>JAKUBG010000007.1:0-469553 GCA_030563145.1 Schwanniomyces polymorphus var. africanus
TTGTAGCTCAATCTACAAGGGAGTTAGATCTAATAAATACATCGCTAACCTTTATAACCAATACACAATACGATTACCTTATTAGGACTGACTTCCTTACATCAATTTTAACTTGTTGCCTGATGAAGCATCAAATTACTGTTTATTGATATAAACTATGAATAGTTCTTGATATAATGTAGCCACTTCACGTTACAAATGAGCCAATTGTTTCATAAAATTCATTACCTTTGTTTTAATGAGATACCGAGAATCGGAATTGGCCTTCTGATACTTCTCTGAATTCCATATAGAGATTATATTTCCCTTAAATTCTAACTCAATCTATAAGTCAGACATGATAAATACTTCTCTGCCTCTATAATGGCTAGCCTATAATACACACATTGTACGATTACCTTATTAGGATAGACCTTCTTACAAGCGGTGTTGATTGATATTATAAGTAGCATTTGACAAAGAAATATCAAACGTAAGTGACATAAACTTCATAAATTTCAAAAAAATTTGCAGAAATTGCAAAATTAAATAAAATTATTAATAACTTAAAGTTATTTATCTAAAATATAACTAACTGATCTAATCCTAAAAAATAGTAAAAGATATTTTTTCTAAAGACTTCCATTAGAGCTACCTTCTTTCTATTGTGAAATAATGCAAGAATATGTAACCAATTATCAAGAATGTAGTACTTAATTCAGCTAATAATAAAGCATCCTTCCAATAAGCCCCAACATCAAACCCAAATGTACTTAAAATTACAGCCCCTGGAACCTCAATAGATAATCCATATTTCTTTTCTCTAAGTATTAAATCTTTTACTTCGTTAATTGCTAATGCTTCATATGCATAATGGAAAACAGAAATCCATTCTAACCACTTAATTTGGGATCTTAAATCTTCACTATTAATGAATAACCCGGCAAATAATAAGGACAACAATAAGCATAACACTCCTACCATGGTCGAAGTACCAGGCTCTCTAATTAAAATACCCACAATTAAAACTTCGACAGAGACTGCAATGTTGAACAATACCAAAACTAAGATCGCTTTTAAGAATGCATTGTGCTCCATGGTCAATCCAATTAATGGGTAAGAGATACTTAATAGTATAACAGGTGGCAATACTCTCAAAGGAAGGAGGTCACAAATGATTTTACTAGCATAGTAACTGAATGGGTGGTAATAATTATTTGCTCTTTCCCTTATGAAGATAATTCTTTCACTAGAAAATGAATGCAAGCCAGTTAATGAAGAGAAACCAAATAATGCCAAAACAAAGAAAAATAGACCAAGTCTATTTTGAAATCCACTTATATCATTAGATACATCGTAATACAAGTATCCACAGAAAGAACCAACAATGAATGATAAAACGTAGTGACTAAGTAACAACTTTGGATTTCTATAAAGATTTTTAAATGTTCTTGATGAAAGAATTAAGAATTGAGAAAACATATTAGCTTTTTGTAAATATTGATTCAGTAATTCCATCTTAGTAGGATTTGATTTAATCTCGTTTATCTCTTCAGTCAAATCTAAGAAGATTGGTGATTCAGCATATATGTCAGGTAATTTGTTTCTAATCCTAACCAATGTTTCATCTTTTTTAATGTCTGGCCGTCCTAAGGTATCATAATTATATTCATCCCTATGAACAGCTAAATGTTCCCATTCTCTTGTTATATCTGGTACTGAATTATTTGAGCTACGAATAAAATCCTCATGTATATCAGTGGTTTCTGGAGCTAAATTTTCTAAATCTGGAATATTAAGATTATCATTTGGCCCTTTAATTCTAACAATCTTCTTGTGATCGACTGTGATATCAATTAAATAATCAGCGATATTGTAACCTAAAGGACACTTGTATCCATTTCTCATAAAATAATCATTACATTTGACCATATCTCCAGAATAAACTAAATCACCTTCGCTCAACAATATAAGCTTGTCAAATAAAGATACAATATTACTTCTAGGCTGATGAATCGTAAAAACAATAGTCCTTTTAAAGTCCTTAGATAACTTTACCAAACAATCTATAACATTTCTTGCATTGTAAGAATCCAAACCAGAGGTAGGCTCGTCAAGAAATAAGATAGAAGGAGATGTGACCAACTCGCAAGCAATAGATACACGTCTTTTTTCACCACCTGATATTCCTCTTTTAAAATCAGACCCTATAACTTGATCCTTTATATTTAATATTCTTAATTCATTTAATACTTCAATGACCCTAGATTCCTTAGCTTTGAAACTCATTTTCTTAGGCAACCTCAACAAAGCACTATTCAAAACAGTTTCATAAACTGTTAAAGTAGGTATTAAATGGTCTTCTTGATCGACAAAACCGACTATCTTCTTGAAATCTTTTGCACTCAACACATTACCATTTACATAAATTGACCCTGAAGTACTTCCATTTTTAGATTTACCTGCCAATATATCTAATAGAGTAGTTTTACCAGCACCAGAACCACCCATAATTGCCAAACATTCGCCTGGTTTTACAACACCGTATATTTCATTCAAAATCTTAGCCTCGTTGATAGTATAACTTATCTTTTCAAATGATATGGTAGTTGGCGTAAAATTTTCATGCATTTTATTAAATTCATCATCATCTACTAGTTCAATGTGTCCCAGACTCGATTTGAATAATGGAGACTTACTAATATTATAGACTGAACTAATAATAATTGAAACACAAACAAAACCAACACTGGCAATTACTGCAATGTTATTTAAGGTAAGTTTCTTATTTCCAGGAATTTCATAACCAGGAATTTCACTCTTATGAACACATTCACCAGACTCACAATGCAATGTGATATAAGGATCACCAAAAACTGAAGAAATTAGACCATTCATACTGGGTTCTGAGAATTGACAATCTTTCTTATTAACATCACAGCTAAAGTCACCTGGACCCTTAATTGTTTCAGTCAAAAATTCAGAAATATCTATGGAGCCATCCTCACCACATAACATTCTATCAGGAAGACACTTACAAGCAACATTTTCACAGTTGTAATGGCTCGTATTAGTTTTCAAATCATATTCAAGAGCACAAGTATCTAAGTCACAATAAAAAGATTCTTTTTGATCAATCCAAAATTGAAAATTACAAGTACTTGCTGTTTTATTACAGCTAAAGGTTGCTTGTGGCTTTTTACCGTCTAAAACTGATATAATCTTCTTATTTGTAACATCACACATTTGATGAAACTTCTTAACGATCAAACCGGATTTATAACAAGTTCCCTTAAGTCCTTCTGGCATGAATATATCACATGCTGAGTCCTTAGTACAAATATTACAATTAATACCATCCCATCCTGGCTTACAGGAACAAGTTTCATTTCCTCTAACTGGCCTTTTCGAATTGCCATCAGATAAAGATCCACACAATGGTTCAGAACAATCCATTCCTCCAAAACCATCAGGACATTCGCACATACCAGTAAATGCATTACATTTGGAGAACTGAGTACATTCAAAATTGGGTAAATTACAGTTGAAGCAGGGAGGACATTTTCCATCATCATCATCTTTTCTATTTCTCGCTACTCCTTTGGTCAAGCCATTTTCATTTATACTAAAAGAATCTTGGAATGCCAATTGCTTCTTTATACGCTCAAACGTGTTTGATAATTCTGCCTCATTAGCAATTCTTATGGTTTCAGCACAAGCTGGTAGAGCCAAAAGAATCCCTGAGATAGCTAAAGACAAATTTATCTTCATCTCTATTAATTTATTCAATCAGCACAAGTAGTTATGCAATTGTTATCTAAAATATACTAATAGTGGTCTTATCTAATATCTCTCCTGTACTTTAAAATAGAGATAGAATTGCTATAAAATATGCGACAATGTCGTAAAAAATGACATTTTATTGATTGATTATTCTATTTATCAAATGTTAGGCTTGGATTTGTCTTTTAAGAGGCTCAATGTAATCCATTTTTAAGTTATTCTTAACATAAACGATATAATATGGTGTAGCAGTGTTACCTTCAATGAAATTAAAAACCTCTGAAGCAGGTACTTCTGTTACTATTTCGTCATTGTACTTTCTAAAAATATTTCTCTTTGGATCCTTAATATAGATCCAATAATGACCATAACTAGCCTCACCTCTATGTATAAATATAGCAAATATGGAATAGGCTATATTTTTATATGAAGAAAATTGATTAGACACCTTAGCTTGTAATTCATTTAGCAGTTTATTGATATCCAACAATTGTTCTCTTAATCGATCAATTTCTTGCTGGATAGTCAATATCGTAGAAAGATTGATTGAGAGTGTTTCATCGGAAGTAATCCTTGATTCGAGAAACTTTTTGGTGGCAACTAAATTGTCAATAATAGAAATTTTATTCTCTTTATCAATTTGAAGAATACGGTCCTTTTCGTCGCGTAATTCTTTGATCTTAGATTTCCATTGGAATACTTCGCTTTTCTTCCTTAAAAAATCTTCATCATCTGTATCCAAATACCTATCAAGATAAATTGTATCACTAAAAGGAATTGGCTCCAACAGCTTATAAGCCATCAACCTTTCTCTATCAAATAATACTCTTTGAACATGGAATTGTAAAACTTCCGGTAATTCACATATAGTACTAGATTTCTTTGCGGCACCTTCCTCAAGGTTTACAATGTCTTCATTGAAATAAGTATCTAAGGAGTCGTAAATATCTTTAGGATGATCTCCAACATTGATTATAAGACTGAAAAATCTCTCCGTGGATATTCTTTGAGGTTTACCTGGTTCTAAAGGAGTAATAATTTGTTTAATTTTTCCATAAAACAATTTTTTTATCAAATCAAATTGCTCTCCATCATCTTCCAAAGATTCAGGTTCTAATGCAGTTTCAATTTGGAAAGTAACATTTTCTATACATTCAGTAACATCTTGCTGTCTTCCCATTTCTATAGTACTTTCCATTTCATCAGTGCTAATAGGCAAAGTTTGGGTAACCTTACCTAATGATTTAGAAGTTCGCTCAATTATACTACTTGAAGAGGTGTTATCCATCGAGTTTTCAATTGAAGCTTCAGGAACTGAAGCATCTTGACCAATCATTTCAATATCATCATCTTCTTCACTAGGACTAGGTGATTGTGAGGAAACTAAAATTGGGGCTTCATCTGTTACACCGATATTACTACTAATCTTTTGAGCTGTATTTTCCTTGAATGTAACAGGTTGTGAAAGTGGTAAAAATGCCAAATAAGCTAATTCTTTAGATGGGGCAACGCACCTCTGCTTGGTATTAATCATTTCATAAAAAAGCTCTTGTAAATAGTAAATAAATTGACTTGATCTTTGAATTTCCAGTTCTTCAACTCTTCTACCACCAATTTTCCTTCCATCAACATTTTTAAGCTTTATGTCATATTCATTAAAAGCTAAGATTGTGTCTCTTAATGGCTTGATACAAAAATAATATTGCAACAAGGAATTTAAATAACATGTGTTACCAATATTATCCAAACCAGATGGCCAATCTTCAGCAGGTAAAAGAGAAGAATCAATTTTACCAGTCTTCAAAAATTGATGTAGTATTTCAGATTTCTTTTCTTCTGAGATTGCTCTCAAACAACTACGCAAATCCCGAATATCACCTGTGGTATCTTCCACCATTAATTTTTGAAAGTTGGTAATTATTTCAAAATCTGAAGACTTCAAAGTGCATTTTAAAACTTCGCATGCCTCTTGAACACTAAACATCTTGGATCCCAAAATATTTGGAAGCTTTACCTCAATGTAATCTAAAAGCAAATAACTCTTTCTTTTTACAGCAACAGATAAGAGTGCCTTATGTAAATTAATAACCTCATCAGAGCCAGATTGAAAGCCATTGGATTGAAGAATATCATCTAATTTAAACTCATATGCTGTTATTACTACCTCATCTTCTGTAATTTCTTCAATACTTAATTCCTGTAGAGCTAGAGAAAGTGGCATTAATTCGGTATTAATAAAATTCTTCAACTTTTGAGAATCTTTAACTCTTTGAATAAGTTTCAAGTTCTTATTAAAGTAACTGTAGTTCTTAAGGTCATTTTTATAAGCATCTTTGTACATAGCGATGATAATATCATCATCAATATCAAGAATATTTGTCTCATCAAACGATATACCAAGACATTTCAATGCGGTAAAGTATTCGTTAAAACCGATCAATTCTCCTCTCGAAGCTAAGTTTTGAAAATATGATCTGAGTTTCCGTGGACCAATTTCATTTTTATATTCTATAATATGTCTTAAAGAGTCCACATAGTATATTTTATTCCTGGGATCCGACCTCACTGTATTCTCGAAGCATTTAATAATGAGCTCATCTTGGAAGTAAGAACAGACACTCAAATTAATGAAGAATGGCAATTTATTAGTATCTTTATTCTTAAAATACGTTTGGGATATATGCTTATCAAATTCATTGAAAGTTCTAAAAACCAATGATAAGTTGTCCGAAAAAGAGTAAGTAGAAACAAATTCATTTGGTGTAATAGACTTACCATAAATTCTCCCCAAGTAAATTAATTCTTGAATTCTTCGTATATATGATTCCCTTAATACAGGTAACATAATCAAATTAGGTGGAATCAATTCTGTTCCCTCTTCGTTTAAGCTGAATCCTAACTTTTCAAGTAAAAGATTGATATCTACCTGCGAATCTAAAACAGTATCACTCAAACTAATAGTTTTAATCGAATCTCCTTCTTTCAATAAAATCGCCCCCCTTAATGCTCTGAGTAAAGTTCTAAAACAATGAGTTACGTTCGGTATGACGTCCACTGACAAGTTTAAATTAGGATGTTTCTGAACTCCTTCTAAATACCTTTTCTTAATCATGTCTTGGTTTACTAACGGATACAAGTCCTGCTCATTAAATTCTTGCTTGAATATAGTAACACGCAAAACTTGATTTATAGAGCTGTTTATACTTGCGAAATATGCATCATCCGTAAACGTTTCATCGTCACAACGAAGTAATTTTAGATCATCAGCTGAAACCGAGCTTTTAGGTATCAAGTGGTATTCATACTTATCAATTATATTAGTTATGAAAGGGTTGGATGTATTATCTAACGAAATCAACCTGAAATGATTCACTTCATTGTTCTTTATCAACAATCCTCGAATAACTACCACCTTTTGATATTGATCCTCGTAGTTTTCAGTTTCGATTGAAGGCGAATAGTTTAATTGATTATTCAATATATAAAGTTCATACCCAGTATCGTTTTTTGATACCAAATTTGCTAATTTTTTGGAATATTCAATTGGTCTGCTATTGAGCAAGCTCTGATCATAGTGCTGTTTAAATGGGATCGTCCACTTGATATCCTCCAATATCCTATTCAATGTCTTGAATGGTGCTTTGAGCAATGTTTCCTTTGATATCAGCGTCTTAATATGATCACATTTTTGTAAGTTGTCAAAAGAGTCTATTTTAAAAGGGTTAGTATTCCTAGTGGCTGCAGGATCCGCCGTAGTAGAAGTATCTACAGTAGAATCGTTCTGAGCCTCCACACTAGATTCAGAAATAAGCATTGTATCAGAACTTTGGTTCAAATCATCAATTCTATCATTGTCTGTTATCATTATAGAATAATCTGTATAATCTATCTATAGTAATTCATAATCCTGTTACGTACACAAACCTCACAATTGCCAGAAATAATCTTGATTGATAAGTGACACAAACTCAAATCTGAAAATTTTAATGATCTTGATTTAATATTAAGCTTATCACTACAGTAGGACATCAAGAATAAAAGATGCCAGATCCAACACCACCTTCCTTTGATTTAGATAGTATTCGAAAGAATTCCGATGGCTCTATGACGGGAATGATAAAGCTGACATTCAGTGAAGTTGTTGGTAATAATCCATATTTCGCTGCCGGTGGTGGTTTAATGTTGTTAGGAACATCGTTAGCATTAGCCAGACAAGGAATTGTGAAGAGTTCGGGATTTATTTACCGTCAGATGCTTGTTGACTTAGAAATTCCTTCAAAGGATAAATCCTATTTATGGTTCCTTGAGTGGATGTCTCAATATAAGCAGAGAAGCTCCAGACATTTGTCTGTAGAAACTAACTTTATACAACACGATAATGGGGCTGTAACAACTAAGTTTTCTTTAGTTCCAGGACCAGGTAAGCATTTGCTTAAATATAAGGGTGCATATATGTTAGTAACTAGAGAAAGATCAGGAAAGTTAATTGATATGACAAGTGGTACTCCTTTCGAGACTGTTACATTAACTACTTTGTATAGAGATAAACATGTATTTGCTGATTTACTTGGAGAGGCAAAAAAATTGGCATTGAAGGCAAGAGAGGGAAAAACTGTGCTTTTCACATCGTGGGGTCCAGAATGGAGACCCTTTGGCCAACCAAGAAGGAAGAGAATGCTTGGATCTGTTATTTTAGATGAAGGTATCGACAGATCTATCTTAAATGATGTCAAAGACTTTTTAGGAAGCGGAGATTGGTACCATAAGAGAGGAATTCCTTACAGACGTGGTTATCTTCTTTATGGTCCACCTGGAAGTGGTAAAACATCTTTCATTCAAGCTCTTGCTGGTGAATTAGATTACAACATTTGTATTTTAAACCTTTCAGAAAATAATTTAACTGATGACAGATTAAATCACTTAATGAACCATATTCCGGAAAGATCAATTTTATTATTGGAAGATGTTGATGCTGCGTTTAACAAGAGACAACAAAGTGAAGAAAGTGGATTTAGCTCTGGTGTTACATTCTCAGGTCTTTTGAATGCTTTGGATGGTGTTGCGAGTGCCGAGGAATGTATTACATTTATGACAACTAACCATCCCGAAAAGTTAGACCCAGCCTTATTGAGACCTGGTAGAGTCGATATCAAGGTTTTAGTTGGAAATGCCACAGAGTTCCAAGTCAGAAAGATGTTCTTAAGATTCTACGAAAATGAAAACGAGTTATGCGAAGAATTTATCGAAAAGTTCAAGACATTGAAAGTGGAAAATGTAAGTACAGCACAACTTCAAGGCTTATTTGTATACAATAAGAGGGACCCAAGGAGTGCAATTGATATGATTGAAACCTTGAAACACCCAAATGTAGCCTTTTAAATCTTGTATATATGATGAAATAGACAAATATAATGACCATAATAGTTTATAACCTTACACCAATTCACATAAAGAATCTATGCCATAACTCAATTCATATTTAACTCTATGATGATCCTCTTGACATATATTTTAATATGTAACAAAACAACTTTTTGACAAACTTTAAGCCAATACCATACTAGCCAGTAAAAATCTATCCTTTGTATTGACGCATAAGTTTGTCATTAATTTCATCAAATTGTTCCTTATTTAAATCAGTATTTCCGTTTGTCCTTTGGGAGTCCTCTATATCTAGGGTTAATCTGTTTATGTAATTTAAATAGATTAAATATACCAACAAATCGCACGAATCATTTTTTAATGAACATCCATTATCTATTTTTGACTTCAAGACCTTCCTAAACGCATTCTTCCTATACGTTTTTTTAGTTATAGAAACCATTATGAAACATCAAAAGATAAAAACAAAACAAATATTTTACGTTTTTGTATCACTGGCCATATTTTATCTGATCACAATTTATATGCAGGCAATATCAATGATTCAAATTCATGATATGATGATTCTACATGATATATACTCTATTCGTCTCTTCTTGATCTACGATAAATAGGTTAGAACATGTTCTAAGTATATTAATATTATATAAGATATCAAATCTTTTTCTTTTTAACGGCAAAATGTTCATTCTCCGTTAATTGATGCTTATTGACATTATCGCCTAAATGATTTAATACAGCGTACACCGGTGACTGTAATGTACCAACCTTAATAGATTTATCCAATTCAGACACAGATGGCAATTGGTTTCTTATTTGACTTGGAGTGGAGGTAGGATCAGATGTTGCCACATATGAATTCTGATATGGGACAGATCTTGGCGTTCCATTGGATTGACAGGGCGAGTTGGAATTGCTTGAAACCTTCTTGTCTTCAAGTTCTGAATTTGGAAGTGATTTGCGTTTTGGAAAGTACGAGTCTTTTTCAAGAGGGGTTTCTGGTTTAGCAAAGTCACCTACCAGAAGTGGCCCTGCAAAACTATTCGACTTTTGAATAGGAAACATTTCATGGGCACTCTGAAATACTCTCTGCGGCTGGGACTTCATAGGAGCCAACGCTGGGATGGATTGCTGAAATGATTGCAGAGCCATGGCCCCTATATGCGCTGAGTTTATCGTAGAAATAGGACTGTATGATCTGTCTTGATTATGAGGAGTTGCTTGAAGAGGATCAACAAATACAGAATAATTTCTATTCTTTTTTTGTTGATAATCAATTTTGTTACTATCAAAAGTAGACTCACATGGATAGACAGGATATTGTGGATGTAATGGATATTGTTGGGGAATTATATTTGTTGCAGAAGGGTGTCTAGACGATTGCTTTGTCAAATGATACGGAGAAGATTGAAAAGGAGCCTGTTGAAGAGGCACTGACAGCACCCCAGCAGGAGAAAAAGGTTCATTATTCCACCTTTGTAATAAATTCGCCCTAAAATTTTTCAATTCGATATTTAAAGTACTTATCTCTTCTAAAGACTCTGGAGATTTCTTCTCGTCATCTTTACGTCTTTCAGTGGAGTCACCACTTAATGCATACCTGTCTAAAATATCAACTAATGTCAACATATCAGATTGACTTTTTTTATGCTCTTTAAATAAGGAGTCGTATTTATTATGCAATTGATAATAATCATTTCGTAAACTGTTTAAACTGTTATTGTACTCTAATAATTTATAATTAACCGAGGCCTCGAAGTTAGGATGCCCAACTATAGCAGGAAAACTATTTGGGGCTTGTTGTTGCTGCTGCTGCTGCTGCTGCTGTTGTTGTTGCAGTTGTTGTTGTTGTTGCAGCAGCAGTTGTTGCAGTGGCAGCAGCATCTGCAAACCTTGGGGTAGATGCTGCGCATTTTGAATGGGCTGTCTCACAGTCCCATTTGTATCTACCTGGACTTGGTGCTGTTTCTGCAACAGTTGGTGGTAATTTTCTTGCCTAGATTGATTCATAGCAGAATCAAAATCGACAGGATGCGACGTAGGAATTGATTTCAAGTTGATTATTTCTTTATGTGAATTTACGTTCTTGGAAGATCTTCTTTTTATAAGTTTTAATGATTCTAAATCGCCTTTCCTAAACTGATTCGTAGAATGCCTAAATTCCCATTTATTCACTGTAGGAGAATTAGGGACTTCTTCATTTTGGAAAGTATCATTAACTTTATGAAAGCCGTACATATTTAATTGTCTGATGAAAGATGCAATGTTTGTATGCTTAAAGTATTGTGATAATGCATTGGAAAATTCTTCACCGGGAAGCAAATAAAATGAATCATTAGTAGGAGCCCACCATATAAGATGTGATATACTTGTATCCTCTAACATATCATAGAGTTTATGAATGAACACAGCTTGTATTTTATTGCTCCCGTTGTTAACCGCATTTTTCCCGAGGTTTGGCGTGCTTGGAGACGATGCCTTTAAGTTGTTCGTATGCTTATGACCATCATCTTTTGATATAATTGAAGTTTTACTTGGTCGACTTGACATGATGAATCATTATATTAGTATTTTATTCAAACGGAAAGGTATATATATAGATGGATGATGTAAAATTGACTCCTTTTTTGTATGTAGGTTTTCTAATTTGTGACTGAGATATAAAAATGATTCGGTAGGTTAATAACACTTGACTCAATACCTCAGATCGAGCTTGACAAATGAGGCAAGTCCTTTAAAAATTATTCTTGCTTAACAAGAGAGATCATTAGTTAATTAAATATTACCTGAGTTGCCTACTTACCTCAACCAGATAATATTCTTGAATGCAAGTATACATACCCTTATGCATATGCAATCTGTAATGCGCAAGAAATGTACAAATATCATTCCACCGTATCCTAAAAGGCATTACATAAGCAAAAATTTGTTGTAGAGGTCTTGAAATTCCTGCAACGTGAAGAAGAACTAAAGAAATAGCACTAGGCTTAAGGGGGGAACGAATCACAGAAAATTCTGCACATGGATTGGTATCATTTGAAGCCTGATGTGCCAACTCAATCGGGATTTAAACGGGTAGGGTATTTATAGTTAAAATTAGCTACTGATGCGGCAGTACATGGGACTTAGGAAGACCAATGCCATCACCATCCGCCTTAATGCCATGTATCATTTGATGGAAGCATTTACTAAAATACGTAATCTATCGCTATTCAGGAACTGAGAGATAATTAACAAATATTGAGTCGAGATTTGATAGAGAATTGAAAATTTTAACTTGCGACATTATGACAAATACTAAATAATATGAAATTCTAGTTTATGCTGGGAATGTTTTATTTAAACTTGTATCAATGTAAATAATACGATATTTAAAGTGTACACGGGATGCAGTGTAGGGAAGTGCCAACTAAGCTTGGCAAAAAAAAGGTTCATGGTTAACTGGACCATTGATTTAGTGAGGTAGGCATGTAGGATGCAAACATTTTAATGCAGATGTTCGGGTTCAAACTTAACGTCGTAAACACCAATGTAAATAGCTGAATAGATATTTTGGATTTCCTCAACAATGGATCAGCTTAACAAAGGTTTTTAATTCTTCAATAAATTTCGCACATGATCTGAACAATAAAAAATGCACCTAATATAAGCCAAATTTATTGGGGGATTATTGCGAGATTAACTCGACAAGCTAGATTTACCTGGAGGAATCCTTGATTATTAAATCTCAAATCCTAAATCCTAAAGATCATATAACATGAACATTTGAAAGAGGTGGTAGTTTTAATTTTTACTTACCGATTCTAAGGTCAAGTCTTTTTACGCTACAAGAAATATGAGAGGTAAAGTCTATGATATAAAAATCATTTTACAATGCCTAGACTTTAGATTTAAACAACATGAAGCGGTTAAATAGGAAGTAAATACAGCCTACTATATAATGTTTTGACTAGATGCAGAAACTAAACAATTTTATCCCTACATTTCGTTCGCGCAGCTGTAGGGCAAAACCGATTAGCGACCTGTATGATAAATAATATACCGGAAACCTGTTTATAGATACAATAGAAAAACCTTTTTTCCATAAAATGAAGGACCCTGAGCCATGCCTTTGGTCAAAATGGCCTGATTTATTTAAAATAACTTCCAGAAATTTAATTCATTCTACGTTAAACATAAAAATGAGTAGTTATCTCTTTGAGACTCTTTGTTTGGTTGAATTTGTGTGCAAGTCTATATACTTTGAATTTACTTTAGGTAAATTCGTTTGAATAATGTTTGAAGAAGGAATTATGTACTACAAGCGAATGGATTTCCACCAGATATTTACTACCCAAAAGGATTAATGGATATATAAATGCCCCCTAATTCGGTTCACACCCCCGAACTGCGAGTTTTTTTTTTAAGCGATCCGTTTCAGTGGATATCCGACACATAGAATTTGTCTTGTGTAGGTTATTGTTAGTAGATGTATTAATAGTTTAAAATTGCATTACATATCCAATTAGGCTAAAAGCCGACACCTAGGGGAATTTTACCTATATCGAGTGGTAATAGAAATAAAATAAAGATTACTTTGTACTGCATGTTTAAAAATTAAAATCAAACCTTGCCATATTAGTTATTATTTTGAATGCAAGCTCCCTTATTTTCAATTCAATTATCGTTGTTAGAGGCTATGCTGGTAAGCATTAATCATAAGCTTTCAAAATTAAAATGAATTTGCCAAATATGGGAGCGTATAATACCGGCTTAAAATTGCCTGATCTTGATTTAAGCGAGGCTCTGGCAGCGTCGGAAATAAGAATACCTTTTTGAGTAGGATTTAAGAAGACGAGTCAATTGAAGGAATATTAATCTGGAACAACGTAACGTATATGTACCATACTTCATTTTATCGTCTCAATGGGTCTTGATATGCATATCTATTTTTGTATCAAATTTATATTATCAGAGTATGACATTGAAGCCTTGCTTGCCAAGTAGTCTGAAGTTATATGCAGAGTTTAACACCGTTTATGCTTTGGCCAAAAATATTGTTCCACAAGAGTGCAAAATGGAGGAGGTAAAATTGGTATACAGTATGGAAGTCTGGGTACAATCAAATATTACGTTCATATTATATAATACAATACTATTCTTAAATTAGAAGAAGTAGATCATATCTGGAATAATAATCGGTAAAAATGATTAGATTCGCGTGAATATTGTTCTAGCTGACAACAAAAAATATTTCGCTTATGAATATAGATAAAGAAGTATAGAATTCGAAATCGCGACGGTGGCTCACTGCTTAGCGAAACCTTACGTGTCTTCTTTCTGATAATACAGGATAACGTTACATTCTCCCCATATATTTAGATGTAAAAATGAGGTTTAGGATTTTTTTTCAAAATAATGTCTAGACAAAATATTCTTAACACGTGGTCATGTGATATTTTTAGAGGTTCCTTAATTGACGGATTCAAAATTATTATTTTGGAAAACCTGCAGGATATACCATTTTCTCGTTCTCTATGCCGGCAAGCTTAATTACACATGTATTATATGGATTGCATTGTCTTAAAGAAAAGGAAAGACCTCTAAGAATATATTTTCTATATAGATATATTCTTTCCTTTCTCTATTCGGATAGACCCTAATTGATTGAACAGCGGCTTTGTTTAATCTTCTTTTGAGATAATTTTGCTTTTTTCTCAATTTCAGGTTAGTTTGTAGAACTTTTGAATCCTACTACTATCTCTACATCGAACTACAATACAATAGTCCTAAATACGCTAGATCGTTAGAACATTTTCAATCTGATAATCCTTCGGTTTGGTTCTATGGATTAGTTAGCTCATGACGTTACCCTTAGTTGCATGCCATCGTATCTGCTATTGTATTTTCCATCATATTTGCCATCGTATTTTCCACCATGATAGAATCATCATCTTATTTATTTTGCCATCACAAGCTCATCCTAAGTACAGTGGCGTTGGCTGTTGTATTAGGGTATTGCTGTTATTTTGGGCGCAAAGGGCGAAACGCCTCAACGATGACCAAAAAAAATTTTCTTTTTACTAACTTGGAAGGTGCCGCGGCACTACGTATTCCGTCACTAATTTATCAATCAGTCACTGATAATAGGCTGGATTGCCCGCGAAATTACATCCTTCCCTTCTTATCCATTTGCCTGGAATGCTCACTAATCGCCTTGTCTCAATTGCTTCTGTAGTCATTTCTCGCAGACCGAACTTGAACTCACAACTTGTATTTCTTTTTATCATCATCGAATTTCACACTTTCTTTTTCCTTTATTATTCCGGTAATAATATTTCATTTCATCCTTTTCTTTTATCAAAGATTATAATATATTCAAAAAGGTTTCATATTTTTTTTGCCGTAAGATTTATTCATTAACTAAGGGTTTTCATTCACAAAGTTTAAATAGAATAAAGTTTTATCTGGCTAATATAACTACTACTCTTAAGAAAGGAATATAACTTATATCTAGTGGACAACGATATATAAGTTATAGTATTATTGATTTATTTATTCTATTAGTTACCTGATATACGTACTAGATACTCATTCACAAGGACTGAATAGTTGAGACGTTAAGAGAAAATTTAACTAAAGAAGTTTACTACAGTTGAAAAAAGGATCTCATCAACAACAAGCGTAATATGAATTCACAAATAAATAATCAAGGAGAAAACCAGGAACAAGTTTTTCAAGAAGACCAGTTTCGAAAAGTGTGTTTTGACTCTTCTAAACGAAGTCTGACGTCGTCGTCGAATGACCAATCTAAAAGGGTGAGACTAGACACCGATTCAGCAACTTTTAACACAGCTACTGCAAGCGACCATACTGCGAGTGTAGGTCCATCAGCAAGTCAAAAATATTCAAATGCCCCTGACATGAGCTTAATGTTAAAGAACAATACCAGCACCATCGTAGCTAGTTCGGGGAATGGTATTGAAAACACTGGACCTCAAAGTAGCGTCTCAAAACCATCTACTGGAAGTATTAAGTTAAAAGCACCAAAATACATCAGAAGGTTTAGATCTCGCTCATTACCAATAATTAACTATCACGCATCAAAATCACATTACTTGCATACTCATCATCAACATCAAAAACACAGCATCCCTCCTTTACCTCCTATTAATTTACAGAGCTTAAAGGAAATAGACCTTCATGAAATTTTAAAGAATCCTCAATTAAGACACGATATTCTCTTTGACCCACAGCTTCAATTTAGACCAAATCTTGATGGCGAAAGAGGTAGAAGAAAGAAGTCTATTATTGACAGATACTGGAATGAAATTCAAAAGGAGTGTTCACAATTTTTTGTTTTGAACCCAAGTAATTCCATTATTGAAGTTTCAAGGTTACCAATATTATTTTCCACTTTGAGGGATATCTTGTTATCATTGTTGCCTCAAAAGGATAGAGCATCTGTTAATGAAGTAATGGACATTGATTTACTAGTTCAACAACTTTCACATGGGTCATTTGACTTTGTGTCTTTATCTAAATGGTTAGGTGAAGTATTCAAGAGCCACTGTGCTCCTATGAGAGATAACTGGGTTAGTGAAATGATTAGCAAGTTTGATCAAGCTTACAAAAATGGCTCTGTAGAGAACTTAGTACAAGGTTTAAGAATGATATTTTCAATTTTGGAAGCTATGAAATTGGATGTAGCAAACCACCAAATAAGAATTTTGAGACCAGTTTTGATAGAAACTGCAGTAGATTTTGAAAAGGATTACTTCAATCAATTAATCAGTCACTGCAAGATTGATATTTCTGACTCCATGAAATGGTTCTACAAGAACTTTCATAAGAAGCAAAATTCCTTGTCTGCATTTGTATCACCTCAAAGCAATTCTGACGAAAAGTCATTGAAAATATTCATAATGAGTTCTATAATCGATTTATTATCTTGCCGTAATATGGTTACAGAATTTCCTTCCACCTTAGCATTTGATCATACCAGACTAGTATTGTTAAGAGCTGACGTAAGACAATTAGTTTGTGTTCAGTTATGCTCAGTTCTCTACAAGCAATTATTGATAAGTAATGGTATAAAAGATCCAGCACTTTTCAAAGGTGAAAATATTAGTAAGATTCAAGAAGAAATCTTGGCTATTGTTACTGATGATAACGGAACCATTAAATGGACACGTAATATCCATGCTATTTCTTTGCAATTGGTCAAAAATGTAACTAATAAAACAGACGTTCCTAAGGCTATGGTTGATTTCAGCTATAATTGGTTAATCAAACAAATACAGCCAAGCTCAGATGTTTACGGATTAATGGAGGAAAACATCTTCAAAGACTTATTTAAGGAAGTAATGAAGAATTCCGAATCCAACATTACAGTTGAAGATTTAAAGAGCAACAGTAATACTACTGAAATCAGTAATATTGCTGCTAGAATATCTACTTTAGTCAAGTTTCACTGGAGTGTTTTCGGTAGCTACTATTCTGACTACTTGAGTGATCAAGAAGATGAAAATATGAAATAATATTCTCAATCTCCTACTAATGCCAACATTTTTATCAAGTAATTTTGATGTCCAGTTCTAATATAGATAGAACTGTCATCTTTTAATGACGTACGTACATTTGTGCTAGTACAATTAGATTTTCACTATATTAAGAATATGCATTATGGGCATAGACATTGATATTGGAACTCCTAATTTACGATACAACAAGACTATTTCATTATTGTTTCGTTGAAAGTGCATTTGTTCCTTGCATACTTTTTATATTATAGTTAATTCTTTTCTGGTTCTATGTTCTATAGCATATTCGTTACATGAGTTTTTGCTTTCTTCGATAATGTATATATACATAATTTAATTTATTCTTGTGATAGAGATAGAAAATTAGGAAGAATATTTATCTAATTTTAATCGCACTTCAAAATTGTTATCGAAATAACAACCCGAAATATTATGGAGCCATTATTTATAACATTAAATCCAGTCAGTCTGGCTCTACTGGCGGTTATAAGCAAACCTTTCCAATGGTTCATTGCCCCCTTGGGCTCTGTATTATATGGTACGATCTATCATTTACTCTTAGTTCCAACCCAAATGCTGATAAGAATTATTGTTTACACATTTATATATTTGCCTTTGAAGCCCTTTTTGTTGGTAATGAACATTGACGAGAGCCGTACATTACTGGAGGCATTTTTCCATTTCAGATTCTTTTTAATTAATCTAGTTCATTTTGCAATGGTATCTATATTTTTAGGGGTTGTGGTAGGCATAGTTACCGGATTCAATTTGAAATTAATAAGCCATTTACTTACGGAACTCCCTAAGGAGCAAAAAGCAAAGTATAAGTTACCAGTAGTACCTGAGAAGAGTTCGAAGAAGTCAACATCATTATTTAGTGATTTAAGAGATCAAGTAGTGGTCAAAGATACTTTTGGTAAAGAGCCTCAGCATTATTTCGGCAATAAAATCAATAGGGAAAATTACGTAGAACAAAGATCACCTGAAGTTACTAAAGACCTGGAATCTAACGAAGGAAGTTATATATTTGACGATGATGATGGTTACATCTACTCTCCTTATAATAATTCAAGGGTCTCCCCATTCTTGACGGAAAGTAGCAAGCAGAGATTTGTATCAGATGTAATAAACGACGATTCTGTCATCCCTGAAGAGAATGAAAGTGAGAATCCATCAGATAATATGAGCAATATCGAGGAAGAGGATTACAGTGGCGAAGAAGACCTCAGCCTGAAAAATGATTTATTCTCACTTAATAGAAACGATGACTTAAGTACCATGCACACCGATCCTACAAGCCTGTTGAGGAAAGTCAAGAATATTAGAAATTAAATTAGGTTGGTGATTAGTTGGAATAGTGTGCGGCTCCTATTAGGAAGGTCCATGCTAATTTTTCCAAAATGGAGTAGTGCCTTTTTTATACGAATTCTTGAATCAGTAACAAAACAGTACGCAATTACCTTTGTACACCGCGAGTTATGTCCTTTTGAGGTAGTAGCTATAAAAAAATAATGTTTGTACGACACAATCTAAGAGAGCTGCTTTCCAAATGCCATGTGTATAATAATAAGCAAGCTAAAACGTCATGCTCATTTAGCTAAGAAATAGCCAAGACTTGTTTGTTATCACTGATTTGCTAATAAACAGTCCCTGACAACGGATTGTTTGTGATCATTTCTGGTATGTTGAGTGTGGCTATAGGCGGTAATGTCGCACATGAAAATAAAATATGTCGTATAGTCATAGATAAAATTTCTGCCTCTTCTTATTAATATATATAATTACAAAGAAACAACTTCAAACTAAGCAGCTATTATTTTCTTATAACATTCAAAATCATTACTAGGTGTATTTTTTGCGCATGGTAGATTCAAAATCTAAAAAGACCATCACCAAATTGGGGAAACTCTTTGGAGTGCTGTCGAATAATCTCACTCAGTTGAACACTTCCAAAGAGGAATTAAGTGTTGAAAATGGTTTGCCCAAATCAGAAAATAAGAATGGGATAAGCTCGCCTCTGAAATATACATATGAAACTGAACTGAGTCCTACTGATCTGGATGACAAGTTATTTCAACAAGAAAATGACGTAGTTCCTCAGTTACCAAAAGATATAGCCGCTTATATGAACATTCACAATTCTGGTCTGATACGAAGTCCATCTCCTAAATTGACTTCAAGATCAAGCACGCCGAATTCCAATTTAAATACTAGAGATGCTCTGCAGTCACCTCTGCAGTCTCTGATTTCGGGTCAGGAGATTGTACATCCCCAACCAATTGGTGTTGATGGAGTTCAAGAGGTTGATATTTCCAAAATAGCTAATGGAAATACCATACGATCACCTCCAATCTCACGAACATCATCAGTCAATAATAAACGAGTTGGAGCACCCCAAGTGAAGTCGAATCCTGTTTCTAGATCATCATCATTGATGAATAAGAACCAAATAGGAGGAAAAGAAACTCCAGCTAACTTGTCAACCGCAAGTCTTCCATACAAGCCTAGGTTTATGATGCTAGAGAATGGTAACCATGAGCACAATTTGAAATCAGCTAAAAGACAAGAAAAATTGTCTAACATGTTGAAAGATTTGATGGGTGGTAAAAAATTAAGAGATGAAGCTAAAAGTGCTGTTCCTAATATCTTACAAAAACCAGCTTCACCTACTAACAAAGAAAAGCCTCCCACTTTATTTGCTGGATTAGTGAGTCAAGTTAAGAATAACACTTCTCCTTACTATGGTCCATTATTAGGTCCATCTGAGCAACAAGATTCTCGGTCCTTTGTGGAGAAATATGGAAGATGTCAGGAGGTCATAGGAAGAGGTTCATTTGGAGTTGTTAGAGTTTCACATAAAAAGGTAAATGGCGGGAACGGTAATTACCAAAATGAAGAGGTTTTGTATGCTGTAAAGGAGTTTAAACGTAAACCCAATGAGTCAGAAAAGGCATATAACAGAAGGTTAACTAGTGAGTTTTGTATATCTTCATCTTTGAAGAACATCAATATCATAGACACTCTTGATTTATTAAAGGACGCCAAGGGTGATTATTGTGAAGTCATGGAATACTGCCCTGGAGGTGATTTATACACGTTAATTATTGCTTCAGGTAAATTAGAATATGCTGAGGCAGATTGTTTCTTTAAACAGTTGATTAGAGGTGTAAACTACATGCATGATGTCGGTGTTAGTCATCGTGACTTGAAACCAGAAAATTTATTATTATCTCAAAATGGTGTATTAAAAATTACTGACTTTGGTAATGGGGAATGCTTTAAAATGGCTTGGGAGAACGATGTTCAATTAAGTGAAGGTATATGTGGATCATCTCCTTACATTGCTCCCGAGGAATTCACCCAAACATCGTTTGACCCTCGTTGTGTTGATATCTGGTCCTGTGGAGTAATATATATGGCTATGAGGACCGGAAGACAATTATGGAAACTAGCTGATCCAAAGAGAGACGAATTCTTTCAAGAATACTTATTGAAGAGAAAGGATGCATCAGGCTACGATCCAATAGAGTCATTAAAGCGTGCAAGATGCCGTAACGTTATCTACTCTATCTTAGACCCCAAGCCTGAAAGAAGAATCACTGGAAAACAGATTTTAAATAGTGAATGGGGAAGAGAAATTAAGGTATGTAATGCCGCTGAGGGTCTTTGTTGATCATATTTATTAGCATATTTTTAATTCTATCTTATGTACTCGATACTACGCGTATAATATTAATTTATTTAGTTGTAACCCTACCCGCATAGGGTAAGTTGATTTTACCAAAACAATTGCGCGAGATCAATATTTTTAGATTTCATTGTGATAAAGTAAATAAAACAAACGTCCAGTTCTTTTAGTGTAACTTCCTGATAATAATAAACCCTAACGTGTGCTTTTAGTTACGAGTAACTCTTTAATAGTACCAACAACAAACTAAACAAATAGAAGTATGGTAGAGCTATCTGACTATCAACGTCAAGAGAAAGTTGGAGAAGGTACGTATTATACATGATCTTGTTAGCACCTGTTAACCCTAGAGAAGAGGAAAGTTCTAGAATATAAAAGGTGACGCTGGAATAAATACTAACATTAACTAGGAACTTATGGTGTTGTTTATAAGGCATTAGATATCAAGCACAACAACCGTGTTGTCGCTTTGAAAAAGATCAGATTGGAATCAGAAGATGAAGGAGTTCCATCCACAGCTATCAGAGAAATCTCGTTATTGAAGGAAATGAAAGACGATAATATTGTAAGATTATATGATATCATTCATTCAGATTCACATAAGCTTTATTTGGTTTTTGAATTTTTGGATTTAGATTTAAAGAAGTATATGGAATCCATCCCACAAGGGGTTGGATTAGGCGCAGGTATGGTAAAAAGATTCATGAATCAGTTGATCAAGGGTATTAAACATTGTCATAGTCATAGAGTTTTGCATAGAGATTTGAAACCTCAAAATTTATTAATCGATAAAGAAGGTAATTTGAAACTAGCCGATTTCGGTTTGGCCAGAGCATTTGGTGTTCCTTTAAGAGCTTACACCCATGAAGTCGTTACATTGTGGTATAGAGCCCCTGAAATTTTATTAGGTGGTAAACAGTACTCCACTGGTGTTGATATGTGGTCTGTGGGATGTATTTTTGCGGAGATGTGTAACAGAAAACCTCTCTTCCCAGGTGATTCAGAAATTGATGAAATCTTCAGAATATTCAGAATTTTAGGTACACCAACTGAAGAAACTTGGCCAGATGTTTCATATCTTCCAGATTTCAAACCAACATTCCCAAAATGGAGCAAAAAGAATTTAAGCGATTATGTTCCAAGTCTAGATGCTGATGGGATTGATTTATTGGAGCAAATTTTAGTTTATGATCCAAGTAATAGAATAAGTGCCAAGAGGGCTTTAATTCATCCATATTTCGATGATGACGGTGAAGCATATGACCATTCACAATCTATTAATATGGGTTAAAAAAAAAAAATATGCCAACTCAACTAATCTTTAAAAACAATCTAATCAAAATTATTAATCTTCCCGTTAGTAGCTTCTTAACTCGTTGCTTTCTCGAAATTATTCATTTCTCTAGTTAATTTATGTATAGTTCAATGTTAGATGCTATTTATTTTAAGTTAAAGCTATATAATTAGGTTTAAACATATGATGAGATAATTTTATATACTATTGCAACAGATAAGAATATAATTGAGTAGAATAAGAGTTCATGCGATTCGATATTCCCTTGTGTGGTTGAAATTGGATTGATGCTAATATTAGCATCTAAAATATTAAGTGGTTTTTTTTCGTTGTTATCATTAATGTCTTGTGTAATTATTTTGTCATCATTGGGTTCTTCAGTTTCACCCATTATTAATTTGAATTCCTGATTCAATGTATTTAACTCCTTTTGTAATGACTCAACACGACTGATTATTCCATAATTATTAGTCGATATTGTATGTAAGATGTTTAAATCGTTTTGGTTTTGCCTCTCTAAATTATTTATTTGATATTCAAAAGATTCAAACCTTAGGTTAATTTGTTCATGAAATTCGTTCAATTCGTATAACAAATCGCCAATTATTAATTTCTTTTCTTTAGTTTGAGGTCCCGATGATAATCTATTCCTACTTAGAGGAATTACCTCACCAGGCTCACTATCAAGAAAACTGGTGGGTGAACTGGAAAACTTACGATTGTTAATGTTGTCCACAAGAGAAAATGTATCTGCATTGTCATCTGAGGAGTACTCCGGTTCACTTAAATTTGAATTAATTATGGGTATTCTACTTCTTCTGAAATTTACATCATGATCAATTTCATCATAATACCGATAGTATTTATGAGGTTCTCCATATTCATGTGAGGATATATCAATAACTTTAAGATGCTGAGATAGTTGCTTCACGAGACATGCCATATCTGATTTCAGAATAAAGATTTTGCCAGCAGGTTTATTATGTTCTTCCTCCTTTTGTAAAATAAGTGCATTAACTTTTGATGCAAAAATAAGATCCTTGGTTAAAAATCCTTGAGTAATGTTTATGCTGGATTCAATCGAACCCAACAAAGTGTATATATTTGCTAAAGATATATGATCTTCTTCTCCAGCAATATTTTTCCACGATCTCTCAAATGCTGATCCAGAATTATTATTGCCTTTTTCTTTTCTTACCTCGTTCGTACCATGATGCATAAAATTAAGTTTATTGTCACTGCTGAACATTACTTGCACTTCCCAGCCCAAAATAGACTCTTATAGAAATATCGCAAAAAAAAAAACAAGCAATATTAACCCTTTTTGCTGTTCAAGCACCTTTTTCCACACTTCTTAAATATCCCTTGATAAACTAACAGTCCTTTTTAGGTTAATTGCTGAAGAATCTATTACACATATAAGAGAATGTTTATATGATCATATTTCCTCATATGGAATGCTAATGAGTCCCGTGATTTTTGCAGATTATACCTGTGTTTTACATGTTAATATTTTACAGTTTTTTTTGGTATATTGCATGTTTAGTTTGTGTCTTTAACTTTTGGTTTTCAAAGGTATTGGTACAAACTATATTCAACAGAAACTAGAAGTTTACAATGAGCTCAGGTAACTATCCTTCTCGATCAAGTAGAGGAGGCAGACCTAACGATAGATATTATGATCAGTACTATGAGGATGATGGATACTACGGGTCATCGACATCATATCGTGGGAATTATAGAGGTAGAGGACGTGGTAGTTATAGAGGGAGAGGAAATGACTACTACAACTCAAGAAGCTATCTGAATAGTGGATACGGTGGCTACTATAATAGCAGAGGTGGTGGATATAGTGGATACAACTCTAGAGAAGACTACAGAGGAGATGCATATGAGGCTCCAAAACCAGGCCAAGAAAGAAGACTTTCTGAAGAAAACAGGGCCAGAGATAGGGACCATTCTCCAGAACAAGTCCGTAGTCCATACCACTCAACATATGATACACACAATGGTAATTTTCGGGGTAGTTCAAGAGGTAGAGGAATGGGGTCAAGAGGTAGAGGAGGGTACTCTCATAGCTCATATAGGCCATATTATGAGGAAAACAGAGGCAGGGACTCGCCTGCTTCTACAAGATCATCTGTATCATCTCATAGGGAAACGAAAAGTCTTACAAAAGCGTTTAAAAACCCTTGGATTAATATTTTAAAAATCAACGATCCATCATCCCAACAGAAGTTAGAATCCAAATATGTGGAATTAGAAAGGTTGGATAAGGAACTTATAGAATTACAAAGGAGCCGGTTGAAACTTGAAATTGCTGTGGAGAATGTTCAAGCTCAAGTGGAAAGAGAGAATGTTCATGTCCAGATAACTAATGAAAAACTAGAGGAATTTAACTATTTGTAATTTCTTCAATCTTTTCATCAACTTCTTTAGTTCAATAAATTGTATAAGTAGGCATTGTATTATAGCACATTAATTATATTTATAATAATTTCTTTGTAATCTTTTCTTTGTAACATTATCACGAATTGTGAAGAGGGTTTTTTAACTGCGCGTTAACTAATTTAAAAAAAACTTCTTAGTATTAGTTTTCTTAAAATAGCATAGTAATGTCAATTTGTCAATTAGTTTCATCAATTACTAGCTCAAAGGTGGGTCAAGGTCTTCTCTATAGTGCCTTATTAGTAGGTGTCTATAAATTAACTTTGTTCACTTTAGATTTCGGAGCTTTAATTGCTAATCTTTTTATCTTACCACCTGTTAACTTTAAGAAATATGGTGCCAAACAAGGAAAATGGGCCGTCATTACTGGTGCATCCGATGGTATTGGTAAGGAGTATGCATTACAATTAGCTTCTAAGGGCTTAAATGTTGTTTTGGTCTCTAGAACTCAATCAAAGCTTGAATTGATTGCTACTGAAATTGAAAACAAATATAAAGTTGAAACTAAGGTTCTCGCTTTTGATGCATCAAGTGATGATGAGTCTAATTACTCAAAGCTTTCTGAATTAATTTCTGGGTTACCTGTTACTGTGTTGATCAACAATGTCGGTCAATCTCATTCTATACCTGTTCCATTCAGTGAGACTGAAGATAAGGAATTGAGAGACATTATTACCATCAATAATACAGCTACTTTAAAGATAACCCAAGCTGTACTTCCAGTCATTACGGAGACTGTTGCTTCTGAAAATAAAAAAGTTCGTGGATTAATTTTAACTATGGGTTCATTCGCTGGTTTAATTCCAACACCATATTTAGCTACTTATTCTGGTTCTAAGGCATTCTTACAAGGTTGGTCTAGTGCATTAGCTGGTGAGCTCTCTCCAAAAGGAATTGATGTTGAATTGGTTATTTCTTACTTGGTCACTTCTGCTATGTCTAAAATTAGACGTACTTCTTTGACTATCCCAAATCCAAAGGTCTTTGTTAAGTCTACTTTGAGAAGCGTTGGTCGTCGTAACGGTGCTACTGAAAGATATGCTACAAACACTCCATACTGGGGTCATGCTTTTATGCACTTCGGTATTCACTATACTGTTGGTGTATTTTCCAAATTCGCTAATACTTTAAATGCTAACATGCATAAAAGTATTCGTGCTAGAGCATTAAAGAAGGCTGCTCGTACTGCTGCTCAAAAGCAAGATTGATTTATAGTATATATTTTGTAAATGCTTTAGTCAAAATAATATGCTAAGTTATAATTATTAGGAGACTATTCAAGTCTACAAATGGTAGCCAGTATTTGAAATATGTTGCATCATTGCTAAATGGTGAGTTTTAAGAAAAATATATTAGATCATACTTATAATTGAAGTAAATATTTGCTTTGGATATACCTTCATTACTGCATTCGCTCTATAAGTACTGCAGAAAACTACATTTATTTTTTAATTATTACCCGTTACTCTTTTGACATCTTCTTAATCCTTGTGTTTTTACAAATTTAATAGAGCTTATCTATTTCATACTTATAAAAATAGTGTAGAATTTACTTCCCGTGGAAATATGATTATTATAATGTTAACGTCAAATTCTGATTGTCCTTTAAAATAATTCCAACCCAAGAATGATATCTGATGCGAATAATGTTAAACTTTATTAATAAAAATTGTATATGAATAAAATACCTTGAATTTGTTAGGCATGGAGATATCAACTAGAATTTCAGATAGTTTTTGCCAATTAATAAGGAATAATTAAGCATTGTAGAAAGATGTCATAGTAATTGGAAGAGAACATATCTCTTTTATTCATTACATGACAACTCTTATATTTACCAGTAACATAAAATTAACTATAATTCAAAATAATTTATTATAATTATGTGGTACATTCTATTATCTTTATATATGTGGTTAGATAGGTTGCGGTTGCAATCTCAAATTTTGGGTGCCAAAAATTGTTAACTACAAAAGTCACGTGTTATAGAATTTTCTAGAAAGATCTCGAATTTTATTGGATTTTTGATCTAGTCAGTAGTCGCTATATAATAAATGGAATGTTCCTTTGGTTGCTTGTAAATAATTTTGAAAGTTCTTTCAAAGAGTTAGTACATTATTAAGTTCAATCATGGTAAAGGAAACTAAGCTTTATGACTTGTTAGGTGTTTCACCTTCTGCTTCTGAAGCAGAGCTTAAGAAAGCTTACAGAAAGAGTGCTTTGAAGTATCACCCAGATAAACCTACTGGTGATACTGAAAAGTTCAAAGAAATCTCTGAAGCCTTCGATATCTTGTCTGACGCTGATAAAAGGCAAGTTTATGATGATTATGGTTTAGAAGCTGCTAGAGGAAATGCTCCAGCCGGCGGTAATCCATTTGCTGGTGCTGGTGGTGCTGGTCCAGGTGCTGGTGGTTTCAGTGGATTCTCCTCTGGTGGAGGATTCTCTCAAGCTGATGCCTTCAATATATTCTCCCAAATGGGTGGTTTTGGCATGGGTGGTGATGATTTTGGTGGACATAGTGCATTCGGTGGCTTTGGTGGACCTGGTGGTTTTGGAGGATCCAGTGGTTTTGGAGGCTCTAGTGGTTTTGGAGGATCCAGTGGTTTCGGTGGATCCAGTGGTTTCGGTGGATCCAGTCGCTCTCGCCCTGAACCTGATACCGTTTCAATGCCATTAGTAGTTACATTAGAGGAATTGTACAATGGTGCTACAAAGAAAATGAAATTAAATAGAAAAGGTGTTAACGGTAGTAGGGAGAGTAAGGTTATCGAAGTCACAGTCAAGCCTGGTTGGAAGGCAGGTACTAAAATCAATTTCACAAACGAAGGTGATTATCAACCAGAATGTCAAGCTAGACAAACTATTCAATTTGTTTTAGAAGAAAAACCTCATCCAGTTTACAAAAGAGAAGGTAATGACTTAAAGATGGTTATTCCATTATCATTTAAGGAATCGTTATGTGGATTTTCTAAGGATGTTAATACAATTGATGGTAGAAGAATCCCATTATCTAGATCCCAACCAATACAGCCTAATACCACCAGCAAATATCCAGGCTTGGGTATGCCAATTAGCAAACAACCTGGTAAGAGAGGTGATTTGGAAATCCTCTTCAAGGTGGATTATCCACTCTCTTTAACTCCAGAACAAAAGCAACTTATCGAACAATACTTCTGATTTTATCATCTCATGTCATCCTCATAATGAAAATTTATGACCTATATATTAAAATTATAGATGCATTCTTTAGTTCATTTATCTATTATTCATATGATTATTAACATATAATCAATACTAAATAATTATCTACATTATAAACTAAGTAAATTAATAAAGAAAATCGAGTAAACTAGGTTTTTGTGTAATATATTTGAGATTAAAAAAGTAATATCTAAATCAATCATTAACAGTAGACACATAATAAAGTAGTAAAGTATGTCAGTCATTTTAGCTTCAGCTGGATATGACCATACAATACGGTTTTGGGATGCATTGACTGGTGTTTGCTCAAGAACAATTCAACACACTGATTCTCAAGTTAATCGTTTAGAAATAACATCTGATAAAAGATATCTAGCTGCTGCTGGTAATCTTTACGTTAGGTTATATGATATAAGACAAGTGGGTAATTCTGGTAATTCTACTTCTCCAGTAACTTCTAATAGTAATTCAAACAATTCAAGTTCCAATAATAATAATAATAATGCTGTGGTTATGACATTTGAAGGTCACACGAATAATGTCACTTCATTACAATTTCAAGCTGAAAATAGGTGGATGGTTTCGTCTCTGGAGGATGGTACTGTTAAAGTTTGGGATGTGAGATCTCCTTCGGTTCAACGAAATTACAAACATAATTGTCCTGTTAATGAGGTAGTTATTCATCCAAATCAGGGTGAATTAATAAGCTGTGATCAGGACGGTAATATCCGTATATGGGACCTTGGTGAGAATCAATGTACTCATCATTTAATTCCAGAAGATGATGTGCTGATTAATTCATTAACTGTAGCAAGTGATGGATCAATGTTGGTAGCAGGTAATAATAAAGGTAATTGTTATGTATGGAAAATGCAAAACCAACGAGATGTCACTTCTTTAACACCTGTAACTAAATTCAGATCACATCTGAAGTATATCACGAGGGTATTATTACTGACAGATATGAGACATTTAGCTACATGCTCCGCAGATCATACTGCTAGAATATGGTCTACTGATAATAATTTCGAACTTGAAACAACATTACAGGGACATCAGAGATGGGTTTGGGACTGTGCTTTTAGTGCAGATAGTGCTTACTTGGTAACAGCATGTTCTGACCACTATGTTAGGTTATGGGATTTATCAAATAGTGAAACAGTGAGGCAATATAATGGTCATCATAAAGGCGCTGTGTGTGTTGCATTGAATGATGTTTAGCCTTGAATAATATGCAATTTACGGGTCATAGTTAGATGTAATATAGTAAAGTGGGAAAATTCCTTTGCATTAATTTATAGATTATATTTCTATATCATTAGTTAGAACCAAGATGTTATACAAATGGAAGAATATATATAATAAATGCAGTTTTTATTTATGTTTTATGTAGTTAAATGATGTATTTAATATGTGAGATAGTATTTTTAAAATGTTTCTTCGTCTTTTACTAATATGTCTTGATTTCTAGTATTTTCAAAATTGGTCAATAAATCGTTGGTATAGGTATCAACAGAAATTGACCGCATCATTTGAAACCCAGTTCTTGTCAAATCTAGATCGCTTATATCGATGGATTGAAATTCGTCATACAAAAATCCTCCTAATTCGAAGCACCAATTTAAGTACTCATCAAACCAACATCTTACGATCCACCAATTTCCAAATCCTCTGCCTCCTGTTAAACTAATTTCTCTCAAACAAGTTGTTAAAAGATTACTAGAAATCAAAAGAAATAAGCGGGGATTGATATTGCAAAATTTAGAAGGCAACTCAAGAATGAATGAAGCAAGTTCTAGTAATGCCGTGTTATTCATTTCCAAATCTTCATTGTCTGCATCTATAACAGGTCTAGCAAATTTCGAAAATAATTCAAGAAAATCTATATTAAAAAGCTTCGTTAATAAATCAAGATTTTCTTTGGCACAAGGAACCTCTCTGGCTATGATTTCACTGATGTTTAACTTCATCCAATCTTCAATCATTATCAGAGTTTCCGATGGGTTGCTCAATATTCTGTTAGCAGATCTTCCTGATTCAATAACCTTTATAATTCTAGAAAGAAGAGAAGAAAATTCTTTAGCACCTTTGAGCTTCATTAAAATAAAGTTCTTTGGGACTTTATTTTGCAACGATGCCGAAAGTTGTTCAACGTATTGGTTTGAAATTTGTAATAGTTGTCTTAATATTTCATCTGAGATGTTCTGGAGATGTAATTTACTTAGCATTTTAATCATTGCCTTATACATGACATTATCACATTTTCTAACCCACTCTAAAGTGGAATCAGAAATGTATAATTTGAATACTGGATTTGTCAAGATACTATTGAAACTTGAAAAAGACCCAAACAATTTTCTTACTTGCATATACCTCAAGTGTTCAAAAATCGTGTTACAGTGAACCTTGTATAAAGAGTACAATGTATCAGCTATATCATAGTCAACATCAGATGATAAATAAGGGTATATTGATGGAAGGTTAATTGGAGAATTCATATTCTCCTTACTCAATGAATAATCAATTAAATTGAAAATATTAGGGACATATTTTAAAGAACTAGCTTGGAGTTGTTCGCTGAGTATCAAAGAGCTAGAAGGAGTAGATGCGGTAGAAGTAACATAAGGACTACCAGTGAAAGAAGGAGTATTTGGTGCATTTGGAGATTGTGGAGAATTCACACCAATCACTGATGATGCAGTAGATGAAGGTGAATTTTCTTGAATATTTTGATCATTTACAAGTTTAACTCCACAGTAATGATATTTAGATTGACCTCTCATTCCTAATCTTCTAGTTGTCAAGTTTGGAAATAAAAGCCTTACTAGCTTACCAAAACTAGCAGGTGAAAGTGGGTGTAATCCATATTCAGCACAAATTTGAACATATCTGGCATATATTCTATTCCTTGGTACAACTGCTGTAGGGGATGCTTCACATGAACCAAGTAACCATACCATACCAAAAACTTGACGTTGTCTCTCCTTCTTTGTTTCTTCACTAGCGGCAGCTTTGCCTTCAAATTGAGATATACTACTCTCTACCGATTTTAAGTTTAATGCGAGTTCTGATAAAGGCCTTGCAGCAGCTTTAAATGCTAATTGTTTTAATTCCGAATCACCATCATCACCTGGATTTGCCAAATCTGATTTTCTAGCTCGTTTCCTGGTAGAAGTTGCGGATCCTGGGGTTTCTTGATATATATTCTCAACTGGAGTACGAACTCTATTGGCAGGAGACTTCGTAGGGATTGGGATATCTTTTCCAGGCATGTTTTGTAACATGGAGCCACTTGTAGGGATTGGCGTTCGAAGCTGTTGTTGGGAGTGAAATTGATGCTGGAAATGCATTTGTGGCTGTTGTTGTTGTTGCTGTTGTTGCTGTTGTTGTTGCTGTTGCTGTATCTGTTGTCGTGATTGATATGACGACTGAGACTGCGATTGCTGGCGAATGATTGGTTGAACAGAATAATTCACTGGCTGGTTGGGAATTTGCAGTGGGATCAGGGTATTCGAATATTGCCGTTGGTAGTCGAAGGCAAATGGTAAATTTTGACCATAGTTTTGCCCGGTATTTTGAGTGATTTGCTCCAACTGGGAATGATTTGATCCATCAGTCAGTCCCATTGAAGGATTTTTATATTGTTGTTGGAATCCAATAGGAGGTCCTAGCAGATTTTCATGCGAATCGACCATAACAAATGGCATCAGTCGCTGGTACAAATGCTGTGATTGTTCATTTTCTGAAGGTTCCTTTGAAATCACGTATTCGTTTGTATTTAATTTTTGATCCATCTAACAAGTGACTTGGGGCGATGTGACATGCAATTTGGCTGAAAAATGTGGATGTGATGCTGAGAGCACCAGATATGCTGGGGGTATGCGAAGTAGACTCTAAATCCGTTCGCTGAGTGCGTCAGTGATTAAGATGTTCAATGCTGGCAGTATCTTGTTAGACGAGTTGAATGCCCTACAGAGATACTATAACCTGGCGGTCGAACAAAACTTGGTGGGAATTAAGCTAGTAAAAAAAAAGTTGAAGAAATGCTTCAATGCTAGAAGGTACTGATAATCAGAAAACCTAATAAATTTTGTAAATATGAATCAAAGATATATTGTAAAGAATATTCCTAATAATTTATACAGATCAAGTAAAAAAAATTGCCCTAATCAATTTTATAGTGAGAACAAGGAAAATTTTGGAACGACATTTTTGTGGACTTTTGAACTAAGTACTACTTTTTACTAGGGTAGACGATTGACAGCCCTATAAATCTAGATACTAGGGAGGAGAACGTAAGAGATGGTGGATTTGTATTGAATCTCAAATGAAATCACGGAAAAGACATGTAGGCGTTGACTTCTCTGCCAAAGTTTGCCGACTAATGATCTCATAAAGTAATTCTACAACGATAGATCAGATAAGCTATGATCTTTAATAATTTTAATTTCATCCATATAGCAAGATTTAATAAGTAATGGCGCTTATATATTTTTCTCAGGTTATGTGGAGTGATGCGATTCTCGTTTGGAACCAATCCGAAACCCATATTGTTTTAACGGTCGCTTAAGACAATAGGAAGGAGTCAGACACACAGTATAAAAAATCATGAGAGATATGACTGTAGAGAATAACATTAATGAATTACATATTAGCTCTTTCATATCCAATGAATCAAGAGTAATTACTTAGCTTTTGTAAGATCATTATGTAGGCGAAGTATGCGATAAGTACGACCGGTGATGTCACATCATCTATTGCCGAACATCATGTTGGCGGTAATTTGGAAGGTTCGTCGCTTAGCAAGATTGTTGGGTTGTGATAATTATGTTCGATTGGGGCTATCCTAATACTACACAAGCAACATCCAATCCCTGCTTCAGTTCCAGAATCACTTAGTGATCTTCTTTCTATCTAGAATATTCGAAGAAATATATTGCAGAATTTGGCTACTGGCTATGCATATCTACTTGGAGATTCTCTGTAAAACGTATTCGATGGTTGATTTTAATACAGCAACTTCATATTGTAGCTTTGTGAATGAATCAGAAATGGAATTATAGAAAATTGATTTGAAAGTGAACTTATTTCTTATTTCTATGATAGATGTCCAAGGAGTATTAATAGTCACCAAAGTCTGATATAGTCACATTATGCGTATATCAAGACGTTAAAGCACATTGCTGTGGAATACTCGATCTTTAGTCAATACTCCCCACCAAAAGGTTTCCACTCCTGGATATACTTTATAGCTAATCTCTAATGTTCTGCTTATGTAATATGATTTGTGCGGCTTGGGATTTTTTTTTCATCTCAAGAAGAGCTCATCTTATTTTTTTATTATCCAAGCATCTACATACAAATCGGTAACAAAGGACTATAGGAAGATGGCCGTTTTAAACTCAAACCCTGAGATACTCTTACGTAAAAGAAAGAATAATGATAGGAAAAGATTGGAAAAACAAGAACAAGCTAGACAAAGACAGTTAGAACAAAAGAAAAAGAACCAACAGCGTGCAAAGAAGTTTATAAGAGCAGAAACATTGGTATCAAACTACAAATCTAATGAATTAGAAAACAAGAGAATACAACATATTACTAAGCACGAAGCACAAAAGAAGCAAATATCTTCTGAAGCTGATGAGGTTGATGAGCCAAAATTATTATTTGTCATTAGAGTCCCAGATCACACTAAAGGTTTAAAAATCCCATCAAAAGCCCGTAAAGTTTTACAGTTATTACGTTTAAATAAGCCAAACACCGGGGTGTTTGTCAAGCTCACTAATGCCGTTATGCCATTGTTAAAATTAATTTCACCATATATTGTTGCTGGTAAGCCATCTTTAAGTTCCATTCGTAAACTTTTCCAAAAGAGAGCATGTATTAGTGAAATTGATGAAGAAACCAAGCAACCAAAGATTGTTAAGTTAGATAACAATGCCGTTGTTGAAGAAAAGTTTGGCGAAGACCTTGGTTTCATTTGTATTGAAGATTTGATTCATGAAATAATCAGTTTAGGAGATAGCTTCAAGACGATTACTTATTGGTTGATGCCATTCAAGTTGAATGTTCCTATCAGTGGATGGGGTCCTCAAGCTAAATTAGCTAAGTTACAATATGCCAATGAACATCAAAGAAAAGTCAGTTTAGCTGGTGATATTAAGTTGGCCGAAATTGACATTGATACTTTTATAGATGAACAAAACTAATTCGATTGCATTTCATTTACTATTTAATTTTCTCTTCTTACTTATTAGAAACTACATTTAAATAAATGTCATTATATTCATTGCCATGTATAATTATTTTCTCTATATATTCTGTATTGAACTGACTGGATTCAATATCGTGTCTTACTCAATTTGCTTTGGATCGCATAATGCGTTATTAGGCTTTGTAATCTATTCTCTAAGAAATAATGGGAGAAATCAAAAATAATGCGCTTGTTTGCTAACTTTTCCTTATTAATTTTTACTTATTGGGAGATTTTTCTCCCATTTAATAGAATTTGGTAATATTAAATTTCTCATAATTGACTGATTTTTTTCTTTATTCCCAGTATGGCTGTAATCAAACGCGTTTTATTTAACTTAATTTTATATTTATACTTCATCGAATAAACACATCATTTAATGACCTCTAAACCTTACTCGGTATATCATCAAATAAGTAGCTCAGATTGTTATAGCTATAAGTTACTACAACTCACACCAGACTTGCTCGAGTATATAAAAGAACCTGCCTCTGATGAGCTCGTCATTAAAGCATCAAGAGACGATCATAATCACCTCGTGCTATGCACAGATGATAGGACTTGGAAGCTAAGACAAATGAATCATTCCAATACAGTGTTATTACTAAATGATATGGGTGTTAATAAATTCGAGAAGTCTATGGAAGCAAAAGACAATTATCTATCTGATAAGCTAGTTGGGTTTGCTAGTTTGAACTATGAATATGAACCAACAAGAACCAAAGGATATATTAATATCAACAGACTACCTATATATGATGGTTCTGACTCTTCCGTGGATAGCATTGAAGTTAGGGGAACTGTTATGGATTTATGTGAAAATTCACCAATTTCTGCAAATGAGTTCTTTCAAGAGTGGTATAATCTATGTGGAAGTGAAGTAGATGGTAGAGCAGTTATTCTTGCAAGGAATTTTGTTACAGATGCTTTGAAGACACTTATAACCATCCTAATTGCCCAAAAAATTGATTACAAAAATGAAGATGTGTATAATATTAATCTCTATGAGATGATAAAATTGATGCAAAATGAAAATGAAAAGTATACCCAAGAAGTTACAAGAACAATTTTAAACAAATTTGGAGAATCTGAAAGTAATAATAATTTATTCAGGTTGAAGGGATCAGACGTATCGAAATGGCTTGGTCTCCAGACATTGCATGAAACCAGTTTAGAAGTTATTCCTGATAAGGAATTTCTTTTGAAATGGAAATCATCATTCCCTGCATTCTACAATGTGTCAATTGATATCAACCAACTTAGAGGATACTTCTGTCGGCCTATTCCTGGTAGATTGCAATATTTAAATCCGACAACCTTGAATAACTCGGATATGCATTCAACTGTTAAAGAACTATTTCAAATTGTCAAAGAATGGGACTTTGATGATTTTTTTCCATTTATAGAAAAGTACATACCACCCGGCAAGAAGGCTGAAAGTATTATACTTAAGTATGCCAAGAGGAAGAAAGTTGGTAAGAATAAATTCACTGTGAGCCCAAGGTAGTTCGTTCTGAGTCAAGTCAGGTGGATAATTGCGACTCACTTGTTCCTGCATGGTGTTGAAGTATATGTCTCCGAGATGGAGATTGAAAGTATGCAAAGTTGATAGATATATATAATTACCATTGAACCTATTTAGAAATATGGATAATCAAAGTTTCTTCATATCATTGGTTGTAAGTATAATTTGGAAGTTTGTTAGATAAATATTTTTATTAACCATGGAAGAGTGGTGGTTGTGCTGGAACATCTACTGATATAGTATTCTTTCCAATAGATACTTTGAAAACCCGTTTGCAAGCAAAAGGAGGATTTTTCATAAACGGTGGATATAAGGGAATATACAGGGGTTTAGGATCATGTGTTGTAGCATCTGCTCCATCAGCATCTTTATTCTTTGTGACCTACGACACGATGAAAGCATATACCAAATCCAAAATGTCACCAGTCTTTAGTCATATGCTTTCTGCATCTTGTGGTGAAATAGCTGCATGTTTAGTTAGAGTCCCTGCTGAAATTATTAAGCAAAGAACGCAAACAGGAGTTATTGGTGTTGGATCAAAATCTACATCGTGGTCAAATTTTCTTTACTTAATTAAAAACAAATCAGGGGAAGGTACCCTCAGAGGATTATATAGGGGATGGAACACCACTATTATGAGGGAAATTCCTTTCACTATGATTCAATTTCCATTATATGAATGGTTAAAATCGAAATTTAGTGAAAAAAATAATCTTTCATTGTTAAGAGGTGCCATATGTGGTTCTGTAGCTGGTGGAATTGCTGCGGCTATGACTACACCATTGGACGTCATTAAAACTAGAATCATGCTTAGTAAGGAGAGAATTACAGTTCTGAAATTGATAAGTACAATGGTGAAAGAAGAAGGATACAAGGTATTTTTGAACGGAATTGGTCCAAGAACTTGCTGGATCAGTGCAGGTGGAGCTATATTTTTGGGTTGTTATGAGTTAGTTCATACAAACCTATCCGCATACTTAGAGAAATAGTTCTAAATGGTGATCTCATTAGAAAATCAATCAAAAAAATTTTGATTTCGAGTCAGTTTATGCCTTCACTAGAATTATTTACGTTTCTGTCATTTTAGAATTTTAACTACATTAAGAATCTCCAAACTAGGAGATACAAACTCTTAAAGATTCTTTGAATAGATTTTAGCAGACCGGATTTCGGATTGGTAATACCGAAGTCATGTATATAATTATATTACACAAAACCTTAAATCATTACAAAATCAAGGAATAAAATTAATAGACTCTAATATCTATTAAAGATAATCGTTTAATCAAATTTATTTGTCAAGATAAAATGATAGTCGGACAATTTAGACGGTTAGCTGCCAGGAACAACCGTTCTTTTATTGGCATCAATAAGAATATTCGTCTTCTTTCTAGTAGTAGAATAGCCACCTTTGCCACTAATACTGGTACTGCTTCTGCTGATACTGCTACTACCCCAGAAGGAATTAGCATCACATTAAAGAGTGCTACCAGGGATGAAAGCAAGTTTGGTACCAGGCCAATTTACTTGGATGTTCAAGCAACTTCTCCAACTGATCCTAGAGTTCTTGATAAAATGTTAGAATTCTACACTGGTTTATATGGTAACCCACATTCCTCCACCCATGCCTATGGTTGGGAAACTGAAAAGGAGGTTGAAAAAGCTCGTAAGCACATTGCTGATGTCATTGGTGCTGATTCTAAGGAAATCATCTTCACATCTGGTGCTACCGAAAGTAACAATATGGCCATTAAAGGTGTTCCACGTTTCTACAAAAAGACTAAGAAGCATATCATTACTACCCAAACTGAACATAAATGTATATTGGATTCAGCTAGACACATGCAAGATGAAGGTTTCGATGTCACCTATTTACCTGTCAATGAGGAAGGTTTGATCAGCTTGGATGATTTACGTAATGCTATCCGTAAAGATACTGCTATTGTCTCAGTCATGGCAGTTAATAATGAAATCGGTGTTATTCAACCATTAAAAGAAATAGGTAAAATCTGTAGAGAAAATAAGATTTTCTTCCACACTGATGCTGCTCAAGCTTATGGTAAGATAAAGATTGATGTTAATGATATGAATATTGATTTATTATCTATTTCTTCTCATAAGATTTATGGTCCAAAGGGTATAGGTGCTTGTTTCGTAAGAAGACGTCCAAGAGTTAGATTGGACCCTATTATCACTGGAGGTGGTCAAGAGAGAGGTTTGAGATCTGGTACCTTAGCTCCGCCATTAGTATGTGGTTTTGGTGAAGCTGCCAGACTTATGCAACAAGAATCAGCATTTGACCTGGAACATATTATTAAACTTTCCGAAAAATTAAGAAAAGGTTTATTATCTATTCCATGCACTCAACTCAACGGTTGTACAAGCAATCCAAACTCTCAATACCCTGGTTGTGTAAACATTTCTTTTGCTTACATTGAAGGTGAATCTTTGTTGATGGCCTTGAAAGATATTGCTTTATCGTCTGGTTCAGCATGTACTTCAGCTTCTTTGGAGCCATCCTACGTCTTACACGCTCTTGGTGCTGATGATGCTTTGGCACATTCGTCAATTAGATTCGGTATTGGTAGATTTACTACTGAAGAGGAGATCGATTATGTAATTAAAGCTATTAATGAGAGAGTCACCTTCTTAAGACAAATGTCGCCATTATGGGAAATGGTTCAAGACGGAATTGACTTAGAGTCTATTGAATGGAGTGGTCATTAAGTGGTCATTAGTATTTGCCCTGTATATTCTTATATAGTTGTATTTAGTCTTAATATTTATATGAATACTATAAAAGTTGAAATTGGACTATGTCGGCCCGTTTCCGGAATGGCTGATTTTCAAAATAGCCACTTTCACAATTTAAAATTGTCCAACATATCTTTAACTAATATTCATCCATTACTAATTTGAAAGAAAATGTCTGTAACTACTAAGACAATTACCATTGTTCCAGGTGACCATGTCGGTACTGAGATTTGTGCTGAGGCCGTTAAAGTTTTAAAAACTATTGAAGAAAATACCCCATATCAAAAAGTCAAATATGAATTACGTGAACATTTGATAGGTGGTGCTGCAATTGATGCTACTGGTTCTGCTTTACCAGAAGAAACATTAGCCTCTGCTAAGGAATCTGATGCTGTTTTATTGGGTGCTGTTGGAGGCCCAAAATGGGGAACTGGTTCAGTTAGACCAGAACAAGGTTTATTAAAGATTAGAAAAGAATTGAACTTGTACGCTAATTTAAGACCTTGTAATTTTGTTTCCGAATCTTTATTAAACTTATCACCATTAAAGGCTGAAATTGTAAAGGGAACTAACTTCACTGTTGTTCGTGAATTGGTTGGAGGTATTTACTTCGGTGAAAGACAAGAACAATCAGAATCTGACGATAAAGAAACTGCATGGGATACCGAAAAGTACTCTGTTTCTGAAGTCACTAGAATTACTAGAATGGCTGCTTTCATGGCTTTACAACATAATCCACCTTTACCAATCTGGTCATTGGACAAGGCAAACGTTTTAGCTTCATCAAGATTATGGAGAAGTACAGTTGAAAAGGTTATTAAGGAAGAATTCCCACAATTAACTTTACAACATCAATTGATTGACTCCGCTGCTATGATTTTAGTTCAATCTCCAACAAAGCTTAATGGTATAGTAATTACCTCCAATATGTTTGGTGATATTATTTCTGATGAAGCTTCAGTCATCCCAGGTTCATTAGGTCTCTTACCATCTGCTTCTTTAGCTTCTTTACCAGATACAAACAAGGCCTTTGGTTTATATGAACCTTGTCATGGATCCGCTCCAGATTTACCAAAGAATAAGGTAAACCCAATTGCTACTATTTTATCTGTCGCCATGATGTTAAGATTATCTTTAGATTCACTTAAAGAAGCTGAGGCTTTAGAAAAGGCTGTTGGTCAAGTTTTAGATGCTGGTGTAAGAACAGCTGATTTAGGTGGTTCCAACAGCACCAAAGAGGTTGGTGATGCTGTCTGTGAGGCTTTAGCAAAAATCTTAAAGTCATCTAATTAATCGGCTTCATATTATTCCTGTTCATTATATAAATAATTAGATTCTTTAACCTATATATAATTTATAAAGGATACCTAATTAAATTACATATTTATATATTACAATTGTCAATGATATCTGAAAGGTAAATTATTTCCCTTGTCAACGAATTCCTATTTGAATTACCTTCCCCAAGTATTTGGTTAGAGTCTTGTTTAGATAAGGGCAAAGTATCTGCTAACTTTTCGTTAATAATTGTTGCTTCGCTAGAAAAAGAATTAGATGAAGGAACCCTCTGATTATAGTTAGAATAGGCTTCATAGCCTTCATATTCATCTGGTGAGAAAAATTCATCTTCAGAGCTATTTGTGTTGACAGTGATGTATGATCCAGATTTTGCTTTAGCATAATTCGACATTCCAATATCATTAGTGTATGCACTGAGATCATTCAACCCCTCGTCCATAGAAGTATCAAAATTGATAGCGTTGCTAAATTCGTTAATCATTTGAGAAGAAGTTAATGACTGTAAGGAAGGATCTGGATTTATTCCCTTGGGAGATTGAGAGTAATCACTAGATATCCCAATGTTATTGAAAAATTGTTCAATTGGATCTGAGTATGGTGTAAAAAATTTCTCCAGTGAAGCACTAGCATCAAGGTGATTAAAGAGACTTTTCATATGAACACTATCATTTTCGTTAACAATTATTACGTCTTCTGTATCCATATTGGCATCTTCTTTCAAAGCCTGTACCTCTTCATGCAATAAGAAGGAGTTGTCTTTAGTTAATGATACCCAATTTGATTCACCATCCCTGTAAAATAGCTCGTAAGACAAACTGCTAATATTATAAGAATGAACCGATATATTTTCATCTCCATGAACTTCCTTTATTTTACTAAGATCTTCTGCAGATACTTCTCTCGGTATCAAATCAGAACCTCGATGAACTAAGCCATTCTTATTACTTACATTTCTAGTCGCCTCTTCTTCAATACTCCCTTCTGATTTAGCTGGGAACGTAAATTGAGGATTAGCATCTATTGATTGAGTTGTATTATTGTAGTTAGAAGAGCTATTATTCACACCCGAAAGTTCTACTTCTTTTTCCTTTTCTGAAGTCTCTTCATTTTCTATACTTTTCGCTTGATGTGCATTAGATTCATTGAAGTTGTCTAGTTTGATATGAGTTTCATTGTCTCTTTGAGCTGGATTTTCAGTATCATTGAAGTTTTTTTCGTTTCCATACCGATCATTAATTCCTTTGATTAGTTTGGATTCTGTTTGTTTTAGTAATTTTGGAGCAGGACTGTATAAGTGCTTAAATTCCCTCTCTTCACCCTTATTAGAATAGTTAGTTGTCTTAATGCTTTCTATATCATCAACTACTACCAGCTCTGAAGGTTTTCTAAATGCTCTAAGTATTTTTTTGAAAAAAGAACTATCCTTTTTCTTCTTTATTTTTGGGCCAGTATTGTTATTGTTTCTGTTTATTTGAACTGCCGGTTTATTTTTCGTCAGGCTAGTCTTAATATTGCCATTTCTCTTGTTATTAATTTGGGGTTTAACGATCTCTTTTGGGACTTCAGAAGGCACCTTCTTTGGAAGTATCGACTCTAAGTAACTCGCCATATTAAATTCGTATGATTCCCTTATTTTATCAGATATGGTATTTGTCGTGGTTGTAATAGAAGAAAAGGCAGTTGATATTATTTCCTCTAGGAAGGATATTAAATTATTATATAAAACCACCTCTTTAATCTTTGATTCTTTTAATTTATCGTAAACCTCTATTTCGAATTGGTGGTCATTTAAAACTGTTATTAATATTATACTCAATAAGTTTGGATAAGTATTAAAATAGCTTTCAGGATTCTCGAGAGAAAAGTTCAAGAATAGAGCGATTGGTGATTTTGATATTTCATTTTCATAATTAGATACTGTTTGAGCAGTCGAATATATCTGTAAACCTTCATCAACTGATTTAAAAAGATGGAATGGTTGATTTTTTCTTAGAATTCTAGACTTATTTATTAATTCAATTAATTTTCCAGATTCAGAATAATTATTTGTATTGTCAATTATTTCATATTGCTTTATGGAAATGGGTGGAGAACCGGGCGTAACTTTAAATCCAGATTCCAGAGTACACATAAATCTTAAAAATTCTTTTTCATTTGATGAATTATCAGGAGCTCTGTAGCAAGTAACAAACACTTCATGAATATCACACCACGAGTTCACTTCTATATAAGGTAGCTGAGAAAGATTTGGCAATGGCTTTTCGTTAACCAATGAGTGCATTAAAATATCTGAGATTGATAATGAGTTCATATCGTGTATTCTAGTTTTGTCACTTTCATCAGATTTATGTACTGACAAAAACATTAAATGATCTGAGAAAATTATAAGGACCTCAGATCTTATATTTGGATTGGGAGATAAAATATTATGCAATTCAAATATCCCAACAACTTTACGGTTTAACCATCCATATTGTAACTCTGGGGGCCACTTGGAAGCTACTTCAGTTAAAATTTTCCCTGTAGGTGTAAATATCCTTTGGCTGACATCAATATTTTTATCCTTATCATTTGAATCTCCTCCAAAAGCTTCGATTACATCTATTGCTATTTTGATATTCTTATCAATTATCTCGTCTTCTGTATCTTCCACTTGCTCAAAATTTCTTAACTTCGCTTTCTCTCCTTCTATTGCTTTATACAATCTTTGTAAAATGAGCTTAAATCTTGGCAATTCAAATAGAGAGCCAGATACAATTGAATCTATTTCTTTTGCTGTATACGAAGTTTTATTGATGATTTTACTGGTAAGTACCTTTTTCTTATTCCTAGCAAAGAACTTACCAAGTCTTTGATTGAATCCCTTTAAATTCGCTTCGTGTCTAATAAATGCTTTATAAAAATAAGGCATCATCATTCCCATTACCTTGAAAACTTCAAGATACCCAAACTCTGAGGCTTTTTCTAAGAATCCATGAAGAATACAATTTATTCGAGCAATTTCATCGATAGTAGGAGGGAATACTTGGTTGATTTTAGATATTCCAGCTGTTGAACCGAGTTTCAAAACATGTATTCTCAAGGGTATGATAAAATCTTGCAATAATCCAACCAAGCCAGTCATAATGTTCTTTTGAACTTCGACAAGCTCATTCAATATATTATTAATTGTATCGCTATCGAATAATAATGGCTTAGTGTAAAAATTTTTATCAGGTGGGATATAGAACGTTTCCATTTCTTGAGGACAATACTCTAATAATGGGTCAAATAAGTTCTCGAGCTGATCTCCTAATTGAAATACGATTTTATCATTATCTGCCAGTATATTTTTTTGAATCTCGCTTGTAGGATTTTGGTAAATAACGTCTACGAGAACTGATCTAGTATAATTACATTGAAATAACCCCATTCTTAAAAGATTATCGCCTATTTCAGAAGGTGAAATATTAGGAATTATATTCATGCTATTTGCCAATTCTCCAGCATTGGTCTCATCCCAATGTTTGGTAATTTTTAAATTGCCTGGGTTATTTGATATTGTGTTATAATTCTTAAGATTAGTTATAGCCAATGCTCTTCGTACGTTAGAGTTCTTATATTCCACCCTTAAGTTTTCACAACTTGGCCAAAACCGGGATCTCTCATCTAATATAAGGTTCTTGTAACATGTATAACCAAATCTTGTCAATGATTTAGTGCTGATCTTCTTCGTATATAAATCTTCGTGAACTAAAATTATAATATGACCAAACAAAACTTCATCATAAGCAGTAAATACTGCTCCGTCCGCAAATATCCTTCTCCATTCCTCAATATCTAAGTATCTTTCCTCATTGAGAGATCTGTCTCCAAATTGACCGAGTAATGGTGGTATATTGAATAAATCTAATTTCTCATCTTTGATCTTATTTTCTTTGGATCTCTTTTCTTTAAAGAACTGTCTATCATGCTCTCCGGAAGCATATCTTTGATAGTATTCCATTACTTGTTGAGGTCCTTTCTATCGTATTTTTTTTGTTAAATTTAAGTTGTGATGATATCCCATTGATTGTATGAATCTATCATCAATTTGGAAATGTAAACAAAAACATTGTTGTTTTTGTGTAACTTTTGTGAAAATGATCTCTAAGCTGCAAAAACCAATTTGAATGAGCATTCTGTGATCAGTACGATATCTTCATAAAGAACCATGAAGCTGTAGCTATAGAAAAGTTAAAATGTGAATACAAGGGTATAGTTTGAAATGGAGATTTATAGTGGTAAATGAGAATATCTGTTATGAAGTTAGTTAAAAGCTCAGAATGCTAAGTGTAAGAAAGCACCACGAGAAAGTTTTCTTCAAGGAAGTAAAACAGAGTAAATTAGTTACATTAATGAGGGCTTAAATAACAAATACGTAAGCAAAACTTCTTCCAAACAGTGGAAAGAAATTTTATAATATTTTACAGTAATTGAGGTAGAGCTTTACGTAATGTTTGAACTTCTTAAAGTCTTTTATTTAATGTCTATTATACAAATACGTTATGTATAGATTGCTCAATGAACTTAAACTAGCTAAACACATAAATATGTATACTTGTTCTTTCATGCACCCAAGAGATGATCCTCTCCTAATTCTGCTGCCTCATTACGAAGTCCACTGGAATTCATAGGCATAAAGCGCATTATAGACTATTTCAACTAGTTAACGTTAATTACTAGTTCAGTTGCACTTTGTTAGGAAAATGTGTGTTTGGGGTTGTACTGATATCACGCGAACTTTGGTTGATTGTCATTCTTTACAGTAGTACATTAAATACTTACTCTTAGGTCTCAAAAGCTCTTCAAACTTCAAAAAGGTTCATTAGATTTATTATAAGTTATTTGCTTGATAATAATTCATATTCAAAAATAGACAATTTTCTTCAAGAAAGCTAGATATTTGGAAATTTCTAAAATCTATGAATAAATTGCGAAATATTAGATTGGGGAACATAACTCTTATATAAGGCTATTGTAAATTATGTAATGGAAAATTAGACGGAGTACATCTATGGTTATAAGTTTACACATTACTTTTGAAGATTTAAAATTGGGACATGTATTGTGATATAATTTATTTAATACTACTTGAAATTAGCTTATGTAAATCCGATATTTATTGGATTGTAAAATGAAAGCAGAGCGAAAATTGAACTTTAGTATTCAATTAGTAGATTCAATCAGTGAAAATAGACTATTAATATATATCATAATCAAGTTCACAGAATAAAAACCTCCACTTCTATGTAATCATCTCCAGTACTCAATCCTTGCACGTGATCTGAATGGGGTGACTTGAAAGTAAGGGTCTAGCTAAAGGTGATTAATCTTGGATCCCTTGGTAGACCATCATCACCAATATCATTATCATTCAACCTTGAACGAGTATACTTCAACCTTGCCTCATCAAAGCTAATGTTTTCTTGCTCCATTATATTCCGGATAGCAATTTTTGCATCTTCCAGCAATCCAGGTCTTTGGTCATTATTTGAAATATTGCTCTCTATGTCAAAGTTAGAGCTAGTGAGGCCCTCTTCGAGATCTTCTTCAAAGCTCCCTACAGCCTGCCTCAATCTTCTTCTCATTCTATACCTGTCGTGGACTTCTGCAAGCTTATGTCTAAAATGAAAAATAAGCACTAAAATTAATATTAAAAGTACCAAAAGAACATGATGTTTTTTTACTTTACCCAATGCATGGTAATTGGGTACATCATTGTTGCCATTATTTTCAATTTCTTCAGTCATTGGGGATATCGAATATTAGTTATTTTACTGTAATTGAGCAGTTATTTTAATTTGGGAGGTTATATTATGTTCCTGTACATAACACATGGGGTTCTACTATAATGATATATAACTATAAAGATTACGGAAAAGTTGTCATATCGATTAAAACGTATTATTACTATACAAGAAAGTATAACTTATACAATATCTCTATTCTTGCATCACTTCTTCGGTTTCTTGTGTTTCCAAAGGAGCATCTTGAGCATCAGATGTTTCTGTAGCAGGTTCCTGTAATTGTTCATCCATTTGCACTTCTTGTTCAGGTGCAGAGTCATCTGAAGACTTTCTAGCGTAGGAAATACTTAAATCTCTACCACCGTAGTTGTAGTTGTTCAAGTTCTCGATAGCCAGGTCTGCCAGTTCATCTAATTCGAATTCAATAACCGCATTACCAGATGGTTTACCTTGGTTAGTGTATTGAATTTCGGCTCTGGTAACCTTACCTATAGTTTCAAAAAGTTCGTACAAATCATCAACAACAGTTACAAATGGAAGGTTTGAAGCATAAATAGTGTTAGATTTTTCACCATCACCAACAACATTTTCAGTAAATGGTGAATTCTTTGGTAAATCGCTACGAGGGGTTCTGATTTCCTTCTCTTTTGGTTTTTCTTGATTATAGACACGGCCAGGACGAGTATCAAGCTTTCTACCTTCGATCTCATATCCTTGGAACATACTTATTGCTTCTTCTGCTTCTTCTGGAGTATTGAAGACGACAGTACCAAATCCTCTGGATTTACCCCAGTTATCTAATCTAACATCAGCTCTAACAACTTCACCAGCCTTACGCATCAAATCCTTCAAAGCTTGCCAGTTAATTGAAAAGGGTAAATTTCCTACAAATATTTCAGTACCTGGCTTAGGAGTAGTAGCCGCAGCTCTTTCTCTTGGTGCCTTATTTTCATATCTGTCTTCACTGCGCTCATATCTTTCGTTACTTTTGGCATAAACTTCTCTCTTCTTGTCACTTGGAGGTGGGTAGTCCTGTCTTACAAATATTTCTCTCGATCTGTATTCATAATGGTCAAAATCATTAATAGCCTTTTTGACTTCATCTTTAGTAGAGAATTCGACAGTTGCCATTCCTCTAGATTGACCTCTATTAGTTACAATATCAGCTCTGACGATATCGTATCCTTCAAAAATTCTTTCAACATCTTTAGCAGTACAATCAAAAGGAATATTACCGATGAAAATAGAGTTATCATAATTTCTTTCAGTCTTTAATCTGTATTCATCAGAACCACCACTTGAGAATCTGTCACTAGAGTAGCCACCCCTTCTAGAGCCATAATCTCTGCTTCCATATCCACCTCTTCTGGAGCCATAATCTCTTCTTCCTTCTCCATAGCCACCTCTGCCTCTACCTCTACCTCCTCTTCCACCTCTTCCTCCTCTTTCTGCTCCTCTGTCTCCTCTGTCTCCTCTGTCTCCTCTTTCTGATCTGTCACTCCTTCCACGAGAATAGCCGTAATCTCTTTTAGAGTAGTCCTTTGATGAATAGTCTCTTGATGACTCCTTCCTATGAGAAGGAGAGCGAGATCTTTCTCTCACAGGAGAACGAGAACGATCCTAGTATTTATTAGCATCATGAACCACAAATATTAAAAAACCACACAGGCTATATGAAATTAAAAAAGTAGCAGCTTAATTCAACCATGACAGTACTTTATAATACGTTTACCTAGTACCATCTAAGCGATTAAGCTTCCGACAATTCGGACCATCCTAAGTAAGATATCACGATTTTTCATCGCACATTCTTTACTAACCACAAATTTTAAATTCACAAAATAACCTAATAATTAGCATTAAAATATAAACATACTCTAGAATAATCATCAATATCCATATCTTCCATCTTAAACCTATCTTTAACTTATGATATATTTACGTTATTATTTACGAACATTCATGTCGATTCGATGGCTCATTTTCGATAATTACTCCGCGCACGACTTCATTATTATTACTACTATACATGATATTTAAGAATTACTTTTATCAGGGAATGGTAACACAAGTCTTCTTTCAACTTCTGTCTCTTTATTGACTTCTTCTTCTCCATCAAACCTTAATTTCACATTTCCATCTTTCTTGTTCCCCGATACAATTGCTGGATAAAATGTGGTGGTTTCTGGATATCTCGCCAATACTTTGGTACCATATGGATATGCAGTCAAAGGCTCACCTACCTTGGGTATAAGCAATATCTCCTTGTAAGTCGCCTTAAATGTCTGACCTGGATTATTGTTTTCATCTGGTTCAGGATCTCTAATTTCAAATTTCGACCCATCACCATTTATCTTCGTTACTTCACATTGAATCCATTCTTCAAAATGTCTATTTTTTAACTTAAATGCAACTTCAGACCCGATTACAATCGGATCCAGAGGGTTAAACTTCGATGTGAAAAACAGCCTTCCTACTTTCTTTGTATTTTTTGATGATCCGGACTTGTTCAGCTTACCACTTTGGTTTGTCGACGACGACTTAACAGGTGAGTTTGCTGCAGCTTTAGCATTTTTTTGCAAGTGAACAATTAGTTCCTGTAACTTTTTCTCGGATGTATCAATCAATCTTTTTGCAGTTCCGATATTTAATGCGTGATCCTTTACTTCTTCACGAATTCTTTCTAACTCTTCATCCGAAATTTCATCAAGATCCTCAGTGAGGTACTTATTATATATATCGTCAAAAGAAATAGACTCGTTGGCATTACATATGTCTTGTAGAGATGTAATTACAATGTCCCAATACCCTTCAACTTCCAGCCCCAGCATATTGTTCTTTCAGGTTTCATATACGCCTATCTGTTATCGTTCAAATACAATAAATGATTATTTTGATAATGGTAAAGGGACGACCTATATTGTATGTAAGATATTTTTGCCGAGATACCTGCTTCACTAATATTTGACAGGGCCAATATAAAATTAGAAAGACAATGGAATGATGGGTATTTCTGATTTAATGATGTTTTGTTCATCTATATCAACTTTAGTGAATTACATTCGTCAAATACGGTATAGTAAGCACAAGAAATCAATATGTGGACTTTCCAGCGATTTTACTGTTATAACGTGGGTGTCTTACGTGATGTCAATATTATCTAGCAGCTACTATTATTCTAGCGTAAAGGTGGTAGACCAGTATATTGCTAGGTTCCCGGTTCATCCAGATATTTCGGTTTCAGGATTCCTCTTTGTGCTGGACATAATAGGATTTATTTTGGTTAGTGGCATACTTATGCAGCAGTTTGTAGTGTATAAAAGGACAATGAACGAATACCAAGGAATCAGCAGTATTTGTATTTGTTTTATTATACTACAATTTGCTATATTTCTCTGGTTAGTGCATAACGTACTGTTGGGTAAAAGACAGATATATGTACTTGATATTATAGACTATATCTGGTTTATAAGCAAGTTGACGTCGCTTATCAAATCAGTACCCCAAATCACAGTCAATTGGTCTACTCAAAATGTTACAGGTATTCATGAATCATTTCTATTATACGAATGGATTTCTATTGCATTTTTGGCACTCTCTAAATTAACCATGGATAATAACAATTGGTTTAAAATCCCAGTAAACTACAACACTTGGTTACATTTAATTATGAATATACTTTTTGTTGCTACCTTGCAATTTCAGAAAGACTATTTATATTATAGGCCGAATATTCCGGCACTGGGTTACTTGAAAACATGACATATATAGAGTACAACATATAGATTATAATTTGCCGCCTAATAGCTTAACAGCTAAGTGAACTCCGTAGCTAATCTTTTTACTTTCATCAACGGCATAAACGGGTTCTTGTTCGATATGTTCACCGTTAGGACCACTTACCACAGGTTGGGCAATTTTCTTAGGCTCAAAGTCACTTAATTCAAGTTTCTCCACATTTTGCATAATATTGTCAATCTCCCCTTTCATCTGATGTTGTAAGTCTTTATCTTTGGTAATAATTATAGCGTTGCTTTCCAAATCTAACAGGTATGCCCTCTTCGTATAGTTAGAAGAACCAATAATCGTGATAGATGGCTCTTCTTGATCAGGAACAGTAATCCAAATACCCTTTGCGTGATAAGACCATCCACCAGGAGTATTTACAATACCATTTTTCCACTCATATAAACTAATCAAAGATTCTTTTCCTCTATTAACAACATCTTCTAAAAATTTCTTTGCGAATAATAAATATGCTTCTGGCAAATAGTATGATACACCAGCAGACTTGTAGAATGAATTAGCTTGTGATGATGCAGTAATAACAACACCTTTAGCCTTACCATTGATCAAGCGTTCCTTGATCTCCGGAAGCATGTTAAAATAACCAGCAGTGAACCACCACTTGATCTTTGGAGAGTCAAGATAGGACAAAAGTCTTAAGAGAGATGGTTTTTCAGTCGAAATATCATTGTTTGGTTGTAATAATGGTGTAAACTGTGATACTGGGTATACGATAGTATCAAATTCGTTAACTTCTTCATATTCTTCAAAGGAAGATAACGTATGCTGTTTTAATAGAGGCTCAATCAAGTAGGACGAATCACAAATAAATCTATGCAAATTAATGTGAGGTTCACAAGATTTGTTGGATGTTGGCCAGCTTAATCTAAACCCTTGTTTTTGTTTTGTTGAGTGAAGGACTTGGTAGGATAATGAAGAAACAGCTTTGTGTATTTCAAAATAATAATCTGTCAAAGCTTTGCTCTTAAAGAGGTAATATCTATCTTGTCTATTAGTGAAGTAATCTTGGGATAAATTTGCTCCACTTAAAATAATTTCATTATCAAATCCATATAATTTCATATGTTGCAAACCCCAGCCCTCGTTAAGTCTTTTAGGAGCAACACTTCTTGTTATTCCGCTTAAATGGGGCGTGTGGTACATTCTTATATCCACTCTATGTTTACCATATTTATTTACTAATGGAACTAAAATGGTGGCGGAGCATACATTTTCTGGTGCTTCCCTTGTTCCTCTTAAGGCATCTGTCAATATGTAGACTTTCAACTCTTCATTCTCAGATAATGCCGCATCAATACAATCAACAAGTTCTTGTTGCTTCTTCCCGATATATAGAGAACTCAAATATATTCTTGATTTAGAGCTTTTGATTTTAGATTTGAGCAAATCATAGAATTCACTAGGTTGTTTCAAAATTTGTATATCACCCTTTTTCATCACAAAACGTGGAACAACAGAATCAAGCTGTTGAAAGATAGCCCTTAATCTAGGATGAAACTTTTCTACCGATTCTGGTGCCATCGCAGCGTTATTAGTGGCGTACGTTCTGATAGATGCCTCATGCTTTGCAAAAAAATGCCTATAGATGTTCAGCAACATAGCTTTTCTAAATGTTATTGCTTCTAATATGTTGGCCCTCCGTAACATGAAATAGGAAAAATTACCCAGTCAATTAAATTCAACTGACAAATGATCAATCTTGATGAGTTTATACAAAAAAAATTATCAAATAAATATTCCCGGTAAATGACAGAGCAGTAAAGAAAGCTAGTTTATTATGTATAGATTCTCTGACTTTATTCTTTCAGTTGAAAGTAGAAGACTTCGATCATTTGTTATCAAAAAGATGAGAAAAATTATGTCAATCCGACAAAAAACGAAAGGTCGTGTAATTGTGCCAATTATATTCCTTATCTACAACGTTCACCTATTCTAGAGTTATAGACTATATACAAGAAATTGCTATTATCAGCGGGTTTTCCCATCGGCAGCCTTGATAAGAAGAACATCACCGTCTTCCACAATGTAATTTTTGCCTCCTCTAATCTGCTTACCAGAGCTTCTTAAAGTAGTATCATTTATAGGAGGTGTAAGTCCCTTAAGGTCAGCGTATTTATAGACTTGAGCATTGATAAATGTTTCCTGAAGTGTAGTGTGAATACACCCGGCTGCTTCTGGTGCAGTTGAACCTTCTCTCACGGTCCATTGCCTGGCTTCTTTTGGTCCGCATGTATAGAAGGAAATTAAATGAAGGGCATCTCTCATGTTATCCACGGCAGTTTTCATTGCACTCTCTTTATTGTTATATTTCCGGATATATTCCTTCAATTCCTCTGGGTTTTCGGCTAAACTATTCAATTCTGTCTCATATTTGGCTGAAAAAAGCATGAATTGGTCTTCTGGAGACGTTTCCTTGATCCATGCCCTCACATCAGCTTCATATTTATTAGTTTGTGATGCATAATCTTCTGGACTGACATTAAGCATAAATACAGTTGGCTTGGCTGTCAAGAAATTATATGTATTTAAAATTTCAATCTCGTCTCCTGACCAATCACCAGTAACGATTTTCCTTCCATCATATAATAAATCCTGTGCTTTCAACAAAGTATCTAATTCTAATTGAGCTTGTGCCTTGTTTGCATGAGGCTTTTTAAGATTTTTTTCCACCTTTTCAATACCAGTTTCTACAAAATCCATATCTTTCAAAATCAACTCATCGCTGACCACTATCAAATCTCTTACTGGATCAACTTTATGCTCAATGTGTATAATTTCTTCGTCGTCAAATCCTCTCACAACCTGAAAGATACCATCTACTTGCCTAATATCCGATAAAAACTTATTTCCAAGACCCTCTCCACTAGCTGCATTTCTAGTGAGGCCGGCAATATCGTATATAGTAAGTGTGGAAGGTATTTTTTTTTGTGACTGGTACAACTCAGCTAAAGTATCTAGCTTAGGTGATACAGTTATAACCTGTGATTTTTCAGGCTCGATAGTAGCAAATGGATAATTTGCTGGATTTCCTAAAGTAGATTTTGTAATGGCCTGAAAAAATGTACTTTTTCCGACATTAGCAAGACCAACTACTCCCAGGGAAATGCTATTAGTAACTCTTCCTAAGTAATTCGGTTTATTAGCCACATTAACATTCTTCTTAGCTAGAAATCGACTAGATACGTTGAAGAATCTTCTTGGTATGAAACTCATATTTCTCTAATGAACTAAATATGAAAAATTATCAGAAAACGCTCGCCAAAAAAATATTTGATTGCAAATATTTTAATTAAAACACAAGGTTACATTTTATAAAGATTTTATATACAACGGATCTCATAGAATTAACACTAACTAATTTATAAAGCAAGAAGATATCTGGATTTACTTCTGATCCTGCTACCATATTTATAAAAAAGGAATGGTACTGGAATTAAAACAATACCAATACATCCCAATAAGGTACCTGCCCATTTGATCTTCATATTAACAAACATCTGCATAGCAAATAATGGAAATGCAGCACCGAAGGAAGATCTAAGAAGCGTATTAGCAGCCAAAGCTGATGCTGAGTGTAATATGTAACAATCAATGATATAGCTTATACATGGTAAAAAGATGGTGATTAATCCAATACCAATACATCCAGCACCTAAGGTTGGAACTATCCAATGAACTTTGTCAGCATAGTCACCAGCCCAACATAACCAGAATAACCCACCAGCGAAGAAAAATCCTCCTATCATCATTGGTGGTAATCTCTCCTCTGGAACTGGCTCCCCTCCATTTTCTTCCATAATACGGAGATATCTCTTATTACCCAAATACATTATGAATCCACCAATAAAGACACCAATAAACATTGCCAAATATGGTAACTCGGCAACCCCTTGAGTGAATCTGTATTCCCCTATAAAGATCAACGGAATTGCTGTCAAGCACAAATATAAAATTCCGTATATGAAAGCATTATATAATGAGATGAAGAAAATAATAGGCTCAGTAAATAACATAGAAATTGGCCTAGTTAGATTATTTTCAACAATTTCCTTGAAATTTAATGAAATCTCTTCTTGTGCAGCATGAATAGCCCAATTTCCTGTTCTGCGTCTTAATATTTCCGCTTTTCTTGCTAATATTATTGGATGATGAGTTTCCTCATAAAGAAATAGAGTAAGAATAAGTGATAAACCAGCTAATATCCCAGTCAAATATGAGGTCCACCTCCATCCCATGTGTAAATTCTTCACTATAAATCCTCCAATGATAGGAGCTAGCATAGGGCCACCAAATAACATCATTGCAAATATTGCAAGAGCTGCACCTCTCTTTTCATTATTGAATAGGTCGCCCAATGCAGCTGGTGCCGCAACAAGAGGTGCAGCTCCCATGAATCCTGCAAAAAATCTGCAAATCATAATACTTTGAATATCTTTGGAAGTAGCAACCGCAAAACAGAAACAAGTATATGTTACTGCAGAAGGAATCATAACATTTTTTCTGCCATATAATTCAGATAGAGGACCCCAAATAATAGGTCCAGAAGCAAATCCAAAAACAAATAATGAGGTTCCAAGAGTAACCACTGTTTCACTAACATGGTAAATCTCTTCAATCTCCTCAAAACCTTCAGCAAACATTGCCGATCCCATAGATACTACTAGAGCAGAGAAAACAACTGCAACACATCCTGAAATCTTTCTCCGGAGAGACCAGTTATACGGGTGAGTAGCATCTTCTGGTCCATCAAAGTCAACTAAGTAAATTGAACTATCACCTACACGTGGTGGAAGATCACGGCCAGCACCCATTTGCGGTAGTGGTTCGTCAGTCTTATTAGCTTCTGCAATCAAATCATCAGTTCCAGACAAACTTCTACTAATGATAATAGCCACAGAATTGTCTACTTCAGCATAGCTTTTTGATTTAACTTCTTCCGATACATATGATCCTTTCTCAAGATCAATAATGTTTAATTTTTCACTTCCATTCCTATAATCTGCATGTGTAGATGCTCCCGAACATATGGAAGAACGTGTAGTTGTCTCATTGGCCATTTTTGTAGGAATTTCAGACATTTTGCACAACAAGTTAGGGTTGCATAATTCATCGTTTTCAATGGGGAATCCTCCATTTATAATACTAGTATAATATTTTTTCTATTCCACCGTAATGCTACCAAAAGGCTTTTGTTAGAGTTTTTTTTAAGGTAAATAGGCCCGATCATATGCCGGCGACATAATTCTTCCATCATATTTTTTTAGGAAATTACTCAATTCGATCGTAAAGATCTTCAGATACGAATTTTCTGTTATTGTTAATTTGCAAAAAGAACCCCTCATTATATCTATTAAATTAATTCATTAACTAAAATCCCTACCATCCTTCTCTCATTCTGTAAATGGAAAAAATAAATTATGACACATACCAATCAATAAGAGAAGGAATATGGTATACAATTATTTCCTTTTCACCACTGATAAGCAAATCTCTTACCAAAATAGTGAAAGAGGTAATAGAATTCTAAATATACCTGCATGCAATGAAAACGTCAAAATAAAAATGATTACGAGGCGGCTAAAAGTTCGTATTTTCCGTACAACTTTAAATTACAAATCGTAAACCTATTCAATCAGGTAGGAAAGATTTAATTGGTCGATAGTCTATACTGTGCATATTGACATGTAAATGATTGCGTGAAGTTGGTGTAAATCGCCGTTTGAATTTATTAGATGCCGATCCTTTTATTTTTCTAAACTTTAAGAAATTCTAGTTCATGTATTCTTTGTGAGGAAATTCTTAAATAGCCGTTGAATCAATAACTACTAAAAATTACTATTTTATATATTTTAAATCAAAAATGCTGATTATGTTATCATCAACTGGGGTATAGTTATTCTCTTATATGTCATCAATTATTGTATTACGATCAGCTATTGATTATAGAAGCAAATTTTGTTATCAGACGTTTCAGGCATTTTCAGAGGACATTGCTAGATTGTGGGCACATTTATCTGCAATTTGTAGGAAGTAGCAAACATTTGAAATTTCGAAGTTCGTATTTTACAACCTAAATTTGACTTTGTCACATGTTTAAAAAATATTTGAATACCTAAATTCAGTACTAATATTACTAATGAAGCCTATTCAGAAATGGAATAGAAAAATATCTGTAGGCGATATATATCGCGCAATTATATCTAAATGACTCCACTATTATTCTAGTCACATAAAATTTTCACTTCTAAGCAATTATTAATGGTATAAACCCCTTTTATAGTATGGAAATGAATTGCATTGCGCTTATGAGCAACTTATCTCTATTGACAATAGCATGTTACCCACTAGGAGCAATCAAATGACAGCAATCTTTGATTCAATTTTGTTCTTAGACACTAAAAATATAAGTAGTGTACTATCAACAATCTTAGATTGTCGTTGGGCGTGTGGTATACAAATTCTTCTATAAACGGTTATACCGAATTTTGTTATTCATCAGTTGCATCCAAGCCATAAAAGTAATTTCTAGTTCTAATCAGTAATACTACAATCTATAATTTAATATGTTTTCGAAATTTTAGTCGTTTATTAGATAGGAATGTACGAAATTATATCGGAAGGCTAAGATATTTCCGAATTATATAGGTATCAAATTAATATATGCTTTCAGTCTTCAATTGGCTGCCTGTTGTGGGTAATATTATTATTGATTTAGACTCAAGCTCTACCCAATGAAACTATTAATAATGAATATGAGAAAAACGTATGTTTCACTTATAATACAAATGCATATTTGGACTTATCTCTGATGGTAACACCATATTTATAAAATAAGAATGGTACTGGAATCAAAACAATACCAATACATCCTAATAATGTTCCTGCCCATTTGATCTTCATATTAACAAACATTTGCATAGCAAATAATGGAAATGCTGCACCAAATGAAGATCTAAGAAGAGTATTTGCTGCTAAGGCAGATGCTGCAAAGAACAAATAACAATCAATAATATAGTTCATACATGGTAAAAAGATGGTGATTAATCCAATACCAATACATCCAGCACCTAAGGTTGGAACTATCCAATGAACTTTGTCAGCATAGTCACCAGCCCAACATAACCAGAATAACCCACCAGCGAAGAAAAATCCTCCTATCATCATTGGTGGCAATCTTTCTTCTGGAACTGGCTTTCCCCCATTTGCTTCCATGGCACGAGTATATCTACCGTCCATCCAAATGATAAGAGCACCACCAATAAAGACACCAATTAACATAGATAAATATGGCAATTGAGCGACACCCTCACTGAAGCCGTATTGACCAGCAAAGATTAATGGAACAGCAGTCAAACATAAGTATAAAATACCGTAAATGAAAGCATTGTACAAAGAAATTAAGAAAATAATAGGTTCAGTGAAGAGCATAACAACTGGTCTAGTAATATTTTTTTCAACGATTTCCTTTAAGTCCAATGAGACTTCTTCATGGGCAGCATGAATAGCCCAATTCCCTGTTCTACGTCTAAGGACTTCTGCCTTTTTGATTAAAATAATTGGGTGGTGACTTTCTTCATAAAAGAATGTAGTGAAAATAACTGATGCAGAAGCAAGTATACCAGTCATGTAAGAAGTCCATCTCCATCCTAACAGAGAATTCTTAACAATAAATCCACCAAAAATTGGTGCTAACATTGGACCACCAAATAACACCATTGCAAAAACAGCGATTGCCTGTCCTCTAGTCTTATTATCAAAAAGATCAGCCATAGCTGCTGGGGCTGCAACAAGAGGTGCTGCACCCAAAAAACCTGCAAAAAATCTACAGATCATAATACTTTGGATATCCTTAGAGACAGCTGTAGCAAAACAGAAACATGCATATATGAATCCTGATGGTATTAAGACAATTTTTCTACCAAATAATTCTGATAGTGGACCCCAAATAATTGGCCCAGATGCAAATCCAAAAACAAACAATGATGTACCAAGAGTAGCAACTGTTTGTCCAACATGGTATATTTCCTCAACATCAGCACCACCTTCAGCGAACATTGCAGAACCTAAGGAAATAGCCAAAGCTGAGAAACCAACCGCAAAACATGCTAAAAGCTTCCTTCTAAGATTCCAGTTATGTGGATGAGTAGGATCATCAGGACCATCAAAAGAAACTGAATAGATTGAGCTATCACCTACAGGTGGTGGATAATCACGGCCACCACCCATCTGTGGTAATGGCTCGTCGGTATCGTTAGCTTTTGCAATTAACTCATCTGCGCCAGTTAAACGTCTACTTAAGGTTCTCGCCGCGCTATCATCTTCAGTTTCATTTCTATTAAGATCATTCTCTGAACGAAGATCTCCTTTTTCCATATCAGTTGTTCCATCGAACTCTCTTGGGGCATCATCAAATTGTTCAACTGAATGACTAGAATTATTAGATGTATGCGTAGATAATGAAGCAGCTTCATTCGTAGCTAAAGCTTGATCTTCCAGCATGTTGGCTTTAATTAATGAATTAAAATAAGTAACCAAGGATTCCCTTAATACTTAAATTTGGCAAGCGAAATTAGGTTTATAAATAAGGTGGGAGTAAAAATTCTTTTTTCGATCGGCTCATATTAGGGCCGTGCCTGCTTCAAGGCTTTAACATAAACAAACATCTTCGATTGAAACCGACTATAGAATTCCGGGGCCTTCTAATTGTCTCGAATCGTCTTATTAGGTAAGTAAAGACTGGTTATATACCAGATTAGGGAAGGTGGTTGGCTGAGAAGAACTATAAAGAAATAGTAGCAACTTTAGGAAGATACGGACCCCGTACTGATTGTAGCAATGTATTGTTACAACAAGGAGAACACAATTAATGCTGGGTATAAAAGAGAACTATTGTGAAACTAGAGTATTGTTATATTCTTTAAAATTAATACCTAGCTGACTATTTTGGAATTTCACCATAACAAGACCTAAATAGGCAAATAAAAACCTCATCAACTAAGAGTCGGAAATCGAAGTCATATGATGATAAAGGAAGTGTAATTACAATTCTAACGGAAATAGAAGATGTATGGTGGTAGAAGCCGCGTTTACCGAGGTTGACGATGTGGATTACGGTCATCTTACGCTTTTTCGGATTAATTATAATTCCGAAGCATATGAACGGTCTCAATGGAGCTTTTGATGTCGATGGGCTATAGTATCAATATTAGTAATGAAAGTTTATTTTTAGTTCCTCATATTGTGGTACCAAGTCCTGTGATATTTTTTTAATTTCTAAAATGCATTTGATTTAACTTTGGGCATTGGTATTTCCAATGCGATATAGGTACAAGAAGCATTATAAAACAATATTTTTCTACTATTAAATTTTGTTATGATAAGGTTCAATTTCACTAGTTTAGGATCATCCTATCATCGAAAGTCTTCATATAAATACTAAGGGATAAATAGTGACCTGAAGTCTTTATTATGGGGTGTAAAAATTGCTAGAAATTTATCTGATTTTTTGGCAACCAAAATCAATTAGTTACATTCTAGGAACAATCAAGAATTGATAAGTGTTAATGAAGTTTCCAATTAAACAATTCCGAAGATTGATTTCTCTCTGACTTCACGACATATTTGTAAGATAAGAAAGGAAGTTTAGTTATTACAACTGCAATAAATCTTAATTACGTATTTGCCCAACATAACTATTAACCCCCAGTAAAATGTTCGTCAGCGGTAACCATTCTTCTGGAACTGGCTTTACATCATTTGCATCCATGACATGAAGTTATAAAAGGACACCACTCAAACAGGCAGTTTAGCCACAACTTCTCTAAACCAATTTTATCCTTGTGAGACTAATTGAAAATGCATAAATATAATACGCCTACTACGAATGTATTTTATAAATTAAAGATTATTTCGATAAATAACATCCTAAGTTTTAAAATATACTTATCGACTATCTTCTTTAAATCTAATAAAGTTTCTTCATGGGAGCCAAGGATTTGCCAGTTACCAGTTATCGTTTTATAGTTTTGACCATCTTAACTAATACTGGATGATTGATTTCTTCGTAAAAAAGATAATTCATAACTACTGCTACACTCGTTAGATACCAGAGCGATAAGAATTCTATTTACATCCTAACGGACAATAAATATACCAAATAATATCATTTCAATACAGGATTTGCCTGTCCTTGGTCTCATTATAAAGAAGTCTACTAGCTTCTGAGGCTGCAACAAATAGTTCTCCGTTTAAAGTCCTGCAAAAAATATAAAAATTATAAATCATGTGTATGATTTAGAATCAGTAATGGCAAAACAGAAATATACAAATATTAATCCTGATAATGTCACACAATTTTCTACCAAATTTCGCTAATGACCCAGATAAATGGCCTAGATAAATATCCAAAACGAGTAATAGTGTAAAGAGTAACAACTGCTTAACCATGATAATCAGAATAACCAACGCCTTGAGTAAACATCTAGACCCTATGATAAGTTTAAGGCAAAAAAATGCTAAATACTTCTTTGAAAGTGGTTAGTTATGTAGAGTGACTAGAATCATCGAGCCTGTTATATCCTAGCAGTAAGCAATATACAAGGCTATCGCCAAGTAGAAGAGAAAAAGATCTACCATCCTTCATTCTGGATAGTGGCTCGATTGAATTTAGCCTTCAATTAAATCATCAGTATTAGTTAAATGTCTTTCTTAATGTTCTAGAAGTATTAGCTTGTAGTATTGTAAGTATTGTATCTACTCTAAAATCATCATATATGATCAGTCTCTATATCTTTTATTAAATGCTTTTGGAACTTCGGAATTTGTCCAATTAATTTGAATATGATTAATTCTTTGTCCAGATTAAAATACTACTATAAAATTGAGCTTAATTTTAACTTTTAAGTATTCGAATTCTAATTCTAATCTGTTATCGGTTAGAACATGAGCCGATCTTCAAACTTTGCCATATTGGGTAACTCCGAATTTATTCATTGACGATTGCACTGCCATCGTAGTCCATATGATAACTCGAAAAGTTCGGTAAATTCGTCTTTGTGTAAGTAATCTCCACACATTAAATCTCATATGAAAGTCTATAGAAAACGGCTTAACAAAATACTTCGTAATGATTTATTTATCATAGTTAATTAAAATGCAAGAACATCAACAGGACACTATGGTAGCAACATTTGAGCCTTCTGAGGCTTATTTATTGAAAAACAACTCCAATAATAAACTTCTTACAGAATCACCTATATTAGCTTCAGCACTTTCTAATATTTTTCCTTATTTACTTTTAATTGATAACCTTTTGGAAATCGTTACCTGGACCAATGATGATCATTACCAGAACTTTTTAATAATGGTTTTCTATTCATTGATTGTGGTTTATTGGAATATATTGAGCTGCGTGATTTTACCTTTACTTATTACGATCTTATTTTCATGTGTGGTGTGGTCAATAAGCTCAGTAGTACATGAATCAAAATATGAAGAGACTCCCACTATTGATGAAGTCTTATATACTTTGCATAATATTACAATCAGATTTGAGATGATGTTACGACCTGTGAAACATTTTGATTTAGAAAGAAACCATTTTTTGAAGATGTTTTTTATGTCAACTATTACAATTCCACTTCACGCATTATTAGTCAACACATTCATTGGTCTCCAGAGATATGTTTGGATTTCTGGTATAGTATTTTTGTCATATCATTCGCCTTGGTCCTTTGCAATTAGGAGATTACTTTGGAGATCTGTTTACATTAAAATAATTGCATTTTATTTTATAGGATCTGCGATTCAGTTGGAAAAAGAGTCTCCAGAAGTCAAGGCTAATAGCGAAGATGGCTTTGAAGAGCATGATGTTAGCATGATTTCAGATTTTAAGGTCTTAAGAAAGTACATAGTCTCACCCACACAGATCAAGCAAGACCTTGAGATAGAAATTTATGAAAATGAAAGAAGATGGATAGGTATAGGATGGTCTAAAGTTTTTCTTCCATCTGAAAGAAGTGCTTATTGCTACGAAGGGTCTCTTGCTCCTGCACCATCAATTGATAACTTCACATTTCCAGTAATCAATGATGAAGAATATGATTATCTGTGGAAGTGGTCTGAAACATTTTGGAATATTGACAAAGAATTTAACAAAGGAAGAGATGATGCTGGTTGGGTTTATTATGACAATTCTTGGACAAACCAAAGTTATGAAGACGGTTTTTCAAAATATACTAGATCACGAAAATGGACTCGAAAGGGTGTATTGACCATTGAAAAGAAAAAAAGAATAGAATGCTAAAAGAAAAGACTTTAGTTAAAACATATCTTAGATAGCGAAATAGTTCGTAAGAAATGTGATGAGATAAAATATTGATACTGTATATTATTCAAAATCAGATTTTTGAAATATTTTTTTTTACTAAATTACTTTAATTAACCAAGGTTTACAAAATGAGTGCTACTTCCCAGATGGAATACAAGGATATACCTAAGAAGTATATAGATCCTTTGGCACCTAAAGGAAAGGGTGAAGGTGCTCGTGTTAACGGTAAAGACTGGAAAATAAAAAAAGATGCATTCAGAGTAAAATCTCTTGGTGTGAAAAAACTAAGTTCTTGGAAATTAAGAGAGCAAAAAAAGATAGAAGAAGAGCAATTTAAAGCAAGAATTAAAGATTTAAAGAAAGATAAGGAAGATATAAAACAACAAAGAATAGCTGACTTGAAAAGAAGAAGAGAAATAAAAGAAGAAAAAGAAAGATATGAAAGAATGGCCGCTAAGATGCATGCTAAGAAGGTTGAACGTATGAGAAAGAGAGAGAAAAGAAATAAGTTATTGAAGGAACGTTAAAAGGTCATTTTATTTGGTTGTTTTATTATTTCAGTTCTAGGTAACTTCAGTCTAAGCATTTGAATTAGCTAATTATACTAATTTTTAAATTAAATCTGTTATAAAAATTTTTAAGGCATATTTTTCTTTAATTTAAGGACCAATCATCTTCAAAGGAATTATAAATTTGAATATTATTAAATAGCTTGTATATTCAATAGAAATTTTTTGTTCAAATTTCCTAACGATCTAACTTGGGCTGTCTCTTCTTAAAATAATCTTTTGGTATATCCAATAAGAATCAAACTAATATTGAGTTTAAAAACTCTGTGTAATAATTTCAAATCTTTCCGTAGTGATGACATATTTTAAGGTGATTAGAAATATAAATCGATGTATAATTAAGAAAGAGGAGATACAAACTATGAGTTAATTACAGTCATAAAATACAATACATTGCTCTTATAAGAGATTTAAAGTTTAATAATAATGGGGAAAAAATCTCTTAAAACTAGTTCATGAAGTTTCTGTTGCCATGATACGCATATTTAAAATTTGAGTGTATTTTATAATATCATACTTCTTCATGCTTAATCTACATTTTTAAAATTTTTGAGAAAAGTTTTAGTCTCTTTTAACAGTGGTATGATAGGTATTATCTTTGTCTTATCTTCTATTAATATAGTAATCACATTATCCTTTTTAAAGATGTTTTGAAAAGTCTTTATCTTAATATTGCCTCCTATTAATATGGTCATCTCATTCTAAAATATTACCCGGATTTTCAACTAGTATAAATAGCGGAGCAATTCCCTACTTTTAAAGTCGCACTTTTGTCGATAAGGGTTGTGCTTTTGTGTCATTTCTTGTATATAATACCAATAATTTTAAGATATTGACATTATTTATAATTAACTTACTCATTAATAAAAAAGAGGGATACATTTGTTTGTTCATCTCTTCATTATATCATTAGTTACATTTCGCATGGATTCGTTAAAATTACCAACCACTGCGGCTCAAGCCAAAGCATTTACAGCTCCAAATTCATTGTTATTTCCTCTGGGAATAGATGGAAATAAAAATGAAGAGCTAATGCTTAAGAAAGAAACCACTGACATTATCGAACCTAATCAAGATGAAGACGATGGTGCGACTTCAGGAATTGTTCCAACGTTACAGAATATTGTGGCAACTGTGAACTTGGATTGTAGATTAGATTTGAAAACAATTGCTTTGCATGCCCGTAATGCCGAATATAACCCTAAGCGTTTTGCTGCTGTTATTATGAGAATTAGAGAACCCAAAACAACAGCATTAATTTTTGCATCTGGTAAAATGGTTGTTACTGGTGCTAAGTCTGAAGATGATTCTAAATTAGCATCTCGTAAATATGCCAGAATTATACAAAAATTAGGTTTTAATGCAAAATTTACTGATTTTAAAATTCAGAATATTGTTGGATCTTGTGATGTTAAATTCCCTATTAGATTGGAAGGGTTAGCATTTTCTCACGGAACTTTCTCTTCATATGAACCTGAATTGTTCCCTGGTTTAATTTATAGAATGGTGAAGCCAAAAATTGTCTTATTGATTTTCGTTTCCGGAAAGATTGTATTGACTGGTGCAAAACAAAGAGAAGAAATTTACGCTGCATTTGAAGCTATTTATCCCGTTTTGAGTGAATTCCGTAAGTCTTAAATTGACTAAGAATATTTTTAAAGAGGGAATGTAATATATATATTAATAGTTTCAGTTTCGAGATGCAGTTGCTCCTTCTTGCTGAATATCTCGTTCGTTATAAAAGATATTATGATAGCTTTAATTATCTTTATAGAAAAATAATATGGGATTTTGGGTATTTTTATCAAAACATTGTAAAGCGAAAAAAAAGTTTATTACGGTTTAGATGCCCATTCAAAATATGAGCATTGGTATTTAGATGCATCTTCGTTGCTTATAGACTCTATGGGGGCTCTACTTTTAGAACAACACCAATACTTCTTACCTCTTGATTTCGAGTTATTTAAAGAGGTCTTCATTTGACAAGGCAACCCATGATTACAGAGAGGTGGTTTACCATAGATTAACTCTGAAATATTAGATATAGAAAGAGATTTCTTTTTCTTTTCGGTATCTATTCTAGCCTCAGTATTATCGTTTTGTTGCAGTTTATCATGGGGTACTTCCTCTTTAAAAAAATGTGAGATACTGCTCTGTCCTTGTGCCTTCAAGGAACTATTTTTTCTACTTTTGTAAATTAACTTTCTTTTAGGTAAATCAATAAGTGGATTGGAGAGTTCATTTTTTCTCTTAGTTGAACCCCCCTTTTTGAATATATGAGATATATCATGATGCCTTACTAAGTTGAAGAAATTTTTTGCTTCAAAAGGCAAAGATTTTGGGATTTCGAATGAAAGCTGCATCGTTCCTTCAATAATTTGAAAATCTGTAAATGCTGGACAGTGATCCGAGCCTTGTATAAAGGGCCATATTCCAGAATTGCTAATATTATTCACTAAATTTTCTGAAGATGCAAGTATTAAATCAATTCGAGAACCATAGTTTGTTTGTCTTGCACCGTTAAGTGTATTCCAGACAGTATATAATCCCATTGTCCTATTATTATTATACCTAGTTGTATCATATAGAAATTGCCGTTCAGATTTACTTAAACTCTTTATTGTAGGATAAACGAACTCATTTAGCAACATCCTAGAAGTTTTGCTCTTTTTAAAATTTATGCATTCCTTAAAATTATTGGATTCAAATTCATAACCATCTTTATAAGGTTGCAATAATCCTTGTTTCATCCTATTATTAATCTCATCTGCATTGTCAATCAAATCAAGACTGACGTTTATGTCACCAAGGATTATTATTTCCTTTTTCAATTCATATTTTAATCTGTAGCATCTTTCCAATAAAACTCTAAGAAACTTCATTCTAAAATTTTCACCATCTTCTGTCCCAATACTATTTGCTGGACAGTATACTGAAAATACAACCGTATTACATGCTAACTCTATTACTACGCATCTTCCTTCACTATCGAGCCGTAAACCTTCTTGATTATCCAATGAGAAATCATACCCCCCTATCAGGGAAGAATCATTGAGGTCTCTATATTTTACCTTAGATTCTTCATTCGAATTTAAACAACCTGTAATACCTTCTTCCGCTTTAATAACTTGTAGGTAATCCTTGATTCTGCTCGATTCTTCAGCTATAGGCTTGCGAACAAATAACCCTACTCCACTATAACCTTTCTTCTCTTTCGGAAGAGAGATGAATGATTTGTATTCCTTAATATTACTGATGTTTAACTGAGAAATATTTTGTGGAGACACTTTAAGCTCTTGAAGTGAAATAATATCTGCATTTAACAGCTTGAAAAATGCATCAAAACTTTGCTGAAACTTATTCCAAGGAAAATAATTAAATAATGTTTTTGCACCGTTAACGTTGAATGTAACATATCTAATATTATTATCCTTTTTGTGCGCTACTCTATTCAAGGGTTCCTCTTCAAGAAACGACGTGATATCCATTTCCTCACATAAGCTCTCAATATATACATATATATATATTGAAGTATAATAATTCAATTAGTTCTTATTTCTGTTCGTCCTTTTTTTAAAATCAAGTTAGAGATTTAAAATCATACCTTGTGATAACTCGTTGTGGTGATTTCGGCAAAAACGCGTCTACAAAAATATTTTGATATTTCAATTTTTATAAAGGAGAAGAATTTATTATATTAAGTGCTAATAATTGGAACGATAGATATTCATGAAAACAATGTTGGATGCCAGCAGTTTTATGAAGAACTCTCCCTTTAAACAGATACATGGGGAAAGTAACTTTAGTTTATCTAATACAACGCCGGAACTATTGAAGTTTCAATTACAAGAGCAATTCAGGACGATAGAAAATACAAACTGTAACAAACTCGAGAAAGAGCCTCTCATGGAGGTAGAATTTGAACCTGATACATTCAATGGATATTTACAGAGTCGTTTGGATGCCGGGAATACTTCTATTATTGATTCCATTCCTAGTTTATGTTCATCACCCTCAATTCTCATGGAATCGGATATTGATGAAACAATACTCAAGTCATCACTGAAGCCAAGTTACCTTAACTTAAAGGTATTAATAGAGCATCTGATATTTGATATTAGCAAAATCAAAAAAGATTCTGTACTATCATTACTGGCAATATATAAACTTAAAGATGCCATTGCTGAAAAGGAAGAATTGAAGTCTTACCTAGATTCTAAAATGGCTATTTCTCAGGAATGTATTGATAATTTATTGAATAGGAAGGATGAAACTGAAAGAATTGATTCCCAATTACTTTTAAGAATATTAAAATTAAATTCAAATTTGCAAAAAGAATATTCCCAAGTGAGTATCGATTTAGAGAACTTAAAATCAAATTTGAATAACCATAATCTTTCGTGTTTAGTAATGGGGTACGTCGAGGATATCAAACTAGCTTCTAATAGTACCTATAATATGACCCCCGAATCTTCACCTAATGGGAATATCAAAAACATTAATAACCAGAAGCAAACCATTGATACCGTAGAAAAATCATTAGAAAACTTATTCTCGCATATAGCATCCATTGCTGTCCAGAAAAATGTGACATTACCTTCTCCTCCAACAACTCTGCTAACTCCAACAATTGATGAAAAGATGAAGTGGGCTGAGTATTGTATTGATGCTATTGTTCAAAATAATATCACTAAGGATGATGGTATATTCACTGCCAACACAACTACTTCTTCTGTTCAGAACAATGAAGGTGATATTTCTAAAATTAGCGTTGACCCAAATGATTCATTTATCAACTCATTTTCAACCATACCAATTTCACCTACAAGACTCAAAGACATGGATTCAAAAGATAAAGTTATATTGGAATATAAGACAGCTTTGAATGACTTGAGATTCTCCTATCAATACCTAACTAAGGAATTTGAACATTCTAGGGAAAGTTCTACAAAAATGATTAAAGCAATTCGCAAGAAAAATGCTTTGCTTGAAAAAGAAATTGAGATGTCAAAAGATTCAAGCTGCAATCATGAAAGCATCACTTGTAAAGATAAAGAAATTAGTAAACTTCGCAAAGAATTGGATATAATGAAAGTCAATACTATTGGTAAGAAGGATAGCTTGAATTCCTCATCACCAAGTTCTAGTTCCTTCATTCAAGTTGACCAGGAACCGCTTGAAGAAACTCGTGAAGTTAAATTGTCACAAAATACCCCAAATCTTCAAGTTGATGAATCCTTCAATGACTCATATGTGATGCCTAGCCCAATTTCTACTAGTAGACCTATTTCATACTATAGCAATGGAGGTACAAGTAATGGAATACTTAGGGAGGAATTCAAAAAAATTGTTAATGAGATTCATGATCTGTATGAAATTCAAATAAATGAAGAAAGAATCAGAAGGCAGAAATTACAAGATGAACTAGATCAATTGAAAGCTCAGATTTAAAACTTTTTGTTCCAACAATTTTGTGTACAGTATATATGATTTTAGAAATTGTGTTATTACTTTTTAATAAAGAAATTAGAATCCAAAATTACCAACTCTAATATTAGATATTTAAGCTTATATCGATGGCAAATAACTTAAACGAATTCATTCTATAGAATACTATTTTTTTTTCTTGATATTAAACCAAGCTAACGCGTCTTATGAATAACGAAACAAAGAATCATAATTATTTTGATAGCATAAAGCAAGGATATCATGTTGCACACCAGGATAGCCTGGAGGGCACAGATAAGGATGTTAATAGATGTTCTGAGTTGGACGAATTGCCATCTCAAACTAATTTTAAGCAGACAAAACATATTCCTAATGAGTTGGAAGATAACGAGAGAGGCACTGAACTTAAAGATGAATCAGGCGAAGAAGTTGGCCATACAATGTGTATCTCTGAATCTAATGAATTAGGTGGTTCATATTCTTTCGATATTTCCGATTTCTCATCTGATGTAAAAATGAATAGCTTTAAGTCTGACCTTTCAAAAAGCACAGTTATTGTAAACCATTTATTTACATCCTCAGAGGTTTTTTTAAAGAAGGCACACAAATCAGTGCTAATGGCTAATTCAATAGAGGGTTCAAAGAAATATTACAAATTAATAAAATTATCCATCAAAGCATTATTGATCTTAACAAAAAGATATGCTCAATTCCTTAACCCTGAGTTAAAACTGATTGCGTACTTTAAATTGGCCAAGATATATTTTTCAGAGACTGAAAATTTGAATAAAGCAGATGACTATATTAATAAGGCTATAAATGTGTCTAGTAGAAACAATTTAATAAACTTAAAATTCATGAGTGAGGTTTTAGCTGCTCAAATACTAGAGAAAACTAATCCAAATTTGCTTCTTAATTATTTAAATGAAAAGATAAATAATTACAAAAATTTAAAATTGAACAATTATGCAAATTTATTTCAATTCTTAAAAGTATCTAATTCACTTCTTTTGAATTATTCTAGCGGATTGATAGTTTTGCAGTCGGTTACACAGGATCCAGATATTGACCAAATAACTAAAGCTTTGTTTATGCTTCACCAATGTAATATGCACCTTTATAGAGGCTCCCCCAATGAAGCATCCAACTTATTGGAACAAATAAGCTTTCAGATATTCAATTCTGGTGTAGAGTTTCCAGTTCAAGTAAGAGCAATGTTTTATTTACTGTCGTTGCTAAAAAACATACAAATAAATAATGTTGATGCCTGTGAAAGATGCACGAAAGATGTTAATTTGTTAATTAATTCGGAACAAAAAAATAAATGGAGAAGCTGGGGAGAAGATGGCAAATTTAGAATTAATATTCCTATGGGTTCAGAATATTCTAAACTCGGTTTCTCCTATCAAGTTTCTTGGTTAAGTTCGGACGACTTTGTTATTATGTTTTATTTTCTTCTTGGTATGAGTCTTCTAGAACAGGCGCATAATGGAAAAAGAAAAGCGAAGAAAGTTTTTGATAGATGTTTGCAAATAATTGAGAAGCAAATCCAAGAATTAACAACGAAAGTTCAAAGTTCTAGAAACTTTCCTCTAAATCAATTGAACAATAAATTAATTAAGTTGCATTATATGAAGTACAACATTAATTACTATCAAGTTTGGATGAATTTCCTCACCAATAATTTTAGCGATATATCGCCTTTGAATGAATTCATGAGTAGGTATAACAAGAACTCCTTCAATAGCGAAGAATTGTGTTATTACAGATTACTATTACCTAAGCTATTTTATGTTTTTGGGTTATACTATCACAATGCTGGCGATATGGCTGCTTCTAAATTTTACTTTATGAAAGTTCGCAACTTTTCCTCTTCCTTCAAAAGGCAAAATGATAAAAAGATTTCTGTTTTGCAATTAGCTCTTGGTTTAGGTAGTGAAAGCATATGCGCAGAAAATGAATTTAGTGAGTTATACGTCTTTGCATCGTTACATCTAATAATAATTAATGAATTTGAGGTACGCAAGATTTCGCATTTGAATAGAAATCAGAATAAGGAAATACTTAATGAATTACACAAGTTTGGAACATGTCTTTATGAAGACTTAGCCAAAGTCTTTGAAGGTAGTAATAAAGTAAGTTCAAATACATTTTCGACAAATTTTACTATTTCAAATGAACTTATACAAATAACTTATCAAATTTTGCTTCTAATCTTTGATGAGTTTGAATTAAAGCTAAATGGAAATGGGGGATCCGATAAGTTGCAGGTGAAAATACAAGAATTAGTCAGGATTATAGAGCAAAAAAAAGTTACAAATAATCATCCTTTTATAAATAATTTAATCTTGTTAATTATTTATCAGTATGTTCGGGATTTGAATAAGAGAAATGAATATTTCCAAAGATGTTTTGCTTTGATATCCGATACAAATGGTTCCGATAGTGGAAAAGTATTACAAATGTATATTTTACAATTATTTGAGAAAAACATGAAAGCGACCGGTAATGAAGACAAAGCCCAAATGATTGAATTACAAATAAAAGTACTTAAGAATTCAATCAATAAGAAATTTGAATTGTCTAATTTCTACTTTAATAGTATCACAAATGATTCTTTGTAGTATAACTCACTTAGTGTCATCCAAATATAAATGTACAGATTGAAATATATATATTAAATGGTAATAAAAATTATATAGAGGATATTGAAAATTAATGCAATCATTTCTTTGACTTCTTCTTCTTTTCAGACTTTTCTTCTTCATCTTCAGCCTTTCTCTTTTTTTCCTTCTTCTCCTTCTTCTCCTTCTTTTCCTTCTTCTCCTTCTTTTCCTTCTTTTCCTTCTTTTCTTCTTTTTCTTCCTTTACTTCATCTTCCTTTTCAGCAGATTTCTTAGGAAGTTGAATTTCTGGAGCAGCTAACTTGGATTCTGGGACAGCAGGAGCAGGCTCTTCATCATGGTCCTTATATTCTTTCTTCCATGAATCTGGTGTGTTTTCATTGGCTCTTCCAAATTTATCTAATTTACCATCAGCCTTCAATTGTTTCTTCTTTTGAGCTACTGGACCTAATCCCCATCTTCTAGGATAAGTGTCACGTTCCATAATACATCTCTTGACCTTAGCAACAACACCGTGGTCACAAGATTGTAAATCAACAGTAGTCATTTGAGCAATACCAATAGCAATAGCTTCACCCTTAGTAGTGATTAAAACAACTTCGTCGTACAATTCAATTCCATCTTCGTAACGTAATAAACCTGGGATCATCAATTTAGCACCGTAACAAACAGAGTTAACAGCGGAATCCTTTACGACAATTCTTTTATAACCAACTAATAAAGTTTCTAATGGTTGAATAATTTTTCTTAAATACGATTCATCTCTGGTATTATCATAGACGTATTGGGCATCCAAAACATCATGTAATGTAACTAAGTTATCATTCTCACCCAAAGCACCAGAACGGACACGACGTAATTCTTGCATGTGTCCACCAACTCCCAAGAGCATACCTAAATGAACACACAAAGTTCTCATATATGTACCAGCTTCACATGAAGCCCAGAAAACACCTAAACCTCTCTTGTTATCAAATTCAATCAACTTGGAATCGTAAATAGTACGGACTCTTAATTGTCTCTTCACAGCAGAGATTAAAGGTGGTCTTTGGAATAACGCACCGGTCAAATTTTCTAAAGATCTTCCCATTTCCTTTGGATCTTCTAATTCATCATGCAATCTGGCAATACAGACATATTCTTTACCTGCACCTTGTTGGGACTTAACTAACCTAGTAGCACGATCAATGCACACAATCAAACAACCAGTAACCTTTGGATCTAAAGTACCGGAATGACCAGTTTTTTCAGCTCTTAATATTCTCTTAATCCAAGCAACAACTTCATGCGATGATGGATTAGAAGGCTTGTCTAAGTTAATTACACCAGAAGAGACGTATGACTTCAAGTCTCTCTTAAGTGGTGAACAACCAGCAGGAATTGGAGTGTAATGTCCACTTCTAACTAATAACTTATCATAATTCTTTAATAATAATGGCCAATCAGAAGTATCATTTGAAGGGGATACAGATTCCGGCTTGATAGTATATTCTTCTGACATTGCTACAAGATGTTGTTAACAAGCTTAAGGTAATTGAAAATTTTAAATTTTTAAAGAAATTTTCTCCTTGGAAAAATTCACATCGTGCGGCTTTGGTGCTATTTTATGTGCAGGTTATATATTGCAAAATTCCTATATAATTATTGATTTGATGCTAATCCAGTAATAGAGTATACTAATTCATTTTTTACTAATTCATTCCAAAATATCTCTCGTCCAACACTTCTAATAGTTTTTACACATACATCTACACGATCATTATTAATAATTTCCAGTTCAGAACGGAATTTTCCGGCTATCAAGTTAATGGAGTCTTTCATAGCTTTGATTTCTGAAACAGTCTCGTATAACTGTTTTACTAGCATCAGATCAGGAATAATGACTTCATTTATATCAATGCTAATATTGTCAGATAATGTAACAAGATTCGCCTCCTGAGAGTTTATTTCGTCTAATTTCACTAAACTACTGTTTAGCGATATAAGGTTTTGTAGTTGACGAGAAAGGTAATCAATATGAGTTTGAAGGTTTTCACTATTTGCCTTTGCCTGAATATTATGGTGAGATAATTGATTAAACAATGCATTTATTTTTACAGAGTTTTCATTTATTAGTGTAACTGTATCATTTATTTTAAAACCTTCCACATCACTCAAGCAAGAATTAATTTTTTCGGATAACTCTTTTAGGATATTCATCTTATAATTATCTCTTGAAGATCCAATAGAGACCACATCAAATTTATCCATTAGATCCGAAATATTATTTGAATCAATAACTTTCAGCATCTCGGTATAATTAGAATCTGATTTTTTGTCTAATATCGGTCTAACTTGATGCGTAATAGTGTTATTAGTTTCATATGAAGTAACACTTTCTGATACCTTTTGGTTTATATCTTTTCGAATTTCTAAATCCGATGGTAACGGTAAAGGTGAAGCATATTTGGAAGGAGTTTCATTATTTCCGATCCATTCGCTACTACTTCTATTTGAAAGGACATTTGGCGCTGTATCAAAAATATTTGGGAGCTCTTTTTGTGGTAGAGGTGGACCTGTCAGTTGTGGTTTCGGAGGAATATGAGTTGGAAGTGTCACCTTAGGAGGCTTCGCAGGAGCATCAGCTGGGGATTGGCGTAAATGTTTACCAAGGACATCTGAAGGTATTCTGTCATCAAACACTGGTAATTCAATTTCAAAAGTCTCTTGGAGCACTCTAAGAAGGACTAAAAGATTATATTGCTTCAGCAAAGAGTCCTTGCCCACCTCAAAGTCTTGATACCAATTAGTTAAATAAGGGTGATAGAACCTCCCCTGGCTGTCCACATTATTTCCTGGGATTAAACGCATACCATTTTCTATATCCGGGCTAATAAAAACTATGGGAACTCCTTCAGATGAAGTCAGTCTTTGGCCATATGGATAGTTAAATGGTATCCATATATCAATCGGCACTCTGGTGCCTGATTTAGTAGGTAAATTTCCATAGAGGTTAATTAATAAACTAGTCTGACCCGTTATACTGGATGTATAAATACCAGTCCTAACTTTGAATCTATAGTTTTTATTAAAGTGAACCTGTAAAAATTGGCAAATATGGGTATAAGTTAATTGCTTATTTTGGTATTGAGGTTGAAGAACATTGTAAAGCCAATTAGTTAATTGGGACGGAAGACCAGACATGAAGCCTAGCAGGTTAAGTATTCCTTTGATCGATCGATATCTAATCAAGCTCGATCTGGTTTTGTGCGCACTTCAGGAGTTCTTTTTGTCGTATTGAATAATATATTATAAATTTTATACTATAGATAAAGAGGTTGGAGATATCATTTGAAATAAAATGAGTGGGTAAGTTACATATAGTTAATTATCGACTGTACAAAATTTGGATGTATTAGTCCTCAGTATACGAAGATTACATTACTAACATTTAAGGTATACTGTCATCATTGCCTTAATTATTACAGCTGCTTTATCAACTTTAGCATGGATATATGCCCCTAAGGAAAATCAAACTGTCTGGAGATCGTCAGTTATCTTAGGTTTATCTATGTGCTACTTGATGTGGGCAATTACTTATCTAAGTCAACTTCATCCTTTAGAAGCACCAAGAAGATCTGACTTAAGACCAGAAAATTAGAGAGCATTTAATTGATTATTATATACTGGATATGTTCAAACATAATGGGTGACTAAGAAAGTAAGCAAGATTTGCTATGAACTACAAGCTACTTTAAAATCATTTATTTTTATTTCTTGAGATACAGAAAATAAGCAATTTAAGTTTAAGAGAATATTTACTAATTTAATTCTTGTTTACTTTACATATAATATTAATGCCATTAATATAAAATAAAATTGTATGTAAATATGACATTTGGTTGCCCTCCAAAATAACAAATTCCGGGTAACTTATGAAAACTATAAGTATAGCTGTATATTTTAGAAATCCCTTTTTTTTAAAAAAAAAGACTATAGCTATTAGAAATAGATACAATAAACATAAATTTCAAATATTATGTAGATAAAGCCAAAATCACACTCCTGTTTCTGCCTCATGTTCTCTTTGCTCGATGGAACTATGGGTTCTGGTTATGGAGAAGAAAAAGCCTGATAACGAGACTGGGCATTTTGATACTTCGCTCATGTCTTTTTAGATGGATCATGTGGTTCGGTTGGTTCTTGAAGGGAGCTTTACGTAAGTTGTATAATTCCCGAATCAATCACCTCTATATTCATACAACAAAAATTGGTCGCTGATCATATTTGAGAATTTTTAATTTTTTGGAATCCTAGAAGGATTGAAGGTTAGTGTTTTTCATACTACCAATTTCTATTATTCGCTATATCGATATTTATTTTTCAAAATTCTCTTAAAAGTTTCAAACTTGAAACTACTTTATTGAATTCATTTCCTCAAATCTAATCTCTCACTCTGCTGGAAGGAGTCAATTATCTGAGAGCTACTTAAGCTTGGCTTCTTCTCCCTTGTAGCTAGCTCTTTTAATGCTGCTTAATTCTTGCACAATTGAAAATGTTTGAACATTTAGTTTATTTGAGTTTTATAATTTTAAGTTATAACTAATATTTGTTCATTTATTTTACTAAAAATTTTAGAAAATCATAATATTAATTTTAATTTAAAATTTGAAACAAAAACTTTTGGTATATCTATCATACGTAAAATTTATCTTCTTTTCGATGGGCAACATATCTAGGAAATTACTAGTTCTTACAAAATTAAGAAAGCTGATAGAATAATCTCCAACTCCATGCTTTCCTGATTTGAGATTTACTTTTTTTAATTACCTGCAAGTATGTCATATAATGACTAAATATAAATATCTTGATAGTTATGGATTTTAACATTTATTATTATGCTTTATTATCCTTCTTCTGTTTGAGTTAATAGAATTGAAAGTGTGCTTTGTTGAAACCCTCGTATTTTTAGAAAATTTTTGTGCTTTTATCTGTTGATACTGATGTATCTACTCTTAAATTTAAACAGATCAGAGCGATTGTATATCAATGTTACCAAAAGGAGATTGCAACACAATTTATTTGATCGATCGTACTTTATCTTTTCGCTGGTCTAAAGTACATCCTTGTAAGCTATGAACTGTCTTGCTTGTGTAACATCGATGCACTCTTCACTCCATGACTCATGTTGAAGAAACTAGCCTTTACTTTAAAAGCTTAATTTACAAAATTGAAATCTTATGATAGACAAATCCATAATGTTTTCTTGAGAATTGAACCTCTTTTAAGTTAAATTCAGGGGCACGTCAAGAAAAAACATGCCTGAATTTAATATCGAATGCTATAATACGATAGATATACACATATAAATGAAATGTCTACTTTTATATATGATAAAACTCTAATGGTTGATTATTGTATTTTACAACTTTTATATCTAGAACTATTTTTAATATTCACAATCAATATTTTATTTTTTCGAAGCTGCATGAATGCCTTACTGCTCGGAATTGTTCATACCAAGGGTTCGGAATATATACTCTTATACCACAATTGAAAACTATTTACGCAATAATACTTCAAACTAATATCAAAAATTCATCATATTATTTTGAAGAATGCTAACCGCATCATATATTATTATCACTAATATTTTACAGATTTTTTAAAATACGCTTTCTCCAATGTCAAGTTTTTCTCCCACACTAGATCGCTTTACTTTCTAAGCACAACTTAAAATTCTCTGAACTATGCCTCCAGAACATTGTACACTTTTGATAGATATTTGACTACATGCTTGTTTAACATGAGGTGTTAATTTACTGTTAAGTTATTGTCTTAACCTTTGACTTACACGCAGACAAAATTACCTAGCCAAAATAGCCATGTTCTAGGTATTTTCTGTCATGCATCAGAAAAAGATAGTGAAAATAGAATAAGGTAATTGCATTCAATGCAGGTGAAGATAGAGGTAAGAAAGCTAATTGAAGTTCCTCATTTGAAAACAAGGTGGATATATATTCATGTTTGTCGATTCTTGTATTATCGACAATAATATATTTCTTTTCTTTGAGCTCTCCATCACTCTTAATGACTTCGATAAACGAGTAAATAAAGTCAAAGAAGTGATTCAGCTGTTCTAGCCTTAGTTCGATGAAAACACAATTTTTCAGAAAATTAAGAATCAGTTTTCAACTCTCGGTCCCGTCCATTCAAACTCATCCATTGATAGTCCTTTTGAAGACGGACTAATGAAATATTTTAAAGCTTAACCTGCATACTTTGCTTTAAATCTATAAACTGTAGAAGAAGAAGGAAACTTATAAACCTATAATGTTTTTCTGGAGAATATTTACCATCGAACTTATTGTTGAGCTCAAAATGAGAGTAAATGATGTTTATGTAGTCAGCTTAAAATAGGCCTTCTACCAAGCATTTAGAGCAACTTAGAATACCTACTTGCTCACAATGCTGCTGCTCATTACTTTATCCTTTCCACGTAAAACAAGGACATTTGCAGCCAGAGAAACAACGCCCCCCCCCTCAACAATCATTTTATGAAATTTTGCTTAAATTAAAAAAAGAAAATCTAAGGCATTCTCTTCGAATTTTTTTGAATAGGATCAACTTTCATAATAGATTTATATTATGAAAGTGGATTCTTCCTCTTTTTTTTTTAAAATTTTTCTTTATAATCTTTGGTCATCACTGTGAAGTTTCTAATACTCATACAAGATTCCAAAGGGTGCAGATACGTAATCTCCATATATCTTGGTTAGTTTCCTTCCCTTTCTATCAAACAAGTGCCGTTTTCAAAGGTAAAGGTATCGTTATCTATAAAAATATTATTTCGTATGCAGCTTTCCACCAAGAGTACCAACATATACGAGCCGGAAGTACGTGTGTAATTACTGAGATCACGTGCAAATAGTGTCAAATCTTAACTTAGTATGGGAGCCACGGAGCCACAAAGCCACATAAACGCTTATTCATCACACATTACGTCATTTTATATCAGGTGCAATTACAAAGCTTTTTTTCTCTAAATAAATTTAAGGCATTGTAAAGTCTTTATATTTGCAAGTCTTTGTATTTGCAGGCCTGAAAAACTTATTATTTACTAGCAATGAGCGAAGAAATTAAAGAATCGAAGTCGTATGAGGCCACTATCAATTCTATTAAAGCAGGTGAGACTACTGAACTCAAAACTGACCTCAAAGATAAACATATATCTTTGATGGCTCTAGCAGGGATTATTGGCCCTGGTATTTTGATTGGTGCCTCCTTAGCATTGAAGAATGGTCCTGCTAGTTTAATTATTAGTTTTGGTATTATAGGTTTAATTGCATTTGCAGTAATGCAATCCTTGGGTGAGTTGTCAACCTTATATCCTACAGGAGGGGCATTCTCAACTCTAGGAAACAAATTAGTTGATAGAGCTTATGGAGGTACAGTCGGTTGGAACTACGTTATTATTTGGATCGGTGTTTTATCAAATGAATATAATACACTAGCTGCCATTATGCAATATTGGGGACCCCAAGTCCCTCTATATGGATATGTACTAATGTTTTGGGTAGCGTTTCTAGCGTTTCAATTTTTAAATGTTGGCGCCTTTGGAGAATCCGAGTATTGGCTTGCTTGGTTTAAGTTGGTTGGATTGGTAGCGTTCTATATATTCTCAATCGTTTACATTGCTGGTGGTGTAAAAGGAAATCCAGCATTTGGATTTCATTATTGGAATGACCCTGGTGCCTTTAACGATGGGTTCAAAGGTTTAGCGAAAACTTTTGTCTTCGCTTCTACTTTTTATTCGGGTACTGAGTCTATTGCGGTTACTGCGGGAGAGAGTAGAAATCCATCCAGAGCAGTTCCAAAAGCCATCAAACAAACATTTTGGAGAATTCTTATTGTTTATATGGGAATTGCTGTAAGTTACGGGGTAACAGTTCCTTATAATGATCCTACCTTATCTGCTGATACTAGTACGTTGAAATCACCAATGACAATTGCTATAAATCGTGCTGGATGGTCTCAAGGAGCTAATTTAATAAATGCATTTATTTTAGTTACTTGCTTATCTGCTATTAACAGTTCTATTTATATTGGATCAAGAACTATCGTTAATTTAGCAAAAGAAGGAGCTGCTCCATCTTTCTTAGGTAGAATCAATAAAAGAGGAATACCGTATTGTGCAGTGATTCTCATGAATGCTTTTGGTTTATTATCACTTATGAATATCAGTACGGGTGCAGCAAGTGCGTACCAATATATTGTAAATATTTCTGGTGTTGCAGTATTTATAGTTTGGGGTAATATTTGTTTTTACCAAATAAGATTTAGAAAGGCCTGGAAATTACAGGGCCACTCATTAGATGAATTACCTTACAAAGGTTTATGGTATCCAGCACTTCCTATTTTTGGAATAGTGATTAACGTATTCTTAGCGTTGATTCAAGGCTGGTCATATTTCAAGCCTTTTGATTATAAAAATTTTATCGACTCTTACATTCTATTACCATTTTTCTTTATTTGTTACGGAGGAATTAAGATAATAAAGAAAACAAAATGGGTTAACCTTTCGGAAGCAGATTTAGAAACTGGAAGAAGAAGTGATGGGGATTTCATCATTACTGATGAAGAAAGTAAACTTGACATTTAATATAATAACGTATATATTTTTATTTATGCTTTTTCAATAAATAAAATATTAGTAAGTTGTAATACTATTAATACTATTACTGTATTTCCAAGTGAGCTATGAACATATTCATTGAATAACATCAGCTTCTAGGATGTAGGATAACAACATAAAGACTATATTCTATAAAGAAATCATGAAAATAAGAAACAAATATTATGAACCTAAAACTCCGCGTAAGTTGCTACAAAAAATAATCAATTAGGATAAAGGTTAAAACGCAACTTTAAATAAACAAGTACCGTAGAATATGAACTTAACCATTCAGAAATTGCTCCTCCAACGTAAAAAATATAATTTTCAAAATAATAGTATTAACCTCAAATTATCAAGTACCAAAATCTAAAAAAAAATAATAAATACTGACCTATTTATCAATAAATAATTCATTGAATAAAATATTAAATAATCCAGAATCTACAATAGTATCTAATCAATAACTGAATATGAAATAAGATCCACCTCAGCATATGAAAAGTGTAACATAAAATGAAAAATCCTGATAAAATAGATTCAAAATTAAAAGAGATTTAGAATCTGAATTATGCATGCTTTACAAAGTTTTATACTGAATAAAGATTAGATATTTCAAGCTATATGCCACCGAACGCTGAGAGTAAAAATATATTCTAAATATTTTCCATTTTCGATATTAGAAGATAAATTAACTGTAATATATTTCCTTTTGATCAATATCTTTTTCTTTTTTTGTCTTTAAACTCTAATTAAAATTCTTGGCTTTTGCTTTTCGATTATTTAAAAAACTTACCTCATAATAGCTTTATTTGAACTGGTTTTGGCTTTTGCCGATTAACTTAACAATCTTGGAATAAAAAAGATTAGCGTATATATTAGCAATCTGTAATCATTAACTTTCTCTTTAGGTATTCTACTGATTCGAATGCTACACATGCAAAAAATTACCGTAGGATATTTGTATCACTAACTCAATTCTTAATTAATAATTATTAAATAATTTACAAAACTATTACTTCAAATATTTGATTAGCCCAATTATAAACCTGAGTAATTCATGAATCCACCCCTAACTATGTATTCAATTTTAAGTCAATTTTACATTTCTGTACTTTTATATTTTAGGAACGTTTATAGTTCCTTATATTTATTTTATTTTAGCTAATTGTTTTATTTTAATATTTAGATTTGCAAGTCAGTATTTAGAATCTCATTAATCAATTTTGTATAACCAGTGGATCGGTGGTTGTATTTTGTTAAATGATTTATCAAAAATGTTGAAATAGGATATCAAATGGAACAATTTATGCTCATAAATACGAGATATCCTGGTACCTGGGTTAACCTGTTTGACTTTTAGTTATCTTTCTTAAATACGCCTCTTCATTAATGATGCATAACTGATTTAATTTTAAGACAAATTCTCAATATACATAAGGATTTCCCTTGGTAATTCCCATTGTAGAATTCTATTTTATAGATTAAAAATCCTTTATATGGAAAGCATTGTAGCTACAGTTAATCATTTTGTTTGATAATCTATTTAGAATACTCTCGATAGTATTTAAAATATAAGTTAGAAGTTACATGCTCTTTTAATTTATAATTGACGTTATATGTAAATTAATGTTAGCAATGAGGCACATTGTAGATATTTCCAAAATATGCTTTTTCGTTCAAGCAGGAGTTTAAGTTTCCTTGGTAATTCCTATTCAATTCGCAGAATAGTCACCTCCTATGTACAGATGTTTTATCAAGGGTGAGTTTATCCATTAGGTAATTTATCTTAGTGCAAGTTCTATAATTGAGAGTACAATACGATCTAATTTCCTCTTGGAAAGGGTGCTACTTATGCTCAAGTTATGGTTATATTTATGTATATTTTTGGGATGTGTTTTTGAGTATGTTATTTTAATAATTTTGGCTAGACAAGAAAACAAACATGCAGACACGTTTATACTGGGGTGTGATTTAGTAGCTACGATTTCGAGGAAGAAGAAGGTGCTAATGGCCATACCTTTGAAAATGAACCAGAACCTTAACATCACGAACTCTTCTAATTAATAATGTTCTCTAATCTTCTAATGTTATTTTGATATAATGATAGTATTTAAAGTTACGAGTTAGTTTTAATCATTTGCATTTATCTTGAAAGATGATGTCAAGTAATTAGGGAATTACTTAATCTGAGTATTAAACAAAACTAATTATATGATTTAATTATTACTCAAGTGATGAGTTCGTGTATGAAGCTATACATGTGTTCTCTGATTAATCAGTCGTATTTCAGAATACTATATGTGCCTCCTTGGTTATATGGTGTATTTCCAATATTACATAAGGTTTATTTTATTTTTTTATTTGATGGATTCTTGATATGGCTTCCCCATACTTCAGTAATATAATACAATTTCTGTTTCGCAAAAGTAATTAGATTTGGCATGGTTATTTGGCTATGAAATATAGGTATATGTGATTTTGTTGAGCGATTTATTTCAAGATGGTCAGAAATTAGAATGAAAGTCAAGCAGTAATTTAAATAATTATTCTATATTCTTATATAATTCCTATTTTGTTGGACATATTTCTATTCCTTAAGGTTGCTAATGTAAGCTTATTGTTTAGTAGATGACTAGTTTAACCTTTTCTTTAGTAGGTAGTTTGGGGGCACAATTTTGCTCATCGCTATTTAATTTATAGTTTCTACTTTTGCTAGGTAGATGTTTTTAAAATGATTTAAACATATAGTTATTTTTTTTTTTCGAAGGATTTATTGTTTAGAGATATCTTTTAAATATTATGTAGTAAATATATTAATATAAGGAACACTGATGGAACGGTTAAAAGTTGTCCTTAACCAAGACCGTCGATTGAATAAGCGATCGCAATAAAATAAAAATATAGATTATATATATATTTCATTAATTGTAAATTTAAAAGAAAATGATGAGTTACCTAGAAAGTTATTTTTAAAGATATTCTGTTTGAGGTAGGATTGTTATTATTGTTAGATGTTGTTTATTCTCTAGTATAAATTGAATGGGTAGCCATAAATTTTGCTTGTATTTAGTTTTTATAAATCTAGTATATATTTTAGATTAATTTGAATTTTTATCATTTCCAATGTTAGGGTTTTGTATACCAATATTATATAATGTTAGTTTATCTAATTTCTGTTACTATATATACCTTTATGTAATTTTTTATGAATCATACATAATATTTAAGTATGTAATAAGACTTATTGTTGACATGTAATTTATTATTGAATTTGTTTGCGTTTTTCTATTTATTTTATTTTATGATATTATGCATATTAAACATTTTATAACAGTCTAATAATGATATTTAGTTCATATTCACGTTATTAATTTATCTATATTTTAAATTCCTATAATCTTATCCCCTTAGTATAAATAATATCGCTCATGATTAGTAACATATCTATTCTGTTCATAGATTTGTAGATGGTTAAATATTGTTATTTTTTATTTTCTTAGTTTATGCGTTTGTATAATACTGATTAATTGTTTTATTTATATTTCTACTTTGTTTTTTAACTATTTTCGAACTCATACTTAGATAATGGGATTATACAAGATTTTTTTTCATATTTCGAGTTAAAGGGCTGGTTAATTTTCTGGGACTTTTCTAAAAGATATGGTTCTGTTGATTTACTTACCATGCCAACAGGTTTTCAAAAACTAAATTTATAGAATAGTTTTTGGTATATCTTTGTTGTTGATTAATGCTCGTTTTGAATATTTGATAAAGTTTAGAAATGTTTCTTAAATAAGATTATTTTCAAACCAGATGAGATTTATATTTAATTATTCTAAAACTAAGTTCCAAATCATATTAATATTCATATATATACTTATGCTAATTTTCTTCATCGCTTGGAGCATCTCTATAGCCATATTGTCTTATTTCTCCTAATCTTTTTCTTGCTGCGCTAAGCAAATTTTCTAATTTTAGGATTTCTATTTGTTTTTCCATTTCAACAGTCTTCCCTTCATATGGAGTTAACTTGCTCAAGTCTATATCATTTTCTGAAGAATCAGTTTTCTTTAACAATTCCAGTACTTTATTCACTAATATCTTGCATGCACTCGTAACTTTTGAAGACGATGATTCAAGGTGACTTTGTGTTTTTGAAGTAAAATTAGCCTTAACTTTGGATGCAGCTACCAATTGAGCTGTTGAGGCTGCAACTTCGTTACACGCGACAATTAATTGTTCATGGGAATTTGATTCTTTAAGAACCCCATTAGCTGTTTGTATTAAAACGTTTGTGGCACCAGCGACAGCCTTCGAAGCACTAACTAAGCCTTCAGTCCATCTATTATTCTTTTTATAAAATTCAGTAGGTGTTTGTGAACCCTTTCCTTTACTAACAATCTCTCTTTGTGACGCAACAGATGCTTTGATTAAGACAACGACTGCATCGGTTACCGCTTTAGCAGCTTCAAAGATTGCTTCATCAACTTTCAACTCGCCACTAAAGTTTAGTGGGTCTCCAATTAAATTAGCTAAAAATTTTGAAGCAGAATTAACTGCTTCAACGGTTTGCTTCATTTCTCTGTCGACCAAGCTTTCCAAATCTCCCAGCTTAAAATCAATTCCATGTGTGGATCTTAACGTTTCGACAAAATTACCTAACTCCTGTAAACTCTTTTGAAGTGATAAGTTCCCATCAATAACTTTATCAATTTTTTCTTCTTCATCATTTAAGCTATTTAACTTTTTCGATGTAAGATCTTGGAAGAAATTTTCAGTGCTACTTAAAACATTAATTAAGTAATCTAATATCAAGTCTTCGTCATTTTGCGGAAGGTTTCTACCTAATCCTTTGGAATTAAGCATCAAATCATTTAAGGCTCCTGTTAATTCTGAGCTTGTCAATATAATATTGGAATATCCGGAATCATCTTCATTATATATACTTTTATCATCTACAATGAACCCGTTGAAAATCGTTGCAAAGTCTGTTGCCATATCTGAGCAAAGCTCTACTATAGAAAGCAAATATTCAGGAGAAGAATTTAAATTACCAGCTTGCATGGGTGATTTAAGTTCATGTTTGATATTTTGAACTCTCTTTATGTTGTTCTCTAAGAAAATATCAATTAAATTTCTAAGCTTTTCGATATTCTTAAGTAATATAATATCAATTTGTTCATTTACATCATTTTCTTGGTCAGCTCTTGCAATTGCTAATTCTTTCAAGGCACTTTCTAAAGACTCTTGCGCAATTTCTAAATCTATTTCCTTCTCAGCTAGCTTCTCCTGAAGATCAATACCGCCCAAATTATTTAACTTTAAATCTCTGTCGTGCAATTGGTTCTTCAAGTTATCTATTTCAATTTTGTGGTTCGCAAGGATAGAATTTAAGTTCATCGATTGCAATTTACCACTTTCATTAACTTGAGAGTTTAACTCTCTAATTTCAGCTTGTAGTTTTTCAATTTCCTGTTCTTTTGTTGCCTTCACTCTATCAATTTCAAGTCTAGCTCTGTCTCTCTCACGAATCAAGTCTGCCAATTCGATATTCTTAGCCTTTAAATCTTTTTCAAACTTTTCTTTCTTAGCAATGGATTCTTGAGCACTATTGATCTTTTGCTGTATTTTTTTAAATTTTGATAACAAGTTCAAGTGCTCTTGACGAAGTTGAGAATATAATTTAGCTAATGATTCATATTTTTTTGTCCAATTGTTTATTTGCTCCTCAAGGTTTCTAATTTGTTCATCCTTAGATGCAACTTGTTGCGTTGCTGTGTCATTCAAGTTTGATAATTCAGTTTCTAAAACTTTTACTCTTGAATCATATTGTTGTAATAACAGTTGATCATTGTCATACTGGTTCTTAAACATTAATAAATCATGCTCTAATTCCGTGACTCTGGAATGATTCTGTTGTGTTTGCTGTTGCTGTAATGCCTTTTGCTCTTCTAAGAATCTCATTTCCTGTTGACGCTGCTGTTCTTCAAATAACTTTTGTTGATTTAGCTGTTCCTGAAGCTGCTGTTGGCGTTGTAATTCTAACTGTTGTTGGATTCTTTGTTGTTCTTCTTGCTGCTGATTAAAAATAACTGTCTGTTGAGGTAATATTTGTTCTACAGTTGGAGGTGGCTGAGAAGGAGCTTCAAAACTAGAAGTTGGTTGAGAAGAGACTGGGTTAGAATCACCTTGAGGCGATCTGGGGATTGGGGCATCTGAGGTACTGTCTCCTTCTATTTGTAAATTTGGTGGATTATTGGCCAACCTTGGAATAGTTACCAAACTAGTTAAAAATTTAATAGAGTGACAATCAACATAGAAATCTCTTAACGCATAGTGCTGAGAATTAAAACGATCAAACAATACTGTCAACGCTTCATCATTTCCTAATTGTTGATACATTGCTCTTAACATTGAAGTACAGAACTTATAAATACCATAGGATTCCGCAATCAATGGTACTAAAGCACTAATCTTACACAAATTCTTAGGAGAATGATTAATTGTGGAAAAAATTAAGCTTTCTAAATCACTAATCAGATCTTGCAAATCCATCAATTGTAAGAGAGATTCATATCCTTCATTTGGATCATTCACCGCTCTCAAGGAAATATATTCTTCATACTCAAATGTTCCATTGAAACTTGGATTATTCCTATGAAAATCAAGTTTTTGCAATATGAATTTATCATATTGGTTAATTAACTTACCATAAGCCGATCCATGACTAGGAAAAACTGTTGACAAGGAAGATAGAAAATCCATATTCCTGTATCCATCTTTCAAGGTGTTAGGGTGTCCCTCTTGTAGAACTTTATGTATCATAATCAATGCTTTAAATAATTGAACTTGATCACTTTGCAATGGCTGAATTTTAACAGCATTCCAAAAAGCCCTTGAATTTTTATGATCCCATGTATAGACAATACATGCTCTCACATGTTTTCTCTTTGGCGGAACTTCCTCTTGATTACAAGCTTTCTTAACACTAATTTGTAAATCAATTTCAGCTCTGCTCATTTTATTACCTGGAATTGACCTTAAATGTTTTTTTTATCTTCACAAAGATATAGAATTAGTAGAAATGAACATTTTGACATTTTTGATTATTTAGGGGCTGACGATTAAACTGCCTATCACGTGATTCCATTTTTAATCTTGATGTTATAGCCATTCCATTAAATATTGATGTTGCTAAGCTTGGATTTTAATAATTCTTCTTTTCAAAGTCAGTCAGTCATCTATTTCTATTTTCTCTCGGTATTAATTACATTATGCCTTGAAAACAATTTTTAAAATTTTGCAAATTTATTGCAATTTGCTGTACAATGAACTTTGATATAAATGATATTCTTAAAAATATCTCAGGGTATTAAACACAACTCTTTGAAAGCAAGTCTGAATTATTGTATTTGAAATTTAGTATAATGTAAAAATAAATGTACTAAGATTATTTACTACTAAATAACATTTGCTTTTGATCCTAAGACTATTTATATCTAGCTTTACCTAAATCAAATGGTAGATACTTGTATTTTATCATATGTTGAATTTGTCTTCTCATGGTTAAAGTGAACAAAACAATAAAATACATTAATAAAATCGGCCAAAATACAGGGATATCACAAATCGTAAAGAAAGATAAGAACAATGAAAGTACTGTTGCTCTAGTAGCATTATACCAGAACTTGAATTCAGGCAATCTTCTAATAAATGGTCTGAATTCTTCTTCTTCTTCTTCTTGATCCTTATCAAATCCCTCTTCAATGCTTTCATTTTTCATTTCCTGTTCAAGTGATGGATCAAATTTAGGAGTTAAAAAAGCCAATAACAAATTCAATAAATATATACCCAATGCATAGCATATAATGTACCATCCCTGAGCAATAACTATACGTATTAAGAAAATTGCAAGTAAAGCACCAAAAGATACCCACCTATGAAAAGAATGTGGAACAGATCTATCCAAGTATTCTCTGTATGTAACTCGAACCTTAAAAAATGTACGGACGACTGGATTGTCTTGGAATTCAAAAGATGATAAATCAATTGCCATTCTATAGATGAAAATATATGGTCTAATTAGCGCTGTAAATTCATTAATTAAAAAATCAAAGGTGAAAAGTTTAGTCGCGTCGCCTTTCTACTTTTTGTGTCATTCATTTTTTAAATAATGTTTAATATATACAAGTTGAATAAACTACAGGACATTGTAACTAACTATACAGTAGCATCATTTCTTCTACCAACAATCTTTATTTTTCTTGACTTGTCATCAAAAACCCTAGTGAGAGTGACATCCTTAGGTGGGCTATTTGGATCAATATCTTCAACTATTGATTCAGGAATTGTCAATGGTAAAACTTCAGGCAAATATTTTTTCTCTAATTGTATTTGCTCCTTTTTCGTAAAAATACCAGGAGAGAGTATTAAGGATGAGATTGATTTTCTGTCTTCAACACTGAGAAGCTTTAAATAATATCTAGAATCTAATGTTTCAAAAATTTCATTTCTTCGAGCTTGACGAACTTCAGGTAATTCATATTTGATTACCTCCCCATTTACATCAACACTAATCTCTTCATCAAAGCTTTGAAATATGTTACGGTAATGAGAATCAAGTTCGCCCCACTGGGATTCCAGAATTTCACCTCTTTTTCTTTGTAATTTTAAATCGTGTAAAATGTTGTATGAAGCTTGGATTCTAGATTCTTCAATAGATTGCCCTAAGTTAATGAACTGCCAAATATTTACTAATCTGCTTGTGATTAAATTGAGATCATCTTCTTTCAAGGATACATTAAATCCTTCGGTTAAAGAACTTCTAAATTTTGAAAACATGCTTTGGTAAATTTCTTCCTTAGATTGCTTGATTTTTTGTAATTCTGGTTGCTGTAAATATTCTTTTCTCGACATATGATTTTCCTCGATTTCTGCTTCTTCCACATTGAGTATTTCTTCAAAGCCAAATCTTCTAACTCTGGGAGAAAAATGTGGAGTTGGTAAAGTTAAGTCTTTCTTTAAGGCAACTCCTACATATTTTCTCAATGGGTGGAATGGATCATAATAGAAACGAACAAATCCTGGTTCTACAGCGTAGATAGTGTGATCCTTACCAATATCCACATTTTCACCAGGGTGAATCTTAGTACCTCTTTGTCTCATTATAATTTGGCCAGGTTTGACGAAATGGCCCTCATAGGCCTTAGGACCTAATCTTCTACCTGCTGAATCATTTTTATTTGTCTTAGAACCTGACACTCTCTTAGTTGCAGTACGAATTTGAGTAATATTAGTTCCAATTAACTGAGATGAAGTTACTCTTTTTCCTCCAAAGAATATTGAATCATTGAAAACTTTTAGAAGAGACATAACTGCCAGAGTAATACGTTACGTTCTTTATTAAAAGATTTAATAGAAAATTAAATTTAGTGAAAATTTGAATCTCATTCTGAAACTTTCGCACTGGGTTGTATTAGAGTACATTTCAGAACTATTAAAATAAAAGGTTTGCAACGTATATTGTAAGGTACCAATGAGTTTGTTTACATCCTTAGCAAGAAAGATTTTGTTATATTCCTACTAAATCAGTAATAAAAGTATTTTAACTCCTAATGGTTTGAAATATAAATTTTTAAAAAAATGCGCAAACCCGGAATCGAACCGGGGGCCCAACGATGGCAACGTTGGATTTTACCACTAAACCATTTGCGCTCATAAGCTCCGCGACGGGGAATTGAACCCCGGTCTACCATGCGACAAACGGTAATTCTAGCCACTAAACTATCACGGACTATATTTATTATTTGTAAGAATATGAAGCTGGAATATGCTTCATATAAACCACAAAATTACTAAATAATCATACTTAACCAATAAGATGCAAAGATCAGATCATATCATTAATAGATGAACTGCTATTGGTTCTAGATATTGTGATGCCGTTCCACCTAAGGAAAGAAACAATAGATTTTAAGATATTACTATTAATAACAATAGCTGAAGCTCTGAGTATCTGAAATGCCGTTCAGATACTCCCTTCTGAAAAACTATATAAAGACCTTCTATTTCCCTTAACTTGTAGCTCAATCTATAAGGGAGTTAGATCTAATAAATACATCGCTAACCTTTATAACCAATACACAATACGATTACCTTATTAGGACTGACTTCCTTACATTATTAATGGTGTTGTGTTTTATATGTATTGATACTTATATATTCCCTGCAGTGTTAGTGTGTGTTCTTAACTTCCAGGACAGTTGACATGTAACCTATGAACTCTTGACACCTAATATTTAATCAAATTATATTCTGTTGTTACAAGTCCTTGATATTTTCTAATGCTGCAAATCCATCTGAAGGGATAAATATACCCTGATATTATAAACTAATTCGATTGATCTTGATAGGAATGTATAAAGTAACTACAATTACAACTTAGTTAGTATTGCCTTGTTATAATTTACGCTATATATGTGGTCTGCATTTCAGTTATAATTGGTAATAATCTTTTTCTCCAATAGTAGTTCTGAAAACGCTAGAGTTGAAATTGTAGACCAACAAGATGTATGACATTCATTTAAGTGATACATTCATGGTAAATATTGATAAAAGCACTTATATTAACTGCTATTATTTGATTAAAAATAAAAAAATAAACAACAGATAAAGTATATTTCTAGTAAATAAACCATATCCAATGATATAAAAAGTTTAAAAATACTTGATATCATACATTCATTGTTCTTTTATATGAAATCTTAATAAATTGGATTTAATGAGTTATATACGCTATATGAACATGTTTAAATTTTTATCTTCCTAAAATATCTTTCTAATATGTATATTAAAATGGTATGTAATTTAGAAATAAAAGTATGATATGATATCGTATTACAGATGGGCCATAGTAAATCCGGAACGGAAATTTATATGGCGCTTAAATTTGTTGGTCTTATAGATCTTCTATTCTTAGATCTTTCCATCATCTCCCTTCTCTTACTGATAAATAACAATTCACCATTAACAGGTTGGATACTAGGTGATTTCAATGTTGTTTTTGGATCTTCGAAGACAGAATTCATGGTCATATTAGAGCCAGAATAGTATATATCACTTTCAATAAGTTTATCACTCCCTAAGTAAAAAATCTTAATGATATTTCCAAAACTAAGTATTATAGATTTATAGCCAAATCTCTCTATGGTATGTATCCTATTGATAGGTAACGAGTCATTAAGATTCGTTCCATTGGGAATTTTATAATTGATGAATTGGCCATCAATAGCAGCGACAATAAATCCCTCCCAATCATCATCTATGGCCCTATTATTTGATGAATTAACCACAATTTTCTTCCTCGACCTTAAATTTGTTAGTTCATGATTATTTGCACGGAATCCAGAGTTAAATATACCTGTAGAATTTGAATCGTTTCCAATAATATCAGAACTCACACTTGAGCGCTTTTTAATACCCATGATTACATTAACTTGGGTCAATTCCCAGGCTTCAATATCAGGATAAGAAAATCTATGTTCTATCACCGCATTAAAACCAATACATCTGATTTCTCGAGGATCACGTTCAACTCTCAAGCATATATTATTCTTTGATCTTTGTGCATCTGTTTTATAAGTATGTACATTCAAAGTATTATCATTATAATCTTCATATATGATTGAAAATGATTGAATGGATGCACAACCACAAAATTTACAATGTGTAGGCTCTGAATGTGAAACCCTGAAGGAAGAGGGTTTGAAATGGCCAACATGAAACTTTTTCAATAATATACCCGTTTGGATATCTATTAACTCCGCAACAGAGTCGATTACACGTACAATCATACCAACGAAATCAACTGTAACAATAGAAGGTTTGTTAAAATGTTTAATTGTTTTGTCTTTTAACCTAGAGCTGAAATCTGGAGGTCTAAACCGACTCATTTGTGAGTCTTCCATGTACAATGACAGAAAATCATGATCTGCATCAAATGAACTCGAAGATTGCATTTGAGTTACTAGGTAGTGTGGCTTATTATAAAAACCTTCTATTACATCAAGCCTTCTAAATTTCCATTTATTGTTTACAGCAGTGGCAATAATAACATCACAGTTACTGACATAGAATATAATTCTATCATAGTTTCTTGGTGTAATTAATTTATGTGCAGTGGTAATATATAACCCCTCCAATTCTGATCCGGCGTACATGTCATTTAAAACGTTAACGTAAGCAACATATCCAGTTACGCAAGATACTGTTAAAAGTTCACCTGTTTCAAGGATTAAAATGAAGTCATTCCTTGCATTTTCGAACTCACTCGAATGCTCGTCTTTTGGGTTTTGCTCAGTATATGCCATGGGAGTAAAATTTCCATTAATACTGGAGGTGACTGAAACTAAAGATGACCTGCTTCCTCTTCTCTCTATCGGATTTTTATCTCTCTTTTTTTGTAAAATTTTTCTTGCTAAAAAACCAGCAACTGTTCTCTTTCTGAAGAATGATTCAATAATCTTCGCTTTTTTATTCTTGATTAATTCAATGAAAAAATCGGGAAGTTGGACATCCCAAATAAAATTCAATTTCCTTCTTTCGTAACATCGTATTAATTTATACTTATAATTAATCATAATAATGTAGTTACCCTCATTGCTAATATTGATGTGGTTTATTGGCCAAAATCCAGTTTCCTTTCCATCCTTACTTAGGATACTACTTGATATATCAATTGGTTCTTGGGTATCCTTTTTGTTTAAGGGTGACCAAACTAGTATTCTATGGTCAAGTCCAATGGATACAACAAAAGATGTGTTAAGGTTTGTTAGTATTTTGATAACATCTAAATTATGACCATGAGCTGAATTTGATAATTCAATTGTATTGAATGATTTTATTTCATTTGCTTCAAAGTCTTGCATATCCATATTAGTAATCTGATTATAATTATTAACGATGTTAGATTGAGGTGAAGCTTTAAGCACCAAAAAAGATGAAGCTTCAATGAAAATAACAATGCATAATAACTCCAAATAAAAGAAAATATCATTAGAATTCTTCAAAACGTTATAAGAAAAGAAATGTAAAAGGAAGTCATTTTCAGGCATGAAATTTATATCTGTCACTAAAATTGAAATCCAGATGAACATCTCTATAACTAAAAACATAATGCAATTATTATTGCAAAAAAAAGGATATTTTAAGTTCAGAAGAAATAGGCCAAGTTTATATTTGAAACTCCTCTTTTTCTCTCTATATTGTGAGCCTAATAGAAGGTGAGACAAGGCATTGCTTGATTTCATTTCCTTATTGCTCGTATTAATGAAGGGAATATTGGAATTCGGTTTATCCAATATATCTGTAAATTCAACCTTTTTAAGATCTATTACAATGATACTAACTAAATATGTTAGTTGCAATATGTGATCCACAAGAATAGCTACCATTAAAGCTCTGAATATTAACGATAACTTATTGCCAAAATATATCAGGTAAACACTTTTATCGTAATTTAATATTACATCATTTACTGTTTTTAAAACAGAAATACTAAATAATTTCAATAATACATCAAATGATGTCCTAGGTAGCAGGATTAGTTTAAAGGGCCCCTGGTAAAACTTATAAAGTCTCTTTGGAAGATCAACACTTGTATTTTTTAATTCTTCATCATTACCAAGCTCATCAATGGTTATTAGTAAATGCTTCGAGCTTAGAAGTAATAGAGAAAATATCACATATCCAAACGATTGTAACTCGAACAAAAGTTTCCAAGATTTTGATTCATATCGATATGATAAGTAACTCAAAGCAAAAGCAGAAGATAGAAAAACTTCTACAACCCATCCAATTATTAAACCTATATTAGACCTTATTTTTCCTTCGTTGGAGATTGTAATCCACATAAAAATAGTGAATATGATTGCAAGAAAAAAAACATGAATTTGAATAAAAAAATTCATATAACCTGAGTTCTTCTTCGAAACAATTTTATCCAAATAGCTAACAAAGCTATGAATGCTTTTAGAAGAGTCAAATGAATGGGTTTCATGGAATGTCACAATTTTACTTCCGGAAACAGCATCCTTAGTTATTTCATCAAAATCAACATCCAGATGATGCAACACAAGAATTTTCAATTTTTTTGCATACTTCACTAAGTGATTTATTTTTATAATATCATCCACAAAAACGTAGTTTAACCTCCATGTTTCTTTCAGATTTAAGTATTCCACAACATTACTTATAGATCTCAGCTTTTCTATCTGGGTAATGTTGTCTTTATCAAAATCTATAGGCCAAATATGCACAGGAGATATTATAACTCCTTGAGTATAATTTTCTAACTTTACCAGTATTTTATTGATTTCATGCAAGTAATCATACGACAATACATTAAAATCATCTTTAAACTCCACTATACTTAAGACATTGTCTTGGAAATCAACTGAAGAAATCCTATGCAACAATTGTGCCTTCTTCTGTATAGCATCGTTTGTTTTTAAATCGCCAAAGTAGTAAGCCAAATATGAGTTCGTCTGCTTGATCGTGAGATCGTAAGTAATATTGTAGGACAACAAAAATAGAATTAAGGTAGGCAAGAGTATTGGTATTTGTGGATAGTTTATCACAATAGCTATCAATTTGATAACGAACTTACTATACAAATATCTTAGACCCTGTAGCATCCTAAATTCCTTTCATCAAGTTTGTGAAGATATTACCGTTTTTCGTTGACTATCTAACGATGGCTACTAACTCAATTTGTTATAATGCAATGGATAAGACAATTCAGATATATATCGCAGGAATCCTCGGGATGCTTAAAACTATAATGTTCTTAATCGTATGATTGCTTAATTTTTGTTGATAGTAAAAATTTCCTGAAACACTACCATAGTTAATAAAAAAAAAATATTTCATAGTCATGTTACAAAACTTGGGAAGAGGCAACATATAAATATATATAAACATACATAAACTACTTGGTAATGGAAGTAATGCTTAAAGAGTTCATCTGAGCTAATAAATCGTCAATTTTATTATCTAGTAATCCGTTTGCATACTCATCTCTGGATGCTTGGTCAAGGTATTGTTGTACTTGGGCTAATCTTGAATAACCTTCTGTACAGAACTTCAATTGAATCTTAACCAAACTTTCAAATGATGGGTCATAAAATGGGACTCTTAATGCAATTAATTGAGGTAACTCAGCTTTCAATTGTTCATTAAGCTCCTCAAATATTTCCTTCGCCACAGCCAACTCCTTTTCTGACCTAGGAAGCTTACCTGCATCCTTAGCAGGTTTGTCAATCAATCTTCTAACCTTTGCTTTGCATTGATCGTAGTCAATCTTTTTGTGAGCTCGTTTTTTTATAGCTTCGTCGACTTCATTAAAATAACCGGCAAACTTGGTAATTGGATCAAGAATCGTTTCTCTAAATGGACCATCCACTTGCTTGACAGTTTCAGTGTCTAATTCTCTAACGCACTGTAAGTATATGCTTCCAACATTGGAATACAAGGATGCACCCTGTTTAGATTCCTCATATAAATTAGATACAATCTCAGCAATTGTCACTTGAGATGCAGTAACTGCTCTCAACGAATCCAAATATCCCTTTGATGACTTTTGTAATTCTTGACCGGCCTTTTTCAATACAAGGTATCTTCTCTCCTCTGTATCAAAATCCTTATCAATTGTCTTGTCTACATTTTTAACTGTTACTGATGCACCTGCTCTTGAAACCGCTTTTTTAAACCCATCCCAAGACATTTTATTAGTTGAAAAATAACACTATATGAAATTATAAATAGTTCGTTGCTTAAATTATGCCCCACTGCGTACTAATGTTCCTAGTTTCATTGACCTAGGATTCCGGATTAAAAATTAAGTCGTGTACTTTTGTCAGTCATTAAAAGCGATTCTCCGCCAAGATCATTGCAAAATATAATTAACAGATTCAATAAATAGTGCTGCTGTGTAACAATATAATGTCAGAAGAACAAAGTGATGCAACTGTGACTAAGGGTATAGATCAGGGAGTTCTGAACGATGAGGATAAGACTGTTGAAGATAAAAGTGCTACTACAAGGGAAGAAGAAAGTAGTCAGGAAGATATGGTTAAAGAGCATGATAGAGTTGGAGAGAATTTAAAAAATGAAGTTGATAAAGATACCGAGAGCCCAAGTTTACTCACTAAAGAACAAAAGATTGATAAAATTTTAGAACTAAAAAATACTTTAGATTCGCTTCTTACTATGGTAAGACAAACTAAGCAGTTATGTGATAAATATGAATACGAAAATCAATACTTACAGGATTATGCTGGATCGTTGATAAAAAGTGGCGACATGAAATGAAAATTCGTGCTACAAGGATAACATTGGGCTTTATATATATATCAAGAGGACATTTTGCATATTGAAAAACATTAGATTAACAAATTTTAATGTATAATTGATTATTCTATTTTTTATAATAGAATCATTGGCCCACAACGAAAGAACCGGCATAACTATGATATGATTTTAAATTCTCCTAATACCTATACTAATTTTTATTTGAATAAAATTTACTTCTGTAATACAAGTTTACGGTATCAGGTAAAGCTGATAATTTGAAAGCTCCAGAATAACCAGCTTTGAGAGAATTGAAAGATTTTATATTAAACTCTTGATCTTTCCATTCATTTGGATATTTTCTAAGAGATGATGATATGTATAAAGAGCATCCTGTCCACGATCCCAAAGAAACTTTTCCTGAAACGCTCTGTTCACCTAAACTTTTTTTTAATTCCTGAATCATACGTGTCTTAAACCCAGGAATATTGGCAATGCCCCCAGCGAATATAATATTTTGCAAGAACACCTTTCTAAGGTCAATTTCTGACTTCTTTATAGTATGCATAATTAGATTACTCAATTCATTTCCAGAAAAAAAACATTCTTCAACTATTTGATATCTCAATTTATTTGGAATAAATACACCATCTACAATTTCAAAATCTTGATTGCTCTCATAAATCTCTGTATCGTTAATTACTCTGACAAAGACAGCACTGGTAATAAATATTTCTATAATCTCAAAAAGTTTTGGATTTTTAAGTAATTTATTGGTATCTGGAGTATTTAACTCTATCAATTTTTCTATTATTTTGTAATGCAAAGTTATGCCGTTAAATTTGTGAAATAGTTCAGTGGTGTTCTTATCAATAATTCTTAAATCTGCAACTGTGTGCAATGTAAACAGCTCCCAATTAAAATTTAATACTAGGCCATCAGTTAAATTACTTCCTAAGACTGTTAAAATAGGTTCTGGAATTAAATATACTGATTTAACTTGTATATTGTTAAGTAAAATATCAATAATCTTAAATTTATTAACCATTGACAAGTTTGAATCAATTAGAATAACTTTCAGTTCTTTAGGAGAAATTATTAGCTTATTACAGAGAATATTATTGATTTTCCCTGACAATACTAGTTCATTATTTTTGCTAATTATTTGCGTATTGATGGAAGTAAATGAGTGAACATCATTTGTAAAAATTTCACATAACCTTTTAGTGTCTTCATGACCCAAGAGCTTGTTTCTGAAGAATTCAAGTTGCTCTTCAGATAGTAATGGATTATTAGCCTCAAAGTGTGGTGGGATCTGAATTTCATTACGGCTCATTTTTTGTTTAAAATCAGTCAATTCTATAGCACTTGGATATGGATCTCCTCCAATACCAGCCTTAAGGAACATTGAACCAATGTCTAAGATCACTGGATAGTATTCATGATCCAAGCTCTCTGATTCATACATTGGTAATCATATTGTTTATTATACAAGAAATAGAGATAAGATTTAGATTTAAGATTTTTTCGCGAAATATTGTTAATTTTTTTAAAACTAATAAATTATACTATATACTATTAAATTATACTATATACTATTAAATTATAGTAAAGCAAAGTCATCATCATCAATATCCATAAAATCATCAACAGCCTCAACCTTTTGCTCTTCCTTAGCTTCAATTTTAGATTGATGTGACTTTTGGTATTGTTCCAATTGTTCAATGTTCCATACGGACACTCCTTCTTGGTCCTTTGGATTAGTAGGTTGAGCAAGGCTTCGTAAAAACTTCTTTGCATTAGCTAGAGCCATATCTGTGGATAAATTAGTATCAGCATCATATAAAGCTTGTGCTATCCATTTTGGCAATTGATTCTTCTTTTTTGAAAAACGACGATCAGCTAGAACCATAATACCATAGTCATCTTTTCCTCTTAAGACTCTTCCTAGACATTGAGCAGCATGTCTCATTGCATCGAAAGAAAGAAAGTCATTCTCCCTAATCTGATAGTGATCCCTAAGAAATTCTAATCTTGCTTTCAATATTCTCGATTCAGTATATTGGAAAGGAATACCAATCATCAATACTGTTCTTCCATAATGATGATCAAAATCAATACCCTCAGAAACCTTTCCACGAGCAACAGAAAGTAAAACAGCTCCTCTTCCATTCGAACATGCCTTTCTATACGTATCCAAAGCTAATGCAGTTTCCTGGGCATCAGGTGTTTCTACTAAGATAAGTTTATATTTCCAAACTTCGTCAAGTACACCCATATTCTGCCACATTGAAATAATCGATTCCATATATAAATACGACGGAAAGAAAACAACCATACCATCAGGTGTAATCTTAGAGAATTCAATTAGTAATGATCCATAATTTCTAACAACAGAGGGATCATTTCTTATTTCGAATCTAGATGAAATAGAAACTTGGTCAGAACCTTTGGTTACAATCATTGGCAAGAAAGACCGTCTAGACAATGTCATTGTGTAAGATTCTTGAATAACTGTTTGGAAATTTAACATTTTTGGATACATATCCAACGGAGAAATGGTACCTGATGTGATAATAACGGAAGAGAACCTATCAAAGACAGGTTTCATGGCAATCGAAGCGTCCAAACAGGTGAAATGCAATATAGGATTTGGAACCGTAGATCCCTCAGCCTCAAATGGTTCAAGTATTAACTGGAACCCGGTATCATAAGTTGAAACAAGTGTTGCAAATGTAGCAACGTCTTTTAATGAATTGAAATCTTCTATCTCAGCTAAATCTAATGTTCTTACTAATAAAGATAATCTTTCAGAACAAAATCTTAAAGGCTTTTTATCAATAAAAGTCAAATCTTTTAAATGCAGTAGAAAACTAGTTGGAGTTTCACTAATAACATGCAATACTTTCATCCTGGTTTTTAAGTATTCAATAAAACGTTTTAAAAATGAAATGAAATGCTCCGCTTTACGTATATTTCCCGGAATAGCTTCATCCAACAAGTCCTGTGGAAGAGTAGGATTACTCATAAATAATTCTTCATTCCTTGCAATCTCTGCCTCTCTCAACCCTTCCACAAGTTTTTCATATTCATTTTTCAATTTTTCGCTGTCTTCTGCTTTCATATTATCAACCGACTCTCCTAGCTTATTAGCTCCTCTGGTTGCACGTTTTAACACATCATCTGTTAAATCTAATGATAAGGATTCAATACAAACATTATCAATATTATGCGCTTCATCAAAAATAATAATACTATCCTTCGATAACTCCTTAGAAACCCTATCTGCAATTTTAGGGTCTAATAAATAATGATATGAGTATATAATAATATTACAGAACGGAATCATTCTTCTTACTGTAAAATAAGGACAAGTTCCTATATCCTTGCAATATTCAATTAATTTTTCAAATGAATAGACACCATTTGGAATAAGATTATGCTGTTCCATATCCTCAAGATTTTCATGAAATGAGCAGAGTTGATTTTCTACTTTATCTTTGTCTTCTTCTTTTATAGCATTTTTTTCTATTCTTTGTTTAAGTTGACCATTACTAACTCTTCTACACTTTTCGTCAACAATATAACCTTTCCTTTCTTTAGAAATAGTAGGATGCAAGCACAAATTCTTTCTACTGGATAACCCTATCCCTCTGAATTCTTCAACGTATCCCAATTCATTTGCCCTGAACTCCATAAGTTTCTGCAATTCTATTAAAGCTTTTTCAATTTCTGACATGGTACGAGAACAGTACACAATCTTTCTATGTTCTGGGTAATGCATTTGGTAAGCTACAGCTAATGATAATAATGAAACAGTTTTACCTGTTCCAGAAGGCATCTCTAATATTGAATTGCCTCCAACATCTAATGTCTTTTTGATATCACACATATAAGCATATTGCTCAGGATATATTTTAGGATATGGGAAATAAACAGGTAAATCATCTATATAAAACTTCATAGTATCTTTTTCAATAAGAAAAAGTAGTTGCTTAATATATAGATGAGTTCAAGAAATCAAACTTTATATCTGATAAACCAAAAATTTTTGGTATTTCGCGAGGACTTCAAGAATGATACTATAGTTTATTAGCAAATGTTTTTTTTTTTTAAATAACTATATATAACGGACTATCTATCTCTATCTAGTTTCCAAATTTTGATAATATCAAATTTGCTAATTTTGGATATATTATGTCAGACGTATTACCAGATACTTTATGAAGAATATTTTGACGATTATAGAATTCCTTTAATGGCTCTATTTGTGAATTGTATTGGTCTAAGCGTTTTTGAAAAGTTTCTGCTCTATCATCATCCCTCTTTGATAATGGTTCGCCTGTAATATCGTCTTTAAAAGGTACCTTTGGTGGGTTGTAGTCCAAATTGTAGATTCTTCCACTTGGAAGATGGACCCATCTAGCTTCTATTCTTTCGAGAATTACACTCTGATCAACATCTAATTCTACCACTAAATTTAAATCTGAGTTAGTTTTTTCTAAAACTTCATGTAACGCTGCAGCCTGTGAAGACGTTCTTGGAAACCCATCTAATAACCAAGTAGAACTCGGATTGAGCCAGCCCAAGTCATTCAAGTGTTGTGATATAAGACCAATCATAAAATTATCAGGTACAAGCTTCCCTTCAGATATATACTTAGAAGCTTCCTGGCCTAAGCTTGTTCCTTTGGCGATTTGGGCTCTCAAGCTGTCTCCCGAGGAAAGAGATTTAATTATAGGAAATTGCTTCAATAACTTGGACGTTTGAGTCCCCTTACCAGAACCTGGAGCTCCAATAAGTAACAATCTTAACGGCTTGGTAAGTGACATAAAAACTAGTCAGTTGTCTAAGTTATGATAAAAATTGGGTACATTTCTGTCCCCAGAAACCGCGGACTTTTAAGATCGGAATTACAATACGACTCTTACGCAATATACATTGAGATGTAAACTTTGGGAACTTATTAGAGAAAAGTACTAAATAGACTAGCTTTCAAGTAAAATTAAGCAGATTTACGTAGTTGGATGATTTATACTAAGATTTCATATTTTCATAAGCTAAATATTTTATAGACTGGACTGGGGTAAGGAAGAACTATGATTTAATTATTAATTATCTTATTTTTGGTATTAGCGACCCATGATTAGCAGTACCTAACAACTTATAGAATGATTCAACTAGAAACATGAAAACCACAAGAGTGGGAATTATCAATTATATAGCCTTTTTTCCAAGCACATGTTAACTAAAGAGTTAATAGTATCAGACAAAATTTGGGAACAAAGGAGAAAAGGTACAGAAGTACTCAATTCGAAAACCATCAGACAATAACACATAAATTAGGAGCTCTACAGTTCATAGAACTGTAAACCCTTTCGTCTTTGATATCTTTTTTGTTGTTTTCAGAGTTATCTTGAGCGGCCATTTGTAATAATATTTGTAGTGATATACAAAGTTATAATCCACTTATTACAGAGAAGTACCCTTTTATATACTTTTTTTTTGTAGCTACACATATTCTAAGATAATAAGTCATTACTTTACAATATTCCTCTTACACATTTGATGTTACATTGATACATATTAGTTAATTGAGGGTAATAACGAAGCTCTCAGAAAACTTAAATTCTCAATTTAGCGGGTGCAATTAAAATGTGGAACTTTCATTTATGCTGGTTGCTGAGACATTAAGTGGGGCTGAAAATAAGTAATGCCTATATATATATTATGGAATTATAATAAGCATACACAATGGATAATTAAAAACCCTTAATCAATCAAATCTTCAGAGCTAGCACAGCCTGGTATGCTTACGATTACCTTTCAAGGGTGCTAAAATACACAAGTTGAAACACTAATGTGTTTATTCGTCATCTTCATCGTCAGAGTCAATGATTCTTCTCCTCTTTCTAGGCTTATTCGAATCATCATCTGTTCCTTCTGGAGTATCGTATTTAGAGGCACCTTCATTCTTTAACTGTCTCAATCTATCTGCACCTTTTTCAAATTCCTCCTCTTCTTCACTGCCTTCTTCTTCCCCTTCTTCTTCTTCTTCATCATAAAGATCTACTTCTCCATCCTTTGCCACAAAATCATCTTCCTCGTCATATTCTTCATTATCGTAAGTTCTTGCAAATCTTTCATAGGCTGGTTCGTAAATACCACCTCTTGAAGTCAGAGGACCATTGGCCTTTTCCAAACGTTCTTCTTGTAATCTTCTTTTGGCTTCAATCTGTCTCTTCATCTTGGCAGATTTCCTCTCATTTTCATCTGCTAATCTTTGTTTCAATAACGGATCATCGTTGGTAATTGTATTTAATATCTTATCCTTCTTTTGAATATTCTTTACAGCTTCAGTTAACTTCCTGTGTGTTGATGTTAATGTCGATGCAGGTAATAAATTGACAGATTTACTTATAATAGAGTCACTCTGCAAAATTTCATGATCATCATGGGTTCTGGCTAGAATATAATCATATAATGGTAGTTGCTTGTAATCAAACAACTCATTACCTATTTTCAAAGAAATTGAACCGTCATCCCATTGTACAAAGTGGGCATTAGATTGCTTAATAATTTCATCATTACCACTATTGGAATATCTCCATCTAATTGTGTTTTCGTTTAATAATTTTTCAGCAATCAATTCGTTTTGCTTTTGTTTAGCAGTCAAAGTTGATTGCGCTCTCTTAACGGCGTTTTCACTGACCCTCTCCTTGAACTCACTAGGATCAAATGGGTGTGCTTCCACATTCAAGAAAACCGGCATCTTCAACGTATAAACTTCATCGTCAGTCTTTTGTGAGATAGCATGACGAGGTAATGATATGCCATGTCTTTTTAAAACCTTTTCTTCTTGATCATCATCATCATCATCATCTTCTTCACCGTTATTATCTTCGCTATCATGCTCTGGTTTGTTTTCATTGACTTCAATCTCATCATCATCGTCTCCAAACAAGTCATCTACTTCTTCTTTTAAGTCATTGTTTATTATTTCTTCATCAGACATGTTAATTCTATGTGACCTACTATATTCCTATTACCGTATATAAAAAATAATATATTACAACCTATATTTGATAATTATTTAATCAATGATATATTTCAACAAATTTTATCAACAAATTAGTAAATGCACGCACTAATAAAACAAAACACATCAAATGAATTATAATAGAACAAAAGAATTGAGAAATAAATCACAAAAGTAATATACAGAAACGAATGTTTAGATACTAATACAAGCCAATTAGACATAATCGTAACGGACTCAAGAAAATTGATTAAAACAATAACTTAAAGTATTCCAAAGGAAAACCTAGTATGGTTACCTCTTGAATAATATTTCAGCTAGGCTTTGTTAATTGTTAATTGTCAGTAGACTCCTTCATTATTCTTGCGGATTAACTGGAGGGGTTGTGACCACGATTTCAACATTTGCGACATTGCCTTTACCAGCACTGTCTGTGACACTTTGTTTAGGAGAAATTTCTGTAACACTTTGTTTAGGAGAAATTTGGTTGTCCACGTCTTCCTTTACAGCATTATTATTGCCGTTAGTCATTTTTGCTGATTGCAATACCAAGTTTAAGTTCTGCATTTGTGGTAACTCTGATTCAGATAATTCATTATCATCAGAAAAAAGAAGATCTGTGTCTGGATCTAATCCAGGTGTAGCATTAAAAGCTGTTTTACTAGGAAAACCAATTAAGTCATCATGGTTAGACGAATGAGACATTGATTTACTGTGCTGTCTTTTAAAAGCATACTGAGCTGATGGTTCAAGTAATGTAGAATTTTTTTTGTCTAAGGTAACAGGACTAGGATCTGTAGTAATATCGGGATTTTTAGAAGATTCAATCAGTTGACCAACATTTTCCACTTCAGAAGATGTATTGTTATTACTCTTCATAGAATTAGATTGGTTAGGGAGCAATTTATATGCATACAGGATCAAGAATTCTACCACATGCTGTGATAAGAGGTATTCGGTGGGATCCATATCATGATTTGGATGAGATAAAATTGACGGTTGAAAAATAGCAGCCAAATTTCTAGATGGCATCAAATTTTCATCTGAATGATTTTGCACCATAGCTAATAAATCCAAGATATAAAAAAGTAACTGCTTGGAGAGATCAGGCAACGAGTCTACCAAATATTTATATTCGTCTATTGCTTCACGGGTGTCAATTCTTAGTTTTTTATAGTTCTTTGACTTTCTTGTTTTTGTAACATCATTAGATGAATCTCCATTTGACTTTGTATTTTCTTCGCTCTTAGGTGTTCGTTCTTGCTGGTTACCTGGTTTGTCAGAGCGTATTTTTTCTGTACTTGAATATTCTCCTGAAGGGTAAACGAGTTTTGGGGCTTCTGTAGGAGTTAAAGTTGTATTCAGGCCACTTAAATGCGACGAAGAATATTGCATATTTGTTGATGACGGAATAGAGTTGGAAGATTTATTCAAATTTTCAGCTTTATACTTTAAATAGTTGATAATTCGTGGTCTTTGTCTCAAGGGATCTCTAAAATCTTCATACATATTCAAGGGGATTAATGGCTCTGGTAAAGCGTTTAAGTACCTTCTCAAAACAGAAGCAGCATCATGAACGGTATAACCATCCCAGTTCAATTTCTTACCAAATTCTGGAGGTGTGTTAAAGATCATTTGTAATTCCTTCACTCTTTTAGATGAGCCTCCTACTCTGAAAATACCCTCTTGCGTTAATCCATTTTGTTTTAGATAAACACCACATTTGGCAACAACTATCGGAATTTTTCCGTACTGCAAAACATGTCCTGCTGTTTCATTCGTTAAAATAGAAATTTTAGCTGCTGCTTGGCTAGTAGCTTCTTCCAAAGATACACCAAAGTAGCTACTGTTTTCATCTACTAATGGATTACTTTGCAAAAATGAATCTCTGGATGCCTTTATACTTGGACTTTTATCAATCGTGTTAAATGAATTAGACCTGACTCTATTAACGTTATTAGTGGATCTGGCCTTGTATTGCAATATTGGCCTCAAGAACTCCTGACCAGAAGCTCCTTGATGATTATGGCTCGGCAGGTGCATCAAGTGTGGAATTGTTCCACTAGCTATCGATTTGGTTGGAGATCTAGATTCTATGGCAGGTATCTCATTGTCAGATGTAACCTCATTAAGACTCTCATTGGAAGTCAAGGAACCACGCTTGAGGTTCTTGACCCAACCAAATATGGATGTCCTATTATTAGGCGACAGCGAATGACTCATAGAAACAGCGTTCTAGTTAATGGTTTTTTACTATCCAGCGGCGGCAGTCGGAGTCGGTGGATATACTTTAAATTTATCGTATTGTTCGTCTTCGTCTTCGTTTGATTAGCAGGCTGGGCTGGCGTTTGATGAGGCGTCAATAGTTACCTCAGTCAACCCCAATAACGAGCTTATATTCTGATGATTTTCTAAAAAATCGTTGATTATTGTGAACTAGATACCAAAAATATCTGATTATGCCGTTGTTAGTCTCTGCTCTATCAGTCTATTTTACAGCTTCTTCTTTAGACAACAGCTTTAAATAGCGCTTTTTTAAAAATTAAAAAAGATAATCCTTATACTCAAAGAACTATTATATCCACTTAAATCCAAGTGGCAATGTTCTATTTGTTAAACAGCTTGCTTTAACCGATACAACACGTAGTATACAACATAAAACTACCTATGTATACATGAATGACTTTTAAATGTGATTCAAGTGCAACCTGTAAAAATATTTGCAGGTTAGGTCGAATAAGTCTAGACCGAATAGCTATTTATAGCCGAAAAATTGAACGAATACTTGTAATATTTATAGATATACGTAGAGAAAGTACAGTAGCCGTGACTTCGTCTGATATTGAAGCTAACATTTCAAATGCATGAAACCTGGCAAAAAGATAATGAAAATATGTAGTTAAACTAATTTAATTGAACGTAATTTCCTGGGAATACTCCAGTTTGGCCATTATATCTACCAGTCCACCAACCGTTAGCATCACTAGTTCTATCCACAATCTCTATAACTGCACCCGCAGTGAATGTTAAATCTCCTTGAGCCTGTGCTGTGTAGTCGTAGAGGGCAGTACATGTTTGTGCAGATGGTGGTGCAGATATTGGGGTAGCAGGCACTTGGGCACCAGCTCCAAAAGCTGGTGCTTGAGATGCCGCTGGAGAATATGGAGGGGTAGCAGTGTATGCTGGTGAAATTGGTGACTGGGCCTGTGGGGCTTGAGCTTGAACCCCATAAGCACCGTACGCAGGGGCCTGGGTAGATGCTGCTGGAGAACCGTAACTACCATACCCAGGAGCAGTAGTTTGAGGGCTCTGGTATCCTGGACCCTGTGGGTTCTTAGAATCGCCATATTGACCATATTGACCATAAGCTGGTGCTGTGTATGCAGGTGCTTGATCATTAGCTGGAGAACCAGGTGCACCACCATTCATCATTGCATGACGTCTCTTGGTAGCTTCTAACTTAGACTTGGCATGTCCTATCTTGAAGTGAGTGATTCCAATTGCATCAGCTTGTTCTTCAACATTACCCTTTTTGAATGTGTAGGCTTCAACGATGTCAGTTGTCAAGTCGAAATAAGGAATTTTCAATTCTTCCATTCTGGTATAAAGAGTATAGAAAATGTTCAATTGCATATAATAAAAACTCACAAATAATGGTTTAATGAAGTCTGATTGCATTTGGAACAAGATTGGTAATTCTGTCTTCAACATATCATTATAGTAATCATATTCTTGTTGAGCAATAGAAACCTCCGCTTCTGCAGTGTACATTTTTTCTTCATCTTTCGGAGTTCTTTCTTTCTTTTCTTCATATTTCTTATATGTTCTCTTACGACGATCCAAATCTACTTGCTTATGCTCTCTCTTAGTAGCCATTTTTCTAATTGCTTGAATGACCTTCAACAAGTCCTGAGCCGGTCCAACAATTCTTGTATCGATCAATTCTAAATCAGGTTTCAAAGTATCCTTTAACTCCTTTACAACTTCTCTATATTGCTCACTAGCTTGAATACCTTCCGGGTTGTCTTCTGGAACTGTGGAATTAGGGTCTGACATCCTTCCACTTATAGGTTTATAGATTTCCTCAATTGCCTTGGAGAAATCGATTTGGTAATCCAACATACCGTTTACAGCATTGAAATATCTCTTAGACTCGTCACTAAGCTTCTTTGTTTCCATTTCCAATTCTTTGAATCTTCTTTCCGCATCAGCATATACTGGATCTTGAGTGACCTCACCCATGTTGAACTTCTGACGGAAGTTCTGGGGAGCCCTTACAAGACTCTTTTTAAGACCTTTGAATGACATGCCTCACAAAACAATGATATTCCTAATGTTCTTCGGGCCACTGGGTGACTGATTTATTTAATTAAGGCAATTATGGTTCATACCTTCCAAGCTTTATCATTCGCTATGAAGGGGAGAGGAATGAAATTCTTAGTCGTGCAAAAACCATATAAACAACCTATATATAGGACAGGTAGTTACTGATCTACTATATACTAGTGAAAGAGTACTGCAAACTTACCATACGATAGAACTTCTATAAACACAATAAGCAATTATTAACTTAACTTAAATTAAATTAAATTAATCTATTAAAATTTTTTATTTTTAATTATATCTAGACAATTAATTAATTTATTATATGTAACATATTTTAGATACTTCAAGATGTCTCTAATCTATCCGATAATTGATAGAGAAACTAGTAGTTTATACTTAAAATATCACCGTCAGCTGACCTTGGAATTAGAAGTACTAATAAGTTAAGGTAGCAAACAGTGATATCAAGATTATAACAAAATTTGCAACCGCAAAATTTAAGGGTAAAATCATGATAGGCAATCAGATTTAAAAGGATTATCTGATAGGGAATATCTTCAATTTTTATTCTCTCTAAAGCAACAGTATAAATACCTGGCATCAATGCATTGTGACACATATCATGTTATTTATAGGTGCCAAATTTAGCAATAATTGTCCAGGAACGGTACCTATAACTCAATATTTAAAATCAAAACATCTTATCCACTCAATTAGCCACTAATTTATGAGCCACATATGTAAGTAGATGTATGTCAATGGTGTGTTTCACATAAGTTATGCAAGTCCTTTACCGATACATGCATCAAATTTAATTTAATGTGATAGCTATAAGTCCTTTGGGATGGTAAGATAAAAAACCCAATAAAAATATTATTATCTACGTAAAAGTAATCCCCACCTAAGCTAAAGTTCGGTGCCCAAGCTTATTTCCCAGTGACTAAAATTTGAGTTTGCTTTTCCCCAGAAATTAAAACCAATTGATAATTTTACAGCAACCATTAGAAATAAGCATTACCAAGAAGTAAAAACCTCATATATATGACCTTAGCTTAAGTTTGATTTTCTGATCCATGAAACCTTTCAAAATCCCATGCAATTGATTGACATCCCATTTCGAAATTGGATGTGCTCGTGTTACCAAATTTGATGCATTCCCCCCTTGCTCAAAGAGGGGGGACCATACATCATTCTTTTAATGAATTTTGAAGTATATTTACGAAATAAAGTTTTATGTTCCTTGAAATTCCTTGTTTGCTTTAATATTTCTATAATATGAACTATTGTAGAACTTGGATTAAATTTGCTATCTTTGGTATCTTGTTGCAAACCGTTTTAAGTTATGATAATATCGTCAAGATAAATTATGAGGTTCGTAGAGGAAGCTCTGTTTCTGACCTGGAAGTAGGACGTAAAGCCAGAATTATAAAGAGAGATGATTCCCTAAACATGGAGATTCAATCCGAAGGCACATTTTATATTGCTACGCTAAATGTTGGATCTAATGGAGATAAAAATGAGGTACTTGTTGATACAGGCTCGTCTGACCTATGGGTTATGGAAAGCAACGTTATCTGCAGATATTCTTCCAATATGAAGAGGGAAGTCGATGATTCAGAAAGATTACAATCAAATAGACTCCAACGCAAAGATCTGAATGAATGTCTAACTTTCGGTTCTTTTTCTCCACAGAAATCCACTACATTCAAAAATGATACCAGCGCCGGAGCATTTTATATCGAATACCTGGACAACACTTATTCGCTAGGTTATTGGGGGACAGATAATGTAAAGATTGATAACGTAGAAATCAAAGATGTTTATTTTGCAGTTGCAAATTTTACAGCCACTAATAGCGGAGTTCTAGGTATTGGTCCAAAATTTATGGAGAGTAGCAATGTGGAATACGCAAATTTACCATATACTCTTAAAAATCAAGGAATAATTCAAAAAGTAGCATATTCTGTATACTTAAATGAATCTGATTCTAACCATGGTACAATCTTATTTGGGGCAGTTGATCTGTCAAAATATACGGGCCCTTTGATGACTTTGCCTGTCATAGAAGATGATTATTTTGGAAATGTAGAGGGTCTACAAATTCTTCTTAGTGGATTATTTTTTTCTGATGGAAAAGGTAATGTGCAAGTTATGTGTAATTACACCTTAGATACCTTATTAGACACAGGGTCTACACTTTCTTATTTACCATTAGATACAATTCTGAATATTGCAAGTGTGTTAAATGGGGTATACATGGGGGGAAGTTACCGAGTGGATTGTAAGATAAATTCAGATTCTGTCCTTATATTTGACTTCAATGGACAACAGATAAATGTGCCAATTTCATCTTTTATTTTGGAAGATGGAAATGGCTATTGTTTTCTAGGAATAGTCGAGAGCCAAGGTTCATATTCTTTAGGGGATAATTTCATAAGAAGTGTGTACATGGTTGTTAACTTAGAAGATAATGAAATCTCTTTAGCGCAAGCTAGTTACTCTGATGCAAAAGAAAATATCGAAATTATTTCTGATTCCGTTCCTAATGCATCAAAAGTACCAGACTATTCATATACTGAAGAATATGCTTCTATAACACTGACTCCATCACTTTCTTCGCTTTCTTTTTCCCGAGAATCAACCACAACTATTTCTGGAGAAGAGTCTATTTTAAAGGGAAGTGCCGTGACAACTCTACTTTCTGAGTCAACTTTAATCCACCGTTCTAAAACAAAGATACCTTCTTCTACCGTTCAAACTACTTCAAAAGATACAAGTCAGACTACTTCCAAACAAACAAATGGGCAAACAAGTGGATCAAGTTTGACTTCTGCTGTAAGTTCTTCTACCACTTCTCGTCATTCAGGCGAAGGGTGTACCGTCCTTCCTTCGAAAATACTTGCAACCTTTTTAACGTTATTGGCTGCTATGTTTATTTTTTGATTCTATAGATGGAATTATATATATTAAAGTAATCATATTATGTCATCACATCAATTTCCTATTTGGTTATCCAAATGTCTATAGCATTTACAGAATTATGAGTATTTAATTGAACAGTGATTGTCTACCTTGCTCATGGTTTTATTTGCAGCTAGTTCGATAGTTACACAAAATCAGCAATCTGATTAAGGTTCCAGACACAGACGTGGAAACAAACTTTGTTAGTAATTTATTTGATTAAGCGGTTAACTACAGTTAAAAATATATTATATAAACACAATTGAGTATAAATATCACTACATAGATCAACATGTCATACAATATTAATTGCAGCCAACATGAAGTTGACGCCAGTCCCGGAACTGTTGTGGTTACATTTGTAGTCATTGTAATACGGACAGGAACATTGGCGGTGAAAACTGCTATCCTAATATTGTTGATAATAGCGTTATTTGCGTCGTGGATAGCGAGACTCTTGATCAAGTTGGCTAGCTTAGTCATTGATATACCGAGACTTATATTCATGTCTATATCTCTCTTAAAAGAAAACAGGAGGTTAGGTATGGATGCGAAAGTCCAGGTGAGGGAAGAATGTATTGGTGATAATACAGAAGATAAAGTGATGATATGTATGGAGAAAGAAAATGTGATTGAAAAGACTCTGAAGCTTGATAGAATTAGTCAGAAACTCTGGAATACTAAGAATCAGATTTTAAAGCTTCTTCTGGATGGATTGTCCGAACTAGACGCATTTCACTTGGAAATATACTATTGTTTAGAAGAAGTTGGTCAGCTTCCAGAGAAATCTGAATATGTGTTTGAGAGGTATGTGCATGATTTCCGTCATTATGTATCTAATGTAGTCAATCCAAAGTGGAAAAAAACTCAGTTTACTTATGGTGGAATAATGCTTGGCCCTAATGAAGGATTTAGTCATTATCTACACAAGAGGAAAACCCTTTGTGGTGTATATCGTTGTGAACCACCGTACAAACTTAATTTTTCTAAAGTGAACAGAAACCCATATGAGAACAAACTGGAAATTTCTAATGAACGCCCGTCTAAGCGAAGTCATATAAGAAGGGAGCTCCTGAATTTCAAGCCAATTAAGGAGCCTTCTGTCTATTGTATTAACGATAATATTAGTATATTTGAATCTAATTCTACGCCATTGAAAAGTCTGTTGCACAGAAATTATATGAAAGAATCCAGAATCAACGGAATTAATTCATCAAAAGAAAAAAATATATATTCTGAAAATATCAAAACTGAAGAAAAACATAATCATAAGTCGTCGCTTTAAAGTATTCAAATTGATGCTTAAATATTTGCAATCTCACCACTTATATTAATGTATGCAATTATGTAACAAACTAAATACTAAATTGATTAATTATATCCAAATCCGATCTTACATAATAATACATAAGAATGTAAGCTCGTGTATCACTCTCGGATATGCAAGTTGACAATCCTATTTAGCTCGTAACTGGTGTGAATTATATTGTACGCTATTGTTATTCTATACCATCAAAATATTGTATTATAATAATCAAAGATACTCGCCACAATCCACTTCATACCTATTACTGGCCCCCCCACCTAGCCAACGTCTGATTTTTTTCCGTCGGATAAAATCCACCTGACCATTTTGGTCATTTGGTGGTGCAGAGTCATTTTCGCAGTCGGTCTTATCTTCGGACATTAGCATTCAACCATTAATATATGCATCGAGCGACGTCATAACATGATAGATAATAGCCTAACGACACTTATACCACTCGTAAACCATAATACACCCATAACCACACCCACTGGCCTCTTTCTCGTTTTAATCGTATGGAATTTATTCATTTGTGGTTTAATTATCAAATATCACCTGATGCAAAATTTTTTTTCTTTCTCACTTATCATATTATTAATTAATTCTTTCGTACATAGTGCTATCACAGAGATATAGTATACTCAAATACTCAATGTCAAACATTATAGATCCTAAGCATTACGACGTATTCCCTAGATCAGGGTTTTTACCTGAGAAGTTACCCATCGAAAGGCTTCCACAATCGTACTATGCTCCATGGGAAGATCTCGTTAACAACCTTCCATCGTTGATTATGACGAGAAGGATAAGAAATATGGTAGATAAAATGGAAGAACTTTCTACTGATAAATTGAATAGCATAGAGGAATACCGTAGAGCATACCAAGTGCTTGGTTTTTTAACCCATGCTTATATATGGGGCACAGATGAGCCTACTAATAAACTTCCACAACAGATAGCTGGTCCTTTGTTAAAGGTTTCGGAGAAATTAAGACTTCCACCACTTGCCACATACGCTGGATTGTGTTTATGGAATTTCAAGCAAATTGTTCCTACCAAAGAAGGTGAAGATATATGGGATTTGGACAATTTGACCACTATCAACACTTTTACTGGAGCTATTGACGAAAGCTGGTTTTATTTAGTCAGTGTCTATTTTGAGTACAAGGGAGGAAGAGTAATAAAACTGGGAGTAGATGCAATGAACAATGCTATACAAGGAAACACTGCTAGTTTAATAAGGAATTTACAAGATTTGGCTCAAATAATCGATCATTTGGGTTCAGTGCTTTTGAGAATGGAAGAAATGTGTGATCCACATGTGTTCTACTTTAGAATAAGACCGTATTTGGCTGGTTGGAAGAATATGGCAGATGTAGGCTTGGATAAAAATGGTATAATATATGGAAACGAGACCAAACCACGTTCCTATGCTGGTGGCTCCAATGCTCAGAGTTCTCTTATTCAGTTCTTGGATGTGTTATTAGCAGTAAAGCACTTCTCTACTGGTGAAAGGCCATTGCCTCACGAAGAAAGACAAAAAGTGTCAAATCCAGAAAGTGCCTTCATGAATGAAATGCGTAATTACATGCCAGGTCCTCACAGTGACTTCTTGAAGATGGTTGAAGAGACCTCTATCATTAGAGATTACGTCCAAGCCAATGGCGATACCAACCCAGAGTTGGTGTTAAGCTACGATGCATGTTTGGCCATGTTGAAGCTGTTCAGAGATAAACATGTTCAAATAGTCACCAGATATGTGGTATTACAAGCTAGAAGCAGTAACAAGATGGGTTCTACATCTACATTAAGATCAGGCTTAGCTAAGTCTAAAAGAAAGGAAACAGAAGAAAAGGGTACTGGAGGCACTTCATTGTTACCATTCTTGAAACAATGTAGAGATGAAACCGGTGACCCAGCTGCTGGTGACTGGGGTAAGAGAATCTTAAGTGACGGCGTAATGAGATTAAAGTATTCCAAGCCAAATGCAATTAATGAAGACTAGAATTGCCAAAAGCTCTGCTAAAGATGTTATATATTTAAATAAACGAATCTTTTTTTTTAATAATGAAAAATAATCTTAGAATTTATCGAGAACAGCTTATTTAAATCTATTTATATGATCTCTAACGATACAATTACTGAATGTTTAGTGAAGAAGTGAAAAATTTCTGGATGATTCATAGTGAGAAAAAAAAAATATTTTTTCACCAAATTTAACCGATAGCGTTAAAAATTTAAGAGCTATCGAAAATTTAAGAGCCTATCTTAATTAGTGTATGTTTAAAAGGATTGTACCTAATTTTTCAAGATATAATATCCTAAGAAATATGTCAACTGAAGCCACCGTAGCAGCTACCAAGGAGAAGGTCGATAACATGGCCCCTAAAGCCTCCAATAAGAATAATAAGAAGTCCAAGAAACAAGACCAATTCTTGTTGAAGACACCTAAAGGTACTAAGGATTGGGCTGATAAGGATATGGTTATTAGAGAAGCTATCTTCAGCACTTTAAGCACTTTATTTAAGAAACATGGTGGTGTCACCATCGATACTCCAGTGTTTGAATTAAGAGAGATTTTAACCGGTAAATATGGTGAAGATTCTAAGTTAATCTATAACTTGGAAGACCAAGGTGGTGAATTGACATCTTTAAGATACGATTTGACAGTCCCATTTGCCAGATTTGTTGCTTGTAACAGTATCAGTAGCATCAAGAGATACCACATTGCAAAAGTTTACAGAAGAGATCAACCAGCCATGACTAAAGGAAGAATGAGAGAGTTCTACCAATGTGATTTTGATGTTGCTGGTAATTACGACACCATGGTTCCAGATTCCGAAGTTTTGAGTCTTTTGTGTGATGGTTTGACTGGTTTAGGTATTAAGGACTTCAAGGTCAAATTAAACCACAGAAAGATCTTAGATGGGATCTTCCAAGCTTGTGGTGTTAAAGATGAAGATGTCAGAAAAATCTCCTCTGCTGTTGATAAATTAGACAAGTCTCCTTGGGAAGCTGTTAAGAAGGAAATGGTTGTGGAAAAGGGTCAATCAGAAGAAGTAGCCGACAGAATTGGAGACTTCGTTAAATTGAATGGTTCTATTCGTGAAGTTGTGGAATTGTTAAGAGCTAGCGAGCTTTTATCCCAGAATGAATCTGCTCAAAAGGGTATTGAAGAGATGTCTATTTTGGCTGATTACGTCGATGCCTACGAAATCTCTGACTTCTTAAGCTTTGACTTATCATTGGCCAGAGGATTAGATTACTACACTGGATTAATTTACGAAGCAGTCACCGCGGCATCTGCTCCTCCTACAAATGCCGAGGAATTGAAGGAATTAGCTAAGAAGAAGAAAGAAAATAGCGAAGATGCTTCTGAATACGTTGGTGTTGGTTCTATCGCTGCTGGAGGTCGTTACGACAATTTAGTGGGTATGTTCTCCAATGGTAAGTCTATTCCTTGTGTAGGTATTTCTTTCGGAGTTGAGAGACTTTTCTCCATTATCAAGGCTAGAGCTGCTAAGGAATTAGAGAAGATCAGTGCCTCTCAAACCCAAGCCTTTGTTATGGCTTTTGGTGGTGGTGAAGGCTGGAACGGGTTCTTAAAGGAAAGAATGTCCGTCACCAACAAGTTGTGGAAAGCTGGTATTAACACTGAATTCTTATATAAGAACAAGGCCAATATTCGTAAGCAATTCGATGCTGCTGAGAAATCTGGTGCCCAAGTGGCTGTTATCTTAGGTAAAGAAGAGTTCCCAGAGGGTAAGGTCAGAATCAAGGTATTGGGCCAAGGTGACGATAGTAATGAAGGAGATCTTATTGATGTTGAAAGTCTTGTTGAAACCGTATCCACCAAGTTGTCTGAGTTGAATAAAGATGGTTTAAGCGAAGTTACTCGTTTAATTAAGGATTTATGAGTATATGTATATAAACCATATAAACTAATGTCATATAAAGTATTGTAATATAAGCTGAATACAGATGATCTATAAATAGTGATTTTCAGGGTAAATTCAATTAATTGACGTCAAGGTTGTTAACGTTAGTGCCGTGTTTTTCAGTACCTGTTCTTTTAACTCTATTCCACAAGTTGTTGATGTCGTTGAAGCAGAAATGCCATATGACTCCACACCACGAGTTGACCTGAGGAAGAGGATCATAGAAATCAGCAGCCAATCTCCTCAATTCTGGAAGCTTTGTCCATGCAATGTAGGGGAAATCATGGTGTTCATTATGATAGCCAACATTCCAAGTCAATAAGTTCAAACTACCGTAATAAGAGTAAGTTTCTGCTGGAACCTCACCAATATCCATATTTCCCGTAGCTTTGTCTACCAACTGGTTTCTTGGCTTATTGTTTTCGTTCAATACGTAATGTTCTGCTATGAAATGGCCAGCACATGGATGCAAAGAGCCGGCTAAAAAGGAGCTCATAATGAAATAGCCTACCGATTTTGCGCCCCAGTATTTTATCATCAAATAATCCACCATTACTTGGAATACAATGTTAAGAAGATGAATATAAGTGAACCTAATTTGTGTAATGAACATTGGTCTTAAAGCATAGAAGAATATTTGACAAGTAGCAAAAAATACCTTTCCAAGCACATTAGAAAGAACAATGCTCTCTAATCTGGTAGGCAAGTCCGTGTCTAAGTATTCATCACCTAAAAACTTGTGGTGTAATTGGTGATATGGCTGAAATGAAGCGGAATAAGGAATACCAATGGGCATATTAGTGAAGATTGCAAAAAGCTTATTGTGCAATGGTTTCTTAAATAATAGGTTATGGGACAATTCATGGATCGCTAAGAAAATGGCCTGGTTGGAAGTAGCACCGATGAGATAGGCAAGAGCTATGAACTTCCAACTGAAAAGAGGAGTGTTTCTTAAGTAATATGCTACTGAAAACTGAATAAGGAGAACTCCCATCACGTACCATTTAGTCTTAGTTTCATATCCCACTAACTTCTTGACTTCTGGGTATTTAGCCATGATTAATTTTCTTCTTGACGTGTGAGGTTCATTCTCTTTGGTCCAGTAGTATTCATTCAACACTTCTATAGACGAATCTGCTGCTGGAGTGTCAAATTTGTAAGAAACCTCCGAAGATCTGTGTCTAATCTCTCCTTGCATTGTATGAGATCTATTATTTAGTTAGCGAAATTTCTCGGGAGAAACGGTAATAGTGTAGCTAGCAGTACAATATTCAAAGTATAACGAAGTTATAAACCACTCAAGTCAAATAGAATACAATATAACAGGTTTTAGCAAAAAAAATCTCGTTAAATAAAAAGTAGGATCAATGAGATACATATCTAAGATTGAAAAATTAAGGCTCGTGCCAGAAAAAAAACTACAATGTACAGGGAGATATCAACTACGCCATTATTATATACACGCTAGTTAGTCTATATATAACGGTTGCAACCAATTAGTTTAAAAGTCAATCAGTTGATTCAAGAACCAATCAATTGGATCAAGAACTATAATGATTGCGCTTATCATGTGGGTTTGAGGTACTTGCGTCAAATGCAGCATTCTGACTGTACTGGTTCATGTGCGGAGCTGGCGACATTGCAACCAGAGAACCTTGCATTGGAGTATATTGAGGATAGGGGAAGGTACCTGGTTGACCTTGTGGCATAACTACTGAAGAATTACCAGGGTAATGTGATACTGGCTGAAAGTTTGGAACTCCATATGGGCCCACTTGCGCGGAAACTGGAGGCATTACTAATGGAGGTGCATTAAAACCATTAGAATGGTGGACTGATGGTGCGACTGATCGGTATTGAGAGGTTGCTGGTTGCGGGAAAGGAGGATGTGCCTGTAATTGAGCAGAAGTTCCTGTATTTTGGTAAAATTGAGTTGGAGGAGATGATAATACATTTGGGAATTGCTGGCTATGCTGGTAAGGCTGGTCATTCCAAATATTATACGACCCTAGGTAATTTTGCGGGTTTGAATTAATAGGCATCATATTTGATTTTTCAGCACCCACTAATGAACTCTTAGATGCAGTTGTTACGGATTTCTCCGACATTGGAGTTGATACCAGTTTTTCCGTACCTAATGGCAGTTGAGATTGACCAGATTGTGGAACTACAGTCGACGCCTTATCGTATACGTGATTATTTCCCTTTACAACCTCTGGCATGGTTATTTCTTCCTCAGGGGAATCTTTTTCGATATTTTTCATCATTTCATCTTGTAATTTCGTAGTGTGGTGTAAAATATACGATTCGATCTCCTCCAAGGAATCAGGAACCTGAGATTGTTCATCGTTGATTTCCAAGGTATCAAGAATAACTTCGGGATCCAGACGTGTCTCCTTATCCACTCTTGATGTTTGGGTCACCAATTCTGGTGGAGAATTATCTTTCTTAATTATTTTCGATTTCTTCTTATCTTGTTTGTCAGCTCTCTTCGGCTTTATATTCAAAGAAGAGGGCTCTTCTGTTTTAGATGAATTCTTCTCAATATTTTTACTGATTAATCCACTCTTTGGATTCCGTTCAAATTTACTAGAGCTGGAATTGTAAGTTACTCCCAAATCTTTACCTTCAAGACATTTTTTGCCTAATAAGATTACAGCACTTAATCTATGAATATTTTCCAAGAGGACTAATCTAGTATTAGCTTCAGAATTTTCATTTAGTGTAGAAGCAATTTCCTTTAATTCTATTTCTTCCTTTGATAAAGAAGCTACATCCAATTCCGAATTCTGAAAATAGTCAACAAAGTCACCGACCAATAAATTGATATTGTTTGACCTGAATAGATGGTCATCTTTGAAATCCTTGAATTGAAATTTAATAAGGGAGAAGTCTCTGAAGTAAACATCTTCTATGAAATAATAATATCTTGTGGGTCTAGAATTGGATTCCAACAATTCATCAATATATTTTATTTGCTCACAATTTCTAACTTTATCCAATAATGAATTCAACAACTTAACAAAGTTGTCGATAGTATATTCACTGGAATTAAATGTTTTAAAGTAGGATTTATTCTCTTTCAACCAATTTAAAATTAACCTAAGACAGATTAACATGTTTTGTTCTTCAACTTCAGAACCTTTGAAGGAAGAAAAAATTTCAAAAAGGTTACCTATATAACGAAAGACAAGTTTTTCGAATTTCCAAAACACATCCTGTGGTCCTCTCTTTTGCTCAAGTAATTTTAAGACGGAAAATAAGAATACTAATTGTTTTGCACAGAAATTGATATCACCAGCAAGATTCTCATATAGAAGAAGATCAGGGCACTGGCATAATTCTCTAAAAAAATCATTTTCAATATTCGTGTATTTTAGGTTTTTCACAATATTAGGTCCTCGTCTATAGGTATCTGGAAAATAGAAGTATCCTACTAAACACACCAAAGTGTAATTTAACTTTTCTTTGGCTGAAAATATGTTCTTCAGCCTTTTATGTTGCTCAGAGTCTTCAAGCTTAATGTCTACTAAGTTGGTTAGAAACCAGTTCTTCTTAATAACAGAATTAAAGTTAGATAACCCTAAAGTATAGTTAGGAATTCTTGTAAACTGGGACCTTAAAAACCAATAACATGCTTCGTACTTTTCATCCACCATATTATAAATCATACCAATATGATTGTAAGGTTCATTTAAAGCTGGTAACAATAAAATACAAGACTTATAATATCTCAATGACTTTTCAAAATGCGGTTTCATAAAATCACTCTTCTCCTTGCTTGAAAAAGAACGAAACTTAAAAAACTCTCTATTAGATATACATGGCCTGACATATGACAATTCTATGATATTGGAATGACGAGATAAGTCACCCAAAGAAAGTAAACATCGATGTATAAGAAAAACGATATTAGCTTGCAAATTAGCATTTGACGTATCGACCGATTTAATGGACACCTCATAATTGAAATTTCTAAGAAATGAATTCGGAAGTAGTTGATTTCTATAATGCGTCGAGAAATACTTCAATAATGTATGATAGAATGAGCTTACTTGTTTAATAAACTTAACAAAATTATCATTGATTTTCCTCATTTCAACTGGCTTAACCTTGAAATTCCCCGAATTAGATTTTTGATGCATTTCAAATTCAGATACTATTTGATTGTACAAATTAGCATGGTTGAATTGGAAAAATTTTATAATAGGATAATGAAAATCCTGCCAAATAGTATCAAAGAATTTAATAGTTTTGAATTCAATATCACTTTTACTGGGATCTGATTCAATTTCATTATAGTAACCACTTAAATCAGATACAATCCAAGCCTGATATTTTGACTGAAGGACGTTAATATATCCCAATAACAACGATTGATCTATGTATTTACTCTCTAAGAGATCTTTCAATTGGATTTTGTGTTGCTTAATTTCATCTCCGATCAGAGGCATTGCAATAACGATAATTGGGATGTGTTTGCGATAACTGATTCAATGACAATGAAAATTTGATTAACAATTGATCTGGTAAGATAATTAACGATTCACAATGTATATTGTGATTTGCTGTGGTACAAGGGGGGTCGTAGATCTATGTCTCGTAGTAATCTAAATTAATAGTTGATAAAAATGGCCCAACAGAACAATTAGATCATGCTAAACCTTTTATAACAGGGCTAGACTTCCACGAATTGTATAAGAAAAAAAGAATAGAAACAAGTATTAAATTTGTATATATTCAATTTCGAACGATTTCGATGCTACTTTTTATGTGATCGTAGTTATCCTGAGTGTATCTCCTGATTGGGTTAGTAGACTCTATAACTGATTTTTCAAAAACTAGTGAAGCAAAAAAAATATTTTGTAATTGAGCGTCACACGACATGGTTTGGCCGCTAAAGCCTGAAGCTTGTGACATTGATAAAGATGGCAAAAACCATATTGGCGGTGGCAAAAATAGTAATATATAAACTGTAAATCATCCCACAATATCCACGAAGTATTTAATTATATACAAAGCAATAGAAACATAAGAAAAAAAATGTCAAAAGAAACAGAACCATCAGCAAGCGACATTGAAGAACCTTCGTTTTCAGTCAAAGTGTATGTGTATGACCTATCACGAGGAATGGCACCCATGCTTTCTTCTATGGTATTAGGGACGTCAATAGATGCTATTTACCACACTTCGGTTGTTGTATATGGCAAGGAACACTATATTGATCAGGGAATCAAGATCTCATCACCAGGTACCACAAAATATGGCCTTCCAATAGAAGTGATAGATATGGGATCTACATATATTACTGAGGACATATTCCAAGAATTCTTAGACGAGTTAAGAAACCATGAAGGTAAAAAATACCACGCTGCTAGCTACGATCTCTTTGACAACAATTGTAATCACTTTTCCGATGTGTTGTTAGACTTCCTAGTAGGTAAGCATTTAGAGGATAGAATTCTTCACTTACCTCAACAGGTGCTAAATACGCCTTATGGACAGATGATCAGACAAATGATAGGAAACAATCAGATGATGTAGGAATTGCCGAGTGGTGATTTCACTGAAAGTTTAAAACGTCTCAGAGGGCACGATTGAGATTTTGCTCCGCATAAATTTACCACACTTCCTTTTTTGTTTTAAATAAGTTTCACATTGTTTGTTTCATAATTAACAGTGCATATATATATAAGAGAGCATAGAAAGTATGGATGGTAAACTAATTAGTGTAAGTTAGGTTTTTTTTTTAAGTCAATCCAGAAAAAGACAATTATTAACACATTTGCAGCAAGCAAATACAAATAAAATGAACATGGAATTAGGACAGCTAAATAGTCAAATAAGCAACACAGGATACTCTGCTTTGGGTAATGGTAGTGGTGGCAGCAATGGATATAGTGGCGGGTCTACAAGTCTGATGCTGAACTTCCCATTGTCATCGAATACTATCGACGAAAATAATCCACTGCTTAGGTTCTGGCAGCAGTCTGGGACTAACAGTAACTACATTACTACTCCTTCATTTATGTCTGAGACCAGTAATGTGGATTCTGGCTATGTTTTAGCATCGAAGCTGGTCAGTAACGGGACTGCTGGGGTCAATTTGCAGCAACAACAACAACCTTCTTTTCCAACAGATCTGCTCCAAAAAAAGAATTCTGAATCAGCCATGGGGAACTCTAATGATAAGTACTCGTATAGCTCTTTGAGCAAGAATAGCTCCATGATGGCTAGCTCGCCTACATACACGTCATACGGCAGTGGAAGATATAGTTCAAAGAATACTTCTCAACGTCTTGACTCAGATGTCTTATATCTTGGGCCGTCAGGTATGGGTAATAAGGGGAACTATGAGTACACTTATGCCGGCAGTAATGGAACTACGATGAACTCAGAGTTATATGAACGTTCAAATTTGACGAACTTTGCTATTCCCAATTGTGGGGAGAAAAAAGATTCTGATGTATTACAGGAGGAAGTCAAACGGTATAAGGTAGAGTTGGTCGTTAAAAATCAAATTATCAAGAATCTTTCTGATCAACTCAACACGTTAAATAAGCTTAAAGATAACAGACTTTCTGAAATGGGTTGGAATGTAACACCAAATAAAGGGCTCAAAGTCCCAAGTAACCATTACCAGCTTTTCAAGGATTTGACGAAGACTTTGCAGGAACGTACTCAAGAACTCGACGAAACAAAAGAGAGATTAGAAGCCTTATTGGTTAGTTTAGCTATGAACGAAGCCTCAAATACAAAATTCACCAATAACGGTAATTTCGATGAACAAGAATTGACTCATAAAATTGTCAGTAAACTCTCCTTATTGCAAAATGAGAACGAGAACCTTCTTAAGATGATTAGTTTTGGTAACAAGCTGAGTTTACTCATCGAATTAGGGTTGTTAAAGAACGAAAATAAGATATTAAAGGATAAAATTGCTCTCTTGGAGGACCATAAAGCTAATTGATACACGTACTTTTTTTTATTGTAATGACGTGATTCATTATTCAAATACGAATGTTTATATTTGCCATATATATATATTTATTTATAATGTAAGTTTGATAAATTTTAAGCTGTATTATTGACTTCGTATTATATTTGTATTCTCATAACAGGTTAGAATCTATGAACTATTAGTCCTACTGATGGCTCGCACTAAAATCAAAACAAACAAATAATAGTAAATAAATAATATACACACTAAATTGTAGTTAAGATATAGAGTATATTAACTCATTGAAAGCTTGCTATGTCAAAGGATTTTAGAAGCAAAAATGGTGGACAGACAAAATTGAAACAGAAAATACAGGCATTGGACTACCACAATTATCAATTAAGCTTAAATCCAAAACATAAACAATCAGATACAATAGAATTCTTCAGAGAGCTAGATGAATTTCCTATTTCTAAATCATCATTCAATAGATGGATCCTTGATGAAAAGAATCTTCGTGATGAGTTCAACAAAATATCAAATCAGATGCAAGACCAAGAAAGAAGGCGACTGACTAAACATAAGACTGTTTCTGCAGAGTTCAAGCAGTTCATGAAGAAAAATCACCAGATAATAAGGTGTATGGAATTGTATTTCCAACAAAACTACTTAATTCTGTCTGAAGGAGACTTAAAAAAAGCAGATTTGGTAGAAGCATTTAATAAATTTAAAACAATAATCCAAACAGATAATCAAGAGGAGCTTAAGAGCTCGTTGATTTGGAGTTCATACAATTGGATTACTGGGAAAATATCTAGTATAAGAGGAAACTTAGAAGAACTAAAGAGAATCGAATCTGCAACTTCATCTCTAATTGGGGAAAAATCAAGAATATATAAAGAACTACAACTATACCTGTATGATAATGTATACTATTTCAATGAGATTATTATCGATTTGGAGAATCTATACGAATTAACTAATTTTGAGAATGAAATATTTCTAGGGGAGGAATCGTTCAGAAATAAGGAGCAGGACTTGCTTACTGGGAGTATTCGGCAGCATAAAACAGTAACTTTGTCTTTATGTGGAAATCTTAATGGAACAAATTTCTTGCCTCTGCTATTTATATCCAATTTCCTTAACGAAAATATTTCTTATTTAAATGATGAAAATAGCTCGAATAAAGCTGGTGCATTCTATTATCACCCAGAAGGATTGAATTCTCACGAAATCCTTCAAGATTATTTCCAACGGTTAAATACAAAGTTATTAGCTGAAAAAAGAAGAATAAAAATAATATTTGATAATTATCGCTGCCACTTAGAATTGAGTTTAAATTTTTCGAATATTGAGTTCGTGTTAATTAATTCAAAATATGATAGAACAATGTCCTCATTTTCAAGCTCCACCCTAGTGCTACCATATGACAATGGGTTAGAAAGACTATTAAGATTTAAATTAAAATCTAAATTGTTCAAATTTTTTTACAAAAACCGGAGAGAGCAACTGGGTAACCAATTTATTGAAAAAAATGGTGATATAATTCATAGTATTTTCAAATGTCATTATGAAGCGATTGTTGGGCGATTTGCAGATGATCCGTCTTATAGGAAATTTTATGAATTAAATATCACGTCTTCTAAGCTTTTCAGTGTACCATCTGATCTTTATGATGATTCTGTGGAGACAAGAAGTAAATTCAAAATTGAAAAAGGATACAAATTAGGAACCTTTATACATTCAAAAATAGGAAAAGATTTCCTGAATATTCTTAAATACAATGATAAATCAAATATATTGTACCTTAAAGATGACGAAGAAGAACTAAATAAATTTGTGAAGGACATTGCCACGAATATTATGGAGTCCAATGATGCCAGTAGTGAGTTGAACTCGGCGACATTGTGTAAAAATATACTACAAGAATTTACTGTTGGTCGCAATGAAGTAAAAGGTAATAAGCAATATTCAGATGAAGCAATCAGTGAATTAGTGGAGAAATTTATACAATTCGAAAATAGGAATCAGATTAGGAAAACAGAAGATAAGAAAATTACCGACATTGATGTTAACTTGCTCGAGATAATACAACCATTTTTAATTAAAAACTTATCATCTAATTCATCATTTCACACATCTGAACAAGATGAACCTTCCCTCCCACGAATAAGTCTTCAAACGTTAGATCTTTTTACGAAGTTCTATGATTCTTATGTTAACGACACTACGATATTACATCCAGCTGGAAAAGAAGATATCCCTCTGGTATTAGAACGTCCAGAAAGAGAAATAGATAAAGAACAAGAAATAGACCAAGAAATAGATAAAGAAGCAGACCAAGAAATGGAACCAAATATAGATCCTACAATTGCTAATAGTTCACCAAATACCAGCAAAGAAGGTATTGATTCATCTGGAATTATAGATCAATTGGATTCGCCTACAGTTAGTCGCCACAATAAGAGACCGATAAAAGTTCAGTCCCTTAATCGACCAAAGATTATGAAACTTTTCTCCAAGAAAGATAAGGATACCACACAAAAGAATTTTAAGAGCACCTTTTCTGACGATTCTGGAGATGATTCAGAAACATAACTATTTCTTTTTGACTTATCTATTTATCTGTTATTGTACTATTTGTCCTGGTTGATGTAGTATATATAGTTCATACATAATAATTTTACGAGCAATGATTATTATACCTCGGTATATTTTAATGTCACAGTTTAGTAATACCAGTAGCATTCATTGAGACTAGTCATCGCTAATGCAATATTTGTGGATGACACATACCGGTGGAACTTCTGTGGATTTCTCGGGAAGCTCATAGATCAGCTTTTGTCTTATCAGTCACGAGATCAACTAGCAAAAAAATCTCATTTCTTTTTTTTTTTCTTTTATCGTTTAAAAAAGTACTTATTGAGAACTTTACGCTAAATTTTTCATTTCAATATTATTCAAAATGAAGCTTTTTGAAAGTGAACATTACTTCAATTACCCATGGGATCAGGTCACTGCTGCTAATTGGCAAAAATATCCAAATGAATTGTCAACCCATGTTGTTTCTGTTGATATCTTGAATCGTGAAATTGATGTGGAGAGGAAGGTACTCAGAACTGAGAGATTGATCGGATGTAAACAGGCAATTCCAAAGTGGTTAAGCTATATAGTAGGTGGCCAGGAGTGTTCTTATGTTAGAGAAGTCAGTGAAGTTGATTTGTTTAACAAAACTCTTGTAATGAAATCCCACAACATGACAATGAACGAGTTCTTGTTAGTCAACGAGACTGTTATTTATAGACCAGATGCAGACTTGCCTAATGAGCGTACTGTATTCACCCAGCAAGCAGAAATCACTGCATTTGCATCCTTCAGTAGAATCTGCGATAAGATTGAAGAATGGTCAGTAGAGAGATTTGGCCAAAATGCAAAGAAAGGAAAATTAGGTTTTGAAGGTGTTTTAGAAGTTTTAAATAAGAAATGGGAAGAAAGTGGCGTATTTGTCAAGGATATGAGTAATTCTTTAGTTAAAGACATCAATGAAGTTGGTGAGAAGACCCAGGGTGTTTTAAGCGAAGTCAGTAAGCTTGGTGATGTTTTCAGGAAATGAAAATTGCTTCCATTAATTAGCGACGGTCTTTGGTGATCCTTTCACTACTCAACACCCACATTCACATTTAAACACGCTATATTTTACTTCTTTTTGAAACGATATTAGATTGATTTGGTTATCGCATACTTAACTCGTTATTATTTTTTGCTATTGCATATCTTGCATTAAATTGTTTGAATTATATTTCTTGTAAATACTTCATTGATAGATAAAGGTTAGGAACTAGTTAGATTAAATTTTAGAGTAATAAAATTATTTATTTTTAGAAAAAAAAAAAGGAATTCATAGAACCAATAACTTAAAAACATTATATATAATCAAATATCGAATCTAACCTTACAAGTAACAATATGTTTCCCTACTAAATGTATGCTGAATAATTATATTCCCGTTATTCACGGTTAAATAAAATCCTGTATATAATCGCATCTCATCTACAAAAAAATATGGCTAATATGTTTTTCAATATCATTAGCTAGTATCTTTCGTTAGTTAGTCACTTCACTATATAGTCATTTTTTCATTGCTGGCTCAAGTATGGTAGCTAACAAGGGTGCAGACGAAGAACCACTTTTAAAGAAATTGAAGGTAGACCATTCAAGTTGTAATAGTGATGAGTATATGAATGATGAAGCATTGGAAAAGTTACTTTTCGACCTCGATAGAGATAAATCAGGAAGCTTTACAAGATATGACAAGGATACTAATGATGGAATTTGCTCAAATGATGACAATATTAATGATGAAATAGAGAAATTGTTATCACTAGACCAAATTGAAATGGGAACCAATGATGATTCGGTACATGAAAGAAGTAAACCTAATGGTAATACTTCAAAAACAACACAGTTCACAGACTCTCCGTCTAATAGTTCACCTTTTGACTCTCCAGTAGAAACAGTTACCACAAATACATCGGTATGTGATGATGAGAATAAGCATACATCCATGATACCTGCAGAACCAAAGATTAATAAAAATACAATATCATCTATCAAGAAAAGTATGATGGACACCAGTAAATTTATATCTACTTTCACAACCTTGAAAACAACTTATTTGAAATTGTGTAAAGAGTTTAACTATCTTTTGAGTAAATTCAACGAAAACGAAAAAATTAAAATAGAACTAATTAATGAGAACAATGAACTCAAAAACCTTCTTATGGAGATTATAACTGAAAGAGAGATGGAAAAGCGAAAGGCAAGATCTAGTATTGATTCATTAAGTCATAATTCAGTCTCGATGAAAAGAAAATTAGCAGATATTTAAAATGTGAACCTAGAATGGGTTTGTCTTGTTAGGCACATTAACAGCATTTATATACACTAGCATATGCATATCATAAATATATATATATATATATATATATATAATTAAAGATTAAAATCAATTCTTCAATGAGAATCCTTTATGTGTGGTGCACAAAAATAAATAATCCTCACTGATAATTTAAGAAAGATCATATTCTACCAGTAGAAACAAACTTATTTTTACGTCCCATGTTCAGCATATATAAATCATACAAGGTGTAATTAATATATTCATTTTAGTATACTAGTCTTAAAGAATTCAATCTTTATAATGCCTGAAGAATTGCAAAATCAAGTTGATCTGCAACAAGTGCAAGAAAGTCAACAAGAAACAATTTTACTTGAGTTAGAAATGATCTTAGCGACAGTCAAAGAGATTGATAAGAATCTAATAAAGTCAATTGATCTCTTATCCAATGGTTCTTCTTTTCACAAAAATGGCGTATCTGAAGAAAAACCACTAAACCATGTTGGAGTAATGAAACAAAGCATCGACAACATAACAAATATCTTAAGATTGTTAGATAGCATATGAATGCAAATACATTATACGGATTGTATATATTCACAGGTGGAATATACAATGTTCTTTATCCAGACCTTATAAGTCCTGCATTGTGAGACTTTATCATACGCGTTATATTTTTTGAATAAAAAAGATAGAATTTTTAGTACACAATTAATAGAATGGATCTGAAGCTGGCAAACTTAGTGGAAAAATACCAAGAATCTATTTTAAAGTCCCGAACCCAACAGGATGATGAAAACTTTCTGGAAAGTGACGAAGACTTGTTGGAATTATTAAACGAAGATGATGATGTGATTAGTAAATTCAGAGAGGAGAGAATTCAGCAATTGAGTAAGGAATTTAAGAAAGTTGATGATCATTCTAGAAACAGTGAATCTGGTGAAATAAATTATATGTCTGATGAAAAGGCTTTGATGGATATCGTTACTAAATCCGGTACAGTTCTCGTTCACTTCTATCAACCACAATTTACCAAATGTCAAATAATGAACGACAGATTGAGCGTATGTATTAATGTACTTATAAATTTAAAAGATATTTAAAGTTACTAACTAATCTTAGGTACTCTCTGAGAAGCATCTTACAATTCAGGTTCTCGCTATCCAAGCAGAACAAGCCCCATTCTTGGTAACAAAATTAGGAATAAAAACCTTACCGTTTGTTGTTGTTTATCAGAATGGAAAAGAGGTTACTAGAATTATTGGATTTGAGAAATTAGGAAATAATCCTAATTCTTTCACCATCGAATCTCTAGAACAGTATTTGTATATCCACAAAGTAATTAATCGTCGTACGATTAATTTTTCTTCTGTTCGTTCCAAATCTTCTTTGAATCCTAATGAATCAGATGAAGATGATTTAGACTTATAATCATCTATTGTTTTTCTTTGTAACAAAGGAAATTGGGGAGAATCTTCGATATCGGCAGCTGTCTCACGTAGAGGTAATTTTGTTGCTTTTCTTTCAGATCCAACATATACCCATATTGTTTCATTCCGTTGGTGTTTGTGCTCGTAAGTGTCTTTTGATGCGGTTTCTCATCAACATCATACATCCGCTTGCGGTTTTCAAGAATAGCATCACCTAGCATAATTATGAGCGAAATATTTCAGATTTAATTAATAAAATAACTTATGGAGATTTAGGTATTTTCCACAGAGCTTAAATAATCTATCGTATATAAGTGATAATGTTCTGAAATATATACCCATATTCAATTACACATGAATATTTATTACTACATCACAAAGAAGGTTGCGAAATGATCTGGTTACCTGATAAGGAAATTTATAAGTTTCAAGCCTATGCGTATTGCCTGAAATTATGCAGCTTAGGAAAGCTTTCAATGTGTAGAAACTTCCTTTTCACCTTGAATGAAACCAAAGCATATACGACAACAATGACAGAAACGCAACTTTTGTATTTACTATTGTTTATCGAAGGAGAAAAAGTGGAGAAGAAGAACATGATTGCGATATATTAGTTAAATATTTGCTATCATCATCTGGGATGAAGCTAATTTCATTTGATAATCATAAGTATATATGATAGTTTAATATATTGATATCATATATATTTCATATATATTTCATATAGATATCATGTTATACTTAATATACTTGATATTATATTATTAGAATGACGATGCTATTACAATTCTTAATGCACATGAAAATTACAATTCCGTAGGAACAGCCCTAAGTCTTTTCACGTGCCACCAGCCCTATTTTTTCTGAATTCTCAATTTTTACTTTGTGTTATGTGCCACAAAACTGCGATAACCTCATTCCCGTAGGAATTTTTTCGAGTCAGGATGCATAATCTTAATGAAATAATTTTTTTAAAACACCACTGGTAAGAAAGAAGCATACCGTTGCAGACAAGCCAAGATGCAAATTTTCGTTAAGACCTTAACTGGTAAGACTATTACCTTAGAAGTCGAATCATCCGACACCATTGACAATGTCAAGACCAAGATCCAAGACAAGGAAGGTATTCCACCTGACCAACAAAGATTAATCTTTGCTGGTAAGCAATTAGAAGATGGTAGAACTTTATCTGACTACAACATCCAAAAGGAATCCACCTTACACTTAGTCTTGAGATTAAGAGGTGGTGGTGGTAAGAAGAAGAAGAGAAAGGCTTACACCACTCCAAAGAAGATCAAGCACAAGCACAGAAAGCACAAGTTAGCTGTCTTAACCTACTACAAGGTTGACAATGACGGAAAGGTCGAAAGATTAAGAAGAGAATGTCCTTCTGTTCAATGTGGTGCTGGTATCTTCATGGCTGACATGAAGGACAGACAATACTGTGGTAAGTGTCACACCACCTTCAAGTCTAACTAAATTATATAGATAGGATGGATATCTTAGTTTATATAAAATAATTTATATATTAGTTCTTGAACTATCGTATTTGTAGACATTTCATATTATTCAAATTTCCATAAGAAAGCCTTCGGTTTATATGCAGGTCGGCTTTTTCTTTAGTTATCAATATTCACTTAATCAAAACATTTGATCTGGTAAGCTAAGTAAACATTTCGAAATAAATCTTATTGGCAATTGGCTATTATAGAAACAAAGAGCTGGAATGAGTTTCTCTATATATGATTTGGATGATAGCATCCGAAAATTACTAAATATTGACAACTTTTTGGGTGGTATGTCTGTAAATGACTTCATAGAAGAGTTGAGTAAAGATCAATTTCTAAAGGCAGATCAGGAGAATAAATTGGAGTATTTGGATCCAAAGCCATATATAAGAACATTTGAATCGACATTGAGAGAATTGAAGCAATTAAATAACGAGTCTAGTGTACAAAAGGTTAAAGCAGAAAGAGATGTGGAGGAATATGAACTAAAACATAGTGAAAATGTTTTACAATTATCTTCACAGATAGAGTTTCTCACAGATAAATTCAAGGATCTTGATAGTAATATATCAGAAGTTTCAACGAAAATTGAACCATTAGGAAAATCGTTAAACGAGATATCAAGCTCAAGAGATAGGTCAAGAGAAACAATATTTCTAATTAGAGCATACCATGGCTTTTATACGAAAGAAAAGTATGATCCATTGGAAACATTGAGAGTCAGTAGAAGCTATGATGATAAGGTCAAATGTGCCAAAATCGTTAGTGATTTGATGGTTCTTGCTAAGAAGTTAGAATCGCCTGACTTGCCTAAAACAGGGAAATGTCTCAAGGTAATAGAGAAATTTAGTGAAACTATGGAATTGTATCTATTGAACAGATTTGAGGTTGCTTCGGAAGAAAATGAATTCGAAATGATGAGAGAAATAGCCGATATTTTGTATCAATTTAATGGTGGGGGGAGTGTTGTTCAAGCATTTGTTAGTAATAATAATTTACTCCTTGAAGCAGATAGAGCAGAATCACCAGAAGAAAGTTCTATTCTTGATAATGAAAAGATTTGGACGCAATTATCTGACCCAGATTATCGTGAGGCAGTGAGAGATGAGGCAACAGAAGCACTATTAGACCGTTTAAGAGTTGCAATCAAAGGACAAGCTAGAATTATTCAGCAGGTATTTCAAAATACAATTCCAGTTCTAAAAATATTTATCCAGAGAGTATTTGCACAAATGATCCAAAATAAGGTAGGCACTTTATTGCAATACTCATCATCAATCGATTCCTTGGCTCATGTTAGGGTTTTACATGCATTATATATATTGGTAGGCGACTTTACTAAGGATATAAAAGAATTTTTGACTGCCAACGATTTAGATGCTAATAATGAACTTTCGTCCATATTGGACCAATCATTTTATGATCTCTTTGTTGAATATTTACAAGATGGAGCCTATTTCAGAAGGGAGAAAAAGAATTTAGAAGAAACCATTTATTCAATAATTCAAAAATTTAACCAATATAATGAAAAAGCTGTGGGAAGTAATACATTAGCAGCTAAGTTGGATAGTTCTGACACTAATGAGCCAACCAAGCCAGCTGTTGAAAATGATCGCTTCAGCTTCCATTTATTAGATAAAAGACGATCTATGAATTTCACTAATTTTGTGAAATCACATTTACCAGATAAAAATTCAAATTCATTAGATCAAGATAGAGTTAATGCCAAAGAAATGGAAGAATTTGGTACTATTAATATTAATAAAGTTGAGACAATTTTAAAATCTGCAATTGAGTCTATTGCTAGAATTTTGGAGTTGGAGCCAAGCAGGTCTCCTGAGTATTCGTTAGAAATTTTAGAGATTCTCATATTCGATTTCGGTAACCTTTATATTAGTACTGGATTAGAAGCTGCATATGAAAATTTAAGGCAAGAAAATGTGAACTCAAAAGTTAACTCATCCCAGGAATTAAATTTAAGTCATTTACATACCTTCAGCTTGGTGAGTGAAGTGTCTTATTTATTATCTTCTTGTATCAAGAAAATTTTATTACCATGTGCCGTTAATGCACCCAATATTAAAAATAGAATGAGTAATTTGACTAATTCATATATATCAAGATGTGAAAAATCTTTGAACATTATCTTGAACGAAACTATTGGTATGATTAATATGAGGTTGGGTTACTTACTCTCCAAACAAAAGAAAAAAGATTTCTTGTGTGAAAACATTACTGAATATGATACAGAAGCCTGTGAGTTAGTTTCTGAATACTTAAATGTCATTTACGACACTGCAAGTAAAAATATAAATGGAGCAAACTTAAGAAATTTTCTTATTAAAGTAGGAATGAACTTTTTAAATCAATTATTAGAGCATTACAAGAAGTTTTTTGTCAACTCCACTGGAGGTATTATTCTTACTAAAGATGCAATTAGGCTTCAATCTACTATTGATGAATGGAATATTAAGGAATTGTCGGAAAACTACCAGCTTTTAAAAGAAATTGGTAATTTGTTTACCGTTCACCCTAATTTGATTAATTCTTTAATTACAGAAGGACAATTGGCTAGCTTGAAATCATACACAATCAAGCAATATATCTCTAAAAGAACAGATTTCAATCCAAGTTATATGGAGAGGTTCTTCAGTATAAAACACTAAGTCTTGTATACATTTAAGTTATTTATTATGTAACCAGATAAAGCTTTATTTCTATAATGAATAATAATGATTAAACGTGAGTAAAATAAAATTCAAATATAAGGCAAATAATCACAGTAAGATAAATAGAGTGGGTTAAAAACCCAACCATGGATCTTTCGTGGTTTACGCTAAGGGTCCCTGAATTGTTTTGAGGCTTCCATTTCGGATCTTCAAATTGTGGTAAAATTGTCTTCTTCTTTACTACTTTTGCAATCAAGTTTAAATAGCGAGTAAGAGCACTTGGATACAAAAAGTATGTCCCTAAAAACAATAGGGAGCAAATATAGGAGAGTATATACAAATTCAATGTGAAGTATGGACTTGGTAGATAGCACATTGATGTTTTAAATGATTGATTTGATTCTATGATATTATCCGGCTGAGGATTATAAAGTGAAAGGAGTTGGATGGCTGGGTACTTTATTCCACTCGTCATAGAAGCAGATTTCACTGCTATTTCCTTAGCTGTTTTTTGCTCACCATTATGCTCAAAAGTTTGCTCAATTTCACAATAATCATGATCATCTCCAGCAAAAAGTATTTTAGGATTTAATGTACGTAATATAGTTTGTGAGATTTCATATTCAATAACTGTTTGGTATTGTTTTCCCTTCTGAACTGGGAACGGCTTCTTGGACTCTCTCATTGGGCCACAACTTTGGACGTCAGTAAATCTATAAAGAGGCACATGAGATAACAATATTCTTGGGTAATGAGGATTTATTCTGTCACCTACGGAACTCAAAAATTCCATAGAATCTGCTTTGATTTTTGGATCATTTGAAGATAATGAAATTGTATCAAGCATAATGATCGAATGATTACCAAGTTCAATAAAATCGTTAGATTCTCCAAAAAATGCTGCAAACCTATCTCTTACTTTTTCATTGATAGTTTCAAACCCAATGTCGTGGTTTCCTGGAATTGATTGAAGAGTTCTCCTATCTACCTTATGAGGAAATATCTTTTGGAATCTCCTATATTCCTGAAACCAATCTGAATCTGACCACTCTCTGCCACCATCAAACAAGTCTCCGAGAAATATAGTGGTATCTGGATCAAGTAACTGATGCATAAATAGATGATTTCTGTGAACATAATTATCGCTTATTTTCTTTACTATGTTTGTAATAACTCTGGGTCTACCTTGGTATGAATAATCATCTACTATTTGAGGATCGGCAACCAAGGCTAATCTATGGGGTACTGCCTCCTTTTCCCAAAATTCCCATTTATTCCATTGACACTTGTTTAGCGTATTAATAACATATATTCTTTCAAAGTAGTGTATTATTATTACCCATATAATGAAAAATATACCAATAAGCTTCCAGTTGAAGGTTTCTATAACCTGTGTCACAATTGATTTGACAAATGATTTCACTCCAATTGAGCTGCTTTTTCCAGATTTTGCTTCTAAATACAGTGAAGATCGGGGCAATATTGGCTGATGATCTTCTTTCCTTCTATAATTCATTCTTTAATAATATTGAATAGAAATCATAATATATTGTAAAGCTCAAAAAACCGTTAGTCGCATTTCGATTTTGATCGAAATTTTGTGTGGGAAGGATTCAAATCATGAGCGATAAGTCTAGACGAATGTTAATGTTGGAGACATTATGGTGAAGCGTGCTCGCAGACATAGTAATAGTAATAATATTGATAAAGATGATGGTAAATCCACCAGAAGATTAAGATCTAAAGAAGAAACTAACACTGAGTGTAAACCCACTCTATTCAATTTTGAAGATATTAACGGATTGCTTTATAGAGATGAACGTATTGAGGTAAGTTCTGAAACGAGTTTTGAAAATTTGTACCATAGCATGAATGATGCTGAACTTCCGCCTAAATATAAAATTAGTAGGGGTTCAACAATAGAGATCAAGGAAGAGTTACTTCCAAGAAGAACAAAGCATTACGAGAATATTCTCCCAGATGAAATTTATGAACCATTCCATAGAAAGATGAGGAAAGAGGAAAGAACAATGGTTAACTCTGATCGTTTGAGAATACTATCTGAGGTGGATAATTTGCAATGTCTGCTACAAAAACTCAATCAATATGATTGGGCTAGACATCTTCCTGCAATAACTTATATAAGAGACACCAGAGATTATAATGAGTTGGAAGAAAAGAAAAAATTGACAATTGCAGAGATTGGTAGCATTTTGGAGAAATACGATGACTGGAAAAGAAGACAAGATAAATTAAATAGTGACATACGGGAGTTCGACATATCTCGGGGAGAAGAGGAAGAATCAGATGAATACACAGCGCCATTAGAAATCCTTAAGCAAAGAAGAGCAAAACAAAGAAGAGATGCAATTGGACCTATCATTAAACTAAGATTAAATAATGGATATTCCTTAATAATTGATCCAGTTCTTGCTCCAAAAATTGTGCGTACAGAGGTAATGAATACACCTAAAACTGGCCTAGCTAAGGAAGAGCCAGTACTGGAGTTAAATTTTGGCGAAAGTATGGATCATATCACTACGGAGCAGAATAGAAATAGGATAAAGCCCCTTAAATTAGAATCTATTCCTGATAAGTCAAAATTGAATTTAAAATATGACGAAACAAAGAAAATTGCATTTGGAAGATCACTTCCTACATTAGGTGATATGTATACTGATTTTGAGTTGTTCCCATCCTGGACCAGAAAAGCAGACATGTGGATTAATCGTAGAAAAAAATTAAGGAAAACCCTAGACGAAACAACAGAAAGTTTACCTCCATGATGGTATAAGCTAATTTTTACCTGCATTATATTTTATATTCATGTAAATTAATATTATTAATATATTTAATATGCTATATGTTATATGTAAATGCTAAAACTAATGCTAATGGCTTAACTCATTCATCATACTTATTAATGAATTAAATATGCTTTGGCCCCCATCTTTCTTATAGACATCCAAGTCGATATTGTCTAGATTGACTGGTGAAATATTTACTAATTTTGGCTGTTGTCTTAGTTCAATATCAACCCTATGTGGCGAGAAGTTTTCAACTTGAGTAGGACTAATGCAATAAGTATTTACTAAGTGTTTCCTTAATGACATAATAGCTAAGGAGGTTTGAGAGTTTATGGACAAGTTCTCAAGATATAACGGCTCCAAATCTACAGTACGATCTTCGACTTCTCCAACTAAATCCATTACTTCTCGCAAGATTAGCTTATCCAATCCATCAATTAACAAAAGAACTTCTTCCAAAGAGGCAAGATTCAATGATGCAATGTTCAAAGAAATAAATACTATTGAATCTCTTTGATATTTGTTACTTTCGGGATCTGGATTATTAGTATTGAACTTAAACATACTGATTAATGATTGAATAAACTTCTTTCTGGATGAAAAGTTCCCACGGACAACTGAATATAATATGTTAAAGAACTGTTTTTCATGGAGATAATTATTTGAAACCCTTCTTCTGAATTCAATTGCCGTCTTTATTCCTTTACTGTAACAAGAATCCGTTAAGGATTCATATTTAGAATAAATATGATTATGAACATCCGTTGCAATTCTCAATATAGAGGGATTTGTGCTTGATTCTAATGCAATTACCGTAGGAACACATAATTTTGGATTAGCAACTCCTAGGTGCACAATTATCTGTAAACATTTAGCAGCTAGTAAAGAATTTTTATCATCATCATTTAAGCATAACTCCAAGACATTATTAAAGTATCTTTGTGCTAATGCTGTGGATATTCCATCTTTGAAATATAGTCTCTCATCCCCATGAAAGGCACTAATATCTAGTTTAATTTCTCTTGATGACTTTTGGTCAATTCCATTACGATCTGCTGAATTTCTTTCTTCACTCTCTAAAAATCGCATGATACCTTCGACGATTGTATATTGGATGGACAATTCCCCACCCTTTAATTCCCTATCCAATATTTTCAATATAGGATCTGAAAGAAATAGTTTAGGGTGACTTCCACAAATGTGCATTACATTCATAATAGCTACATTCCTTATGGAAGCATCAAATTTAATTTTGCAAAAGAATAATAAAAATTTAGAAATAAAACTCAATACAGTTTCATTTTCTTTCATATTAAGACCAGATTTCTCAAATATTTCCCTAGTATCCTCAAATTTGCAATACGTTCCAAAGCACCCGAGTAAATGCAATAGCCTCTTTAGCTTTTCCTTTTCTTTATCGTCAATCTCCATTTTGGAAGACTCCATAAATTCCTGCAAAAGCTTAATACAAGAAACAGCTGCATTAGCTAACTTGAAGGAGTTCTTTTTCATCTTACAGAGTCTCCAAATACATGGCATTGCTTCATGTAATTCAATCACGTTGAATTTCGTTAATTGGCGTAAAAGATATGATTGTACTGGCTCAACAAAATCTGGCCGTAACGACTTCATAGAAGGAAGAACATATTTGAGAATCTCTAAACAGTAGTAATACATTTTTTCACTCGAGCTTCGATCTATAATATACGGTTGTAAAGCTATCAATTGATCCTGATTGAGCAATGTACCATCGCATTTAACAAATGTGGTAATAAATATTAAAGCTTTTTCGACATTGGTTTGTTCTTCAGTATCTGAATGGTCAATGATGAAATCCAAAGTTTTGTCAATGTATAAATGAAGACAATTCAAAATCTCCGGATCCTTGGATCTAATAACTGATTCTTCAAGAAATTGTTCGAAATATTGGGAATTTTTACCTCCTAAAGAGACTACTTCCATCATGATTTCGCATCTTCTTAAAACAGAGGATATAATTGAAGTTGCTTCTTGCCCTCTAATTTCGGAGAGGAGGGATATAAACCAAAAATCAAAAATTGTGGATTTAGCTAGTTCCCTTATTCCAGCATCTACATCATCTAGTTTTCTTAAGATCTTTGCAGCGATATGACACTTTGTATCTTTTTCTTCTGATCTAAAATACATTTCTTTTGAAATTTTTAATACTCTTTTTCTTACCTGAACACTATCATCATTTAATCTGTAAGTGATTGGACGTTGAAACTTCTCAATTACTTCTGGTCGAGAGTTCATATATTGGCTGATAAGATCAATGACAGCGTCCCTAACTAAAGGCGAGGAATCTAGAAGTCGTTTAGAAATAGATTCTTGAATTCGTGGACTAACTAATAACAGAGGGTCTTTGTCAATAAGCGAAGTCAAGATCTTGATAGCTCGTGTTTTTGACTTAATTTTGTTACTCTCTAACGAATAAATAACAGTTGCAAGGAAGGAGTCATACAAATTCAGTAAGCCTTGTGATAACAAGATACTTACATAGTACGATACCGACAGCAAGTCTTTATCAGAATTTAAAGCTCTGTTTAATTTAATTGAATCCTCTGATACAACAACCAATAATGAGTCATAGAGTCTTTCAATTTTTGAATTAGTATCCTTTGCCGTATCCTTATCCTTATTCTCTTCATGTTGTGGTTCACCGTCTGATTGAGGTGATTTTGTATTGAGAATAAGATAGATATATTTGAGCAACAAAAATCTAAAAGAGGAAGTATATGTTTTATTTTTGTGTGTTTGTAGTTGCACGTATCCTAATGTGTCATCAAAGCATGTTTTGTAATAGGTAAGGTCACTCTCACTACAGTTCGAAGTCAATTCGATTGCAGTTTGAAATTTCAATTTTAACTGAAGTATGTCACTACCAAACAATCCTAACATTTCTAATGCATAAGATTCGCTGACAATAGTGCAATTTCCACTTTGGATAATTCTTAGTAAGTTTTTAACTAATGAGCTTAAAAGCATTTCAGCGGCAGGCCATTCTGGAAAAGTAAAAATTATTAGCAAGTCTTCTAATAAGTTCTCAAGAAAGGATTTAATCTGTTGGCCAGGATTCTCGATTAACCTCTTCGTCAAGAAATAAGCAATTTCTTCTGAAAGTAAGTTAGCTTGATCAAATAATTTAGTAATCTTTTCCAGTAATGATTTTTTCCTTCGCTTGTTTGCCTCAATGGGAGCCTTACTTTCAATCAGCTGAATAATTTCATCTGCATCTTCCAAATATTGATTAATATCGAAGCTTTGCATAAGCTCTAGCAAGAGTATCGTGATCAATTGAACATTTCCTCCCCTAGATAACTTATACTGCTTAGCCAAGTTTTTATTTGTAGGTATCCTATCAATATAGGCAAATAATTCATTTAAAATAAAACCCTTTTGATCAGGATGATGCTTAAATATTATAGTTAAAATATTTGATGCGCCTAACTTCAAACTGCCAATATCACTTGTGCTGAAAATACCTTTGGCTTTGGAGACTAAAATATCAGAATACAATATCGAGATTGATAAGTATTCTAACTTAGTCAAAATTTCATCATCGATATTTTTATTTCTTTCAAGATAAGTACTTACCATAGAATAAAGGTTACTTATTTCTGGAACAATATTTTTAAAAAGAATTTTTAAAAGATTAACTTGGTGTGTATTCAGGAAATTAAAGTTCATTAGAGGGATTATTAAATCCTGAACCAAACTATGCATTAATTGGATAGATGAATTCAAATATTCTTCTAAATGTAATCTCTTATCATTAGTCTTGCTTATCATTATTTGCATTGTAATATTTGCCGCATTCAAAGAATTTATTACTTCTTCTACAACACTTTTAATTTCTGAAATTTGTTTCTCGGACACTTCATTACACTTTAATAGATCAATTACTTCATTCCAATTCCTCATCGATCCTTCTTGCACTGAAGGAAGGCAATATTTCTGAATTTTAATAATTTCGTCAATGCTTATCTCTCTTGATATTATATTATTGCTAATGAATCTACGAAAATAATCCGATATTTTAATAAGAACTTTTGTTGACAAAATTTTAGAATCGCCAAAGGTAGTCCATATATTTTGATCCATAATATCTTTTGATTTGGTATTCTCGATGTCTCTTATCAAAGACGTAAATTCCATACATGCTTTTCGAATTGAGGATGACGAATCAGTATTTACATTTCTGTGTTGGCGCTTAGGCTCTGGTGAGTTTCGCCTTGAATCTGAAATTGGCCGCTTAATAGGGTATTGAAGACTACTTAAGGTGTCTTCTTTTAATTTGCTCTTCATAGACACCATAAAATTATATTCCTTTTGAAATTTTTTGTTATAAACTTTATTATGATTCATGATCGAAACTGGGTCCTCAATATCGTAGTTTTTCCTAACAGATAACCTAGATCCATCAAATTCGGATGGATCAAATGAAACTTTCAATTCTTTGATACAAGAGTCATCAATATCATTTGTAATATCAAAAAGTTTTCTTTCAAGAGGCGGCAAATCAACCTCCACTTTACTTTCATTAGTATCATTTAATACAGGCTTCTTAAAGGTTAATTCATCTAATTCCTCGTCTTCGAAATTTGTAAACTCTTCACTCAAGTATTTCACCACATTTTCCAAGTATTCTGGATCTCTTTTAAGGGCTTTTCTCATGGCGTTCGCCTCAGAATTTGTATCCGTACCAGTAATATCAATTCCATCATATATTGTATCTATTTGGCCCTGTGTAATAAGCGGAGCTATGTCTTGTTTGGGTATAAGGTGGAGCAATGGCGTTATGCTTAAAACTTCATATAAATCACTGGGTTTCACAGTTTCACCATTCATTGGACTTTCTTGTTATACAAAAGATATAATTTCTTTCGATTCAAATGCAATTAAAGGCGTCCAGTTGACAATCTATAACTTTTTTGTAGTTTAGAGGCGCCTTCACAACGGGTATTATAGAAGGAATAACAGTAATTGTTAGATCTAAATTTTCTTTTACGCGACCTAAATTAAACGCAGATGTTTGCAACTCTATATAATTTAGATTTGACTGGGAGTATGATACTGTACTTAAGCTTATAAATTGGTTGATTATCACACTTAACGCTTTAAGCAAGTAAATTTATATTGATAGAAGTACTGAAACATTTCGTATTAAGTGGGAAATTGAAGACTTCCCACAATGTGACAGTAGTTTCACATAAGAAGAAATAAATCACGACAATATTATGTCTAATATACCTTAGTTCACTTGAATGTTATGATGGTGTATTAAATCATTAATATTTGGTTTTAACTACCAATACGTCTACAAGTCAATAAAACATTGTCTTCTAGTTAGTGAATACTATTTCCTAAACTACTTTCAACCCTATTCATTTTGATGAATGGGAAGGCTAAGACTAAATTACGAAGAAGCTTTAATACTATGTTTGATACTATTCATATTCTTAGGGGATGTTTAGCTCAAGTAGCTATTTTAGCACCATACTGAATCCTTTAAATTTTAGTGCTCCTTTAATTCCAAATAAAGATACTTTTCAAACTTACTGAATACTATGATCTAATAAGCCTACTGTATATTTTTTGTTCTATTTCCTATGTAATTGTTGTAAAGTTATGCATTATCGAATAAGCTTATCGAATAAGCTTTATAACATCATTGGTTTAGCCAATTTGTATAACCCAAGAGATTTATTGACTGCAAACAAAATACATCATTTACATTTGGAAGATAATTACAGTTGAAAGATATAAAAATCAAAATATTCAAATGCCCAAGCATGAAATTGAGTATTATCTTATATTAGTAGGATAAAAATCCTCTATTTTCATTATTGCAAAATATGTGTTTTCAATAAGCCAATAATTCAAAATCCTAAGATAGATATATTACCCCGTATCAAATTTTTGAATGAATTAGATTGGTTAAGTTCAGTATAAATATTGTATTATTACCAATGCAGTGATCTGAAATTTATTTACAGATTTAGTTATATGACTGCTTTGGTCACTTACGAATATGTATTAGGTACAGTGTCGCAAATTGTAATATTTATTAAAGTCCTAGTAAGGCATCTTAATCTCATATTCAAATACTGGGAGGCTCAAATAGAATCTAAAATATCTTTTTAAAGCTAACTCATCATTTTCAATTTCATTCAAGTAATCACTAACCACATGTTGGTAGTTTTCACGGAAATGCTGGATTTCATCTTCTGATTTCAAACCAAACATGAATTGCAAAATCGAATTGCTTGATGCGGGTACAGTTTTCCATTCCTTATTCCAATCGGTATAGTTGCAAAGTTGAAAAGTATCAGATATGACAGTTTTGATTAATTCGTGCAAATGTTGGCGTGCTCTTATTTCTACCTCTTCCATGCTTACTTTGTTTAATTATTAGATTTAAAAAAATTATATGAATGTATTATTATGGAATTAACTAGCTATTTATAGCCAATTTAAATGAATATTTAGCTTTTAACGAAACTCAAATTATGAAACAAGATCTGAAACACATCTCAAATTTTACACATGTGTGAATAAAGTTGCATATAATTACTATTTTTTCATTTCAATCCTACCTTTCTCATTCATTCATAGATGACTATGTGTATCGGAATGATACAATTGTATGTAGCAGAATAACGGAAATTAATAGATATGTGACTTTGTTCCTATCCTGTGATTAAGCTGCGAATAATTTTTAAGATGTGTTAAATTTTTAATATACCATTATCTATATTACATGGAGTTAAAGTGAGCTATATATGCTGTATGCCTACTTCTTTGGAAGATGCTGATTCATGTTTGACGGTGGAGAGTGAGATGAATTTGGTGAGGAAGACAGATCTGGTAGACCATTACCTATTGAAGGATTTGAGGCTAATCTCTGCTGCTGCTGTTGTTGCTGTTGGTGCTTTTGTATTAAAAGCTTTTTCCTTTGTTCGTATTCCATTTTTGACAATTTATTTGCATCAATTGGAGCAGCAACTCCCATCATTGAAGAATTCGCTTTACGCTGCTGAAGCTGCTGAAGTTGCTGTTGTTGTTGCTGTTGCTGTTGTTGCTGCTGCTGAAGTTGCTGCTGTTGTGCTGTCTTAGCTGCTTTCAACATTTGAAGTTGATTTCTCTCTTGTGGGGTCAAAGTGGCAATTTGGGGTTGCTTGTGTTGTTGGATTGGTTGCTGAGTCTGAAGTCTATTTTGAGGATTACCTTGTGAGTTCGATTGAGCCTGTTGATTTAATCTATTTTGTTGTTGTTGTTGAATATTAGCTAGATATGTTGCTGCCAATTTTGTAACTTGCTCTTTGCTTAAACCTGGGTTTTTGGTTTGGATGGAATTAATAATTGCAGAAACTTGGGCAGGAGCAAAATGGATCTTGGATTTAGGTGCACCATTTGTCATATTTGGCGATTGCACAGCAGTTTGACCAATTATCGGTTTTGCTTGAGAGCTGCTTTGTAAGGGCATTTGCTGTACGGGAAGACCATTCGGTATTTGGCTATTATTCATTTGCTTAACGTTTTGATTCATCATCATACCAGGGTTATTCAAATTAGGTGAAACAGCAGCTTTTCCTGTCTGGTTCTGTTGTTGCATTAGTCTTCTTTGCTTCTGTATTTGTAATAATTGTTGAATTTGCTCATTGGTGTATGGTGTTCCATTAGGTGTTGAAGGACGTTTACTCAAAGAATTACTATTTCCTTGCACATTTTGCTGTAATAATTGTGGGTTATTTGACATTCCATTATTAACTCCAAGTTGCTTAGCAGGAAGTGCATTTTGCAGCACTCTTTGTTGAGGCGTTGCTCCATTATTACTGGATGGTATTGACGAAATAGACGACTGAGAACGGCCAACTGACAAGTTCTGTTGCTGAGGAATTTGGCTCGTTGCTTGTTGCGCTTGAGTTCCATGTGGCTGCGAAGGTTGCAGTTGCAGGGATTGCAGTTGTTGTTGTTGCACCACCGCTGCCATCATTCTTGATCTAGTCGCTTGTTGATTAAGGTATGCTTCTTGGATTGATTTATCTCTCTCAAACTTCAACTTCGATAATTCTGCTGGAGTAGGAACTCTATCAGTGGTTCTCTTTGTTTGATTCAATGGATTAAAACCATTTGAATCATTGTTATCATTACTTATAGAGCCTTCACTATTAGATGAAACTGATTGCTTATTTCCACCATTTGAAGAATTATTACTTGAAGCAACTTTTGCAGCTGCAATTTCTCTTTTCTTCATGTTTTTTCTCATAGCATCAAAAATAGAAGCCCATCTAAGTCTTCTATGACCTCGTTGAATGGATTCATTTCCAACTCCTAACGGTGAGATTCTCCGCTTGGTAGTCAGTTGGGCACGATGGGCTTGCTCCAACCATTGTTGAGCTTGATAGGAATATACACCTTTCATATCAGAAAATTGAAATTTCTCATTTAATTGAATATATCTTTCAAAACATTGCCATGGGGTTCTTCTTTCTATATTTGATTCATATCTCTTAAGCGTAGACGCAGAATTCAGTAGGTGTTCTGAAATTAACTCCCAATTAAAGCAAAACTCTGCAACGTAATGAATTAAATACTTGTCATCCTGAGGAAGCCAAATAGTTGGTGATCTATACTCGATATTCTTTACTAATGGAGGCTTAGGTGGCTTGAGGTAGTTAAATCTTCTATGTGATTGGAATCCAAAAAGACCTTTTTGGTATTCCGGAACACCACTCCTTTTAGAGCGTGACTCGTCTGCTTCTTTTAGAATAACTTTGTACCAGTCATCATCATCCTCAAATGGATGTAACAATCTTGAAACTGCAACCATGGGAGAATCCTTGGGTTTGATAGGAGGGTGTAATCCCTTGTCACTACCAAAATCAGCAAACCTAGGTAAATTTCTCACAATAGATTGATCTATTTTCTTCATTTCATCAACATCTACATGCAACTTAAAGGGACCAGCATGTTTAGGGTTCATTATTTTCTCTATTTCTTCAATAGAATATTCTGGTAAATTTGGAGGTATAATTTCCTCCTCAGGACGTGGTCTTACTAAAAGATGTTTTATATCAATTGAGGAATCTTCTTCTAAATCTTGTTCTACATCGCCATCCATGTTACAATCCATTTTCACATCATCTTCCTTATCCTTAACTTCTTCGCTGGCACCGTTATCTGCGGCATCTTCATTTATCTCATTATCTTGACCCAACTTATTCTCTTCTGAATCAACTGGATCTATTATCATATCAGTAATATTCTGTTCTTGATCCTCTGAGGTTCCAGTTTCAACCTCCATAGGGTTTTCTTCGGCTATCTCTTTAATGGAGTTTTCGCTTGGAATATCTTCTAATGCTACATCTCCTAAGTGTCTTATTGGCTTTCTCTTAATACACATAACCTTACCATAAGTCCAAAAAGCATTTACTGCTTGTGCAATTGCAAAGCAACAAGCCTTCTTGTATTTTGAAGTTTCCTTAAAATCAGCAGCCATCCATTTCCCTTCCTCAATAAGATTATCCCAATGACATTTCTTATAATTTTCATTCTCTGTAAAAGGATCCTTAAACTTCATAGGTTGCCTTAAAGACCACTTTCCTAATCTTTTCAATTCTTCTATACGAGAATATAGTACTGCAATTTTACCTTCCAACAACGCCAGTTCAAAATTATCTGTCATTAATGTTTTATGGCTTCCAGGTAATAATTTAATTAGGGGCAAAGTCTGAGTTAGATAGTAAAGCTCTGCTAATGAAGATACATTATGTGGTTTTGTAGGGTAGTGTTCCGGAACTGTTAATATTTCAAGTTCATGAATATCTTTGTTTAAGAATTCATATAAATGCTCCTCGGTGACTTCCTTTTGATTCTTCAAAGATGAAACAGAACTATTTTTGTTGGTTGCCTTTCTATTATAAGGTAAATAGTTACGGGAATTTGAACTCAATCTAGAGAACTTATGCTTATCTTGACTCCCAGGATATTTTCTTTTCCTGGACGTATATTCATCATTCTTCTTTGGGTGATATATTCCATCAAACACACGCTTCAGAAGTAGACTACGATATTCATCATTGTCCCTAACATTTACCAATGATTGCAAATTTGTTTCGTGTGTCTTTTCTATGTTGTTCTTTTCCATGAATTCTGAAAGTCCAGCCAAAGTAGACTCTTGGCCTATTAACAAAGGATCAGAGGTAAGTTGGAATATCTCCTTTAAGAGCCTTTCCCTCTCAATGCTCATATCTTCATGGTTACCTTCGAGCATTGGGCCTATCCTTTACATGTATTTAATTCCTAGGTTGTTATTCCTTGATTCATAAAAAACAATGCTGACTTACGGTATGTATGTCACGTGATCATAAAATTGGATGTAAAAATAATGCGATTTCTGTGGATCGAACACAGGACCTTCAGATTAACTGTGACTAAAGTTGACTTCAGTCTGACGCTCTCCCAACTGAGCTAAAACCGCCTTGTTTTCTTTGAAAGAAATTCGTACTCGTAGGGTGATGCTTTAGGAGATATTACCCATTGATTGTAATTATAAATTTTACAAGCTAATTGGAATATTACATATATATTCTTATTGAAAACGGAACAAATGTCTTGATCTAGGTTTTGTAGATAGATTCATCCAAAGGAAATATCATATTTGTGGTCAGCTGAATATACATTGTATAAACTTTTCTTTTTAATAATTTAATACATTTTATAATATTTCTTTAAAAATTTCTAAATATAGAATATATTCAAACTTAAAGCAAAATAAAAATATTGTACTTTTTATTGATAATCGAAATTAATAGAAGAAGAAATATGGAATGGATGTATCATATATATTATATAAATTTTAAATATTATATGAAACAATTAGATCTTTTACAGCTAGCAATGCATTTTTTCAAAGAATTAAAAGAAGGTTTTTGAATTAATTGTTTTTCTTCATTTAACTTTTCATTTCTAAGTTAATAGTCTAGATCTATAACTAATGGGATGTTCCATGATTACATCTTGAAACTAACTATATGTTAGTTAATCACGATAATAGATTTATATGCAACACCTTAGTCGAGATTCGGTATGTAACTAAATCCAATATGCTCTCGATCAAAATCTAAAAATCAATCACTCCATATCATACGCCACATTCAGAATAATGAATTTAGATTTCTCAGGCGACCAAGATTACTCAGGAGCATTTAAGATTTGTAACTTAGTTGTTGCTGCTCTTACGGTAAGTAGATTAATTGGATTTGTTTTTTCTTGCACGGTACTAACATGATAAGGCTCTATCAGGAATTTCTCAATTATTTAGCGGATTGTAAGTCTACATACTAAAGATAAGTTAATTTATCTATACTAACATTGACTAGCCAAGCAGTATGTATAATTTTTAATATTTATGTTTGGATTATTGACAGAGAGACTAACAATGCAGTTTATCTTAGGAATATATTTAGTTGCATTTGGTGCAGTAATTGGTTTATTAGGTGAGTATTTAGTAGCCTCCATAATAATTGGCTTCTTTTTTTGCTTCTTAAGTTTAGGGCATCATTATAACTTCGCTTATAAAGGAATAATTATACTAACTAATGTCAGAATTTAGAGTCCCACCTGAAGCCTATGCATATGGCTCATTTTTGTTTTCATTTATTGGAAGAGGAATATGTAAGTAAATTTACCACTGAATGCCGACCTATTTACTAACGATATTTAGTCTACACTTTAATAGGCTCTTGTATTAAAGGTGCAAGTATCTTTAGATTTCTTTCATCCTTGATTATATTTCTTGTTGGATTAGGTTATATTGCCTTGGAAGCCATTCCTAGTATATCGCCTCCTGAAAACATGAATCCAGAAGGATTATCTATTGGTGTAAATGATGAAGATGTTATTTGAATAAGGAAGTGTCATTATTACTTTGCTGGCAGGCAATGATATGGTTTTCTTTCTAGCTTTTTATGATCCATTTAGAAAGAACTATAACTACAGTATCTTTTATACTTGTCGAGAAGAGTATTTTGGTATTCTGTCTGATTAAGATCTAATCATTCGCGAGGATAGAATACTTTATATCTAATATATTAGTCTTAAACATTACTTATTGAATCATATAGTAAAATTATGTTTAGGTTATATACAGGTCAGACACATTAAATCGTGATAAGCGTTTAAGTAATTGCATGTGTAGGTTATTCTAATACACTATATCCGATGTATTGTTTTCAGTAGTCTATTAGTATCGAGAACTGTGAATGGAAGCTAATAATAAAGTTATTGTTATACCGAAAGCTTCATTTACTGCATTTAGATTGAGCTATGCCTCAAGTTATGAGTTATCACATTTGTCAAGATGTGAATTGATTGGCGGTATACCAAAGATTTGGTGGGATACTAAATCTCTGGGAATTCTCCAATCCACCAAAAGTGCGAGCCGTAAAGTTAAGAAGAAATATAAACAAACTAAAGAGACGGTTAATGACAGTTTTTTTAGCCATAGCCATAGCCTGAGATCTAATTCAATTTCAAGTGGTGTTACTAAGGAAGATGTTGAGGAAGATGATGAATTTAAGCTCAATCTTAAGGGAGAAAATTTAATAGATGTTGTTAAAATAATGAAAGGAAAAAGGGGTGAATACGTGGATGATGAAGACTCAAAAGTTAAGAACCCTCTGGTTTCTATTGACCCAAACGAACCAGCAAAATACTATCCTAATAATGATCTCAGTAGTGATCCCAATAGAGAGGTTATCTCTGTGAATATAGATGTTAATGCCTCGAATTTATTACGTAACCCATTTGATAAATCAAGGGAACTTGGAATTCTGGACCAACTGAATGAAAAAACTAGTATATATGATAGGAAGGTTTCTAAAGCTTCAAATAGCCTATATCTTCTGCCTACTAATTACAGTAGATATAGTGATACAGCTAGTGATGTCTATGTATTTTCACCGATGAAGGAAAACCTTAGATCGCGTAAATCATCGGATAGACGCAAAGCTAGTATTCTCACATGCCAGGAACCTGAACCCGAAGAACACTATTTAGGAGAAAAGTTACTGAAAGATAAAGACAAGCGTCAAATTAGAAAAAAGATAAAGGAGTATGCTCGTGCTGGAAAAGGAAAGACGAAACAAAAAACGGCAAATTTAAAAGTTCGGATTGCAAATACAATATTACGACAGTACAAAGATGGAGAAGTTTTCAGGGTCGAAAAAATGCTAGTCCTTATTAAAGAAGTTTGGAATAAACAAGTTTCGAGTAAATTTAATGAGCAAGAGCAATTTGATTCACGTATTTATGAGAGGTGGAGGGAGTATTTAGTTATCTTAAGAAAGAGTGATGACCCCAATAATCCTATATTAATTCAATTTAAAGACCTTGACTCGTCTGATAAACTGAATCCCGAGTTTTCTCTTTATATTAACGAACTTTCAAGTGCCCAGTTCTACAGTGACTTTGATAAGTCTATTTGCATAACTTCACAAAAAGATAATAGCTCATTTATGTATATCTTAAGAAGTAGGGATCAGGTAACCTCATTTAGATGGTTATATTTTATAAGACAAATGCTTGGATATGAAGATAACAAATTATTCAATATTCATATTCCAGATATTTCAATTGATTTAAAAATTAGCATATCCTATCTTAAATTAATCACGATGCTAGAAGCAGATAAACATATGAGTATCAAGGTATTAGATAAGGGGTATGATATTAAATATTGTACCCTTATTCAATATTTGAAAGAAACTATAAATAGTGAACTAAAGGATATGCATAAACCTCATATTGATGAATGGTTAGAAAGAAACAAATTGGCATGGTTTTGTTTCAAGCTATATGATAGACTAGAATGGGCTCCAAATAATAGCAATGCATTTTATATCCAACATCAATTATTATTTGAAAAATTTGAATTAAATTTAAGGAGTATAACTCCACATATAGAAACTATTATAGATGGGGAAGGAAAGATGGAAGAGCCAGTTCCAATTGAAGGATTCTTATCTCGTTTAAGTGATAATTTAGGAAAAGAAAAAAAATTTATTAGGAATTTTTACCAACTTCTGTACTTTTATTCAAATGATAACCTTCTCTTTTTCATGAAGTATTACAGAGCAGTCCCACCATCACCAGATAATATACTAATGAACAACCCTAACGAAGAAAGAAAAGTTCAATTTCCGATCGTTTTTGAAAAATCACCATTTCCAATAGATGAATTCGAGCATATAACTTGGCTTAACGAAAATCAAGAAGAATTTGAAATCAATGATCACATAGCCATGTGTGAATTTGAGAGACGAGCACAACAGGTAATAAAAGCGGAAGCGATGATTGATATGTGTCAAGTTAAACAAGTTGAAGCAATATCGCATGAGAACATTAGCAGAGCGCAGAAATTGGCTCATTGCATATTATGGTATTCGAATGGTCATTTAATAGATGATCTTTCTGTTGTGAATTCTGGATTTGTAATTAAAATGAATAATGGAAGTACATTGAAATTACAAGCTCCAGATCAAACTACAAGGGATATTTGGGTGAAGAAGCTAAATGATTTAAAAAGATATTGGGACCAAAAGATGAAGAATACCACTAAACGTATTCTCGATATCAGAGATCAGAATATTAAAAATCTAAAAATAAATGAATATATCGATTCCAATATTTATTTTGAAAGTGAACTTCTTAATATAAAAACTTCTTTAGCTGACTCATATATTCATAGTATAAAGAGTCTAGCTATGTCCAGAAGTATTGTTTGCAGTGGGTATTTATTCCAAAAGAGCAAAAAACATTCAAATTTCAATCGATTTTTTGTTGTACTTTGTCCTGGTTTCTTATTGCTTTTTTCAATATATAAAAGATCAAGGGCCACAGGAGTTTCAAAAAATACTACCAGCTTTACGCACTACTTAACTATACCTTTGTCTGATTGTTATGTTTATTCTGGAGATTTGGCATCACTTGACTTACTAGAAAATACTCGTAATAGAGATCCTGGCCACCCAGGACAAAATAATATACCTAGAATTTATTCTGATGGGTGGAAATCATCTGAAGAAGAATATATGAGATGCTTCACATTGTGGTTTGGAAAGAAGAAACAAATTTCGCAGCAGAAAGATATCTTATTAAATTATAATTTAAATTTGGATCAAACTAAAAATAGCAGACCAAAGAACCCAAATAGTATTAAGTTGGCTGCGAAACTAGGTATTACTGGAAAAAGTATTGTATTTATGGCACGCTCAAGACAGGAAAGAGAAATTTGGGTTCTGAGTATATTTTCCGGGAGCAATAGATTAGTTTAGAATTTTTAGAAAAACAAATCATATTTGTATTAATATTTTTTAGAGCAGTTAAGATCTTGATTCAATCAACGCATTATCAATAGTATTTAATAAATCATTAAGTGTAGTCAACTTAGATCCTGACTCAGTGTTGGTCGTTAACCTATCTATCAAGTCTTGATCAGAATCCACATCGGAATCGTCAGAGTTATCCTCGCCAGTAGGATCATCTAATTTTTCGGTAGATGTGCAAGATTTAAAAAGCAGATCTATCTTAGTATTATTAAGAGAGAGAGACCGACTATTCATTCTCATTAAATAGTCATTAGACGATCCTTTCAGATCCTTGGTGACATCGGGAATTAAATTAATGGTTGAATCACTATTTTTATTGCAGAGATATTCATTAGAATTATTATCCTGTGTGGGAGTTTCAGGATTACAAATTTCTTCACTTCCACCCAACGTTGGAATTATTATTGTTGAAGTAATTATATCGTTAGGAAATTTAAAATTAGGATCTGAGGTAGCAATGACCCATTTTTCAATAATCAGACTGATTTCCGAATTAAGCCAGATTGTCGATACTTCAGAATGACTACTGTATAGTTTAAGAATGGAAGAATTTACGGTACTTATCTTCATATTTTTTGTAGGGAATAAGGTTACATCGGTACTGTTCAAACTCCATTCTATCAAATAGTTTTCAAATAAATACGCAATTTTGGATGCAAAATTATGGCCATCATGACTAACCAAGAGTTTGTCTAATAGCCTTAATTCGCCCAATTTTAGTAGGGTAGTCAAATTGAAATCCATGCAGTTATTGATCAAATAGCCTATAAACTCACTCTTTAGCAAATTAATTGGTATATTCTTATGAACGGGAATTTTGATTCTCAAAGTATTCACAGTAGAAATGCTCGAATTTGGTGATGGTGATAATGAGCCCCTATCAATGTTTGCAGAATATCGACAAAGAGACGAATATGGAATAGGCAATTGGCTCATTAATGGCAGACCTAATGATTTTGAATTATGTAGAGCAGCGATATTATTATCCTGGAATTCTTGTGCTCTTTGACTTTTTAGAGTAGAATTTAAAATTGCTAAATTTGAATTCCTTAAATGTAATGTTTTATCCTTTTGATCTAATAATACACTTGTAAATAGATGATCAATTAAGTGTTCATCAGTGGGTAAGATTTTCCTTTGCACGGTCTTACATTTATTCCCCTTGCAAATTGGAAAAGCTTGCTCGATATTCCTGGATGTTAACTTGAAATTTTCTATTTTGGTTAACCTTTCAATTCCACATTTGACGGAGACTTCGAAACATTCACCATGAATGAAATCGCCACACTTAAGCTCTATAATTCTCTCATGTTGAAGTTTTGTTTGTAATAATTCATCACATATATAACACTTCGTTTCATTTATATTACTAATTCTCTGAAAATTCGGTTGATGTGTCTGTGTAAATATATATGGCTTGACTTTTGGTCCTCTGTTTGTATTTCCAGTTACACTTTGTAGAGATAACGATGCTCGGTATAGTTCAGCGTTTCCAGTAGGAAAACTCCTAGGCAGGTATTCAGCTACAGGAGAGGTAAAGCTGCCATTGCTAATCTGCAGATAACGGCCAGTAAAGATACTGTCATAATCACTCGACGATCCTTGTGATTTAAGCGTAGAAGGAGTCATGGACTGGTCCTTATGCGTAGTGAAAAGAACATTCAGAGAAGCCCCTAGAATTACTTGGGATTCTAATACTTCTGAATTTTCAATTGTATTGTGTCTTAGAAATTTCAGCTTCCACTTTGGTCTCTTCTTCTTGTCTGGTTGAAGCATTCTTAACTTTGAACTGTAACTATAATAGATTATTAAAATAAACACCTATTATAAAATATATAGCAGTCCTAAGCATATCACTCTCTTAAGAATCAATTTTATCCCCTGAAGTCATTAATTACCCGATTGAGCCTTCTAAAGACTTAGCTTTCAAACCGTAGTAACAGATTTTCTTACTACAAGATGTGTCAGTCCGTGCGGCTCAGGTAGATAACGCAGAAGTTTAAAAAGTGAAATCGATCATAACCTTAAAACTTAAAATAGGATTTTATCATGTTTGTTAACAGTTACTAGAACTAAGAAAGAAGACAATAAATTGAAATCGCATATCACAGTGAAATTTGCCTAATAAATAGAGATAAATAGTTACAAACTGGGAAAGATATCTACTTCAACAATGAATTCCAATAATCTTCAAACAATTCATCCCCAATAAAAATACTTGCTAAAAGACCGGCAGTAGAAGATATAGAAAGAGATCTGGCCAAGGATGTCATATCTCCTGCAACATATATACCGGGAACATTAGTCCTCCCAAAATTATCAGCCTTAACAAGATTGAGTTCATTGAATTCTAAGCCTAATTTTTTAAGAATACTTATATTATTTACCTCATAAGGTGGTATTGTATACAACGTACTCACCTGAATACTTGTTTCATCTTTAAATACAATTTTTTCGAGCTGACCGTTAGATCCTTCAACTGCATCAATTGGCAAATCAATCACTTCGATATTACGATTCGAAAATTGTTGTCTCACCTCCGTTTCATTTTCACCTACAATTCCATTAGTCAAAATCACCATATCGTTCGACCAGTTAAATATTTTTACGGCCATTTTGCCAGCAAGCTGCAAATTAGGATACAAAAGAGCTGTTTTTGTGTTAGCATTTTCAAAACCATGACAATACGGACAATGGATCACTGTCTTACCCCAATACAGTGCGAAGTTTTTAATCTGAACTTCTTCAATTTTATCCTTAATACCGGATGCAAATAAAACCTTTTTCGTATGAATAATAGTTTTCTTGTTTTCTGAGTCGTATACGATTTTAAATAGATTATCATCAGTAGGTGTCACAGACTCAACGCGTCCATCGATTAGGTTTACTGTCGGATACTTTTTAATTTGCTGAATTGCTTCCGAAAGAATCTTTGAAGGGCGTTCCCCATCCCGGCTCAAAAAATTATGGGAGTGGTCTGCAAATCTATTACAGGGAGTATGTGTGTCGATACACACTACTTTCAACAAGGATCTAGCTGCTGTTAGGGTAGCTGCAAGACCTGCAGCACTTCCTCCAACGATTACTAAGTCTTTCATGCTTTTGAATACGTTGTAAATTGTAAATAAGACTGGTCATCAAGCTAAATATATAGGTTACTGTATTAAATTAGAGGCATTATTTTTCCCTAAAATGAGTATTTGATGCAGCGCATTAACCACATAAGTTACTAAATATAATTAGAATTCCACTAGATAACCGGCTCGGAATTCATTTAGGACCGGTAAAAATGCTAAACATATATATTTGTAATTGTTTTGTAAATATCACAGGCCGGAATTATAGTTTATTTAACCGGAAGTTGAAGTTTATAAGATGATAACTATTATATTCATTTAGTTAAATTGTGGGGAACTATTGAACATCACTTTATTCCAAAAAAAAAAAAGATCATTGCAGATGCAATTAAGAATAAAAAATAGTCTTCTACGATATAAGTAATGCTAAACAAGCATGATGATTATCTGACAAGTATATTTGTCAATTGATAAAGTGTGAGTTACCGCAGTAGTTGAATCTTCACTTTGATCATATATATTAAAGTCATCCTGAATTAATCAACTCAAATTAATTACTTTAAATATTATATTATCAAAAAGTTGTATGTGATACGCAAAAAATGATTCTAATTACCATAATTCTGTCGTATTCGTTTTCATTTTCAATTCCTAATCCTGAACTTGGCCCAAATAAACAAATCCTACGCATCTACGAAGATATTCTTGCTGATTTACTTAATAATTGTCACTAAAACATAACCTACGTTCCAATTGCATCAACTAAATTAAAATAAACGATAAAAGCAACTACAATTACATAATGGTTGGTATCACTGATGCACTTATAGTTCTTGATCTTTGGAAGTAAATTAGCTCTCTATAGAAATAATTTCTAAATGAATCTTTAGAGTGACACTAGAGATAATAAGGGTAACTACGACTGCCTCATCATCATATCATCTTAATTTTACTACTACTAAACATTTATAATCCAGTTCTAGTGCAAAATCAGATTCTCATCACGGAAGTATACAGCCGATATATTATGTAATCGACACGACTTTTCTGAAGCGGATTCCTGCTTCCCGTTCTAACGATGGATGTTGATATGTAGGCATTAAATAGTACAATTGATTATTCTTCCTTTCAATTGATACATAACTTCAATACACCATAATGATGTACCGTAGTAGCGTTAGTCGCACAGTCTCCAAGATTGGTTCTGCCATGGGTAGAAGAACCATGGCCAGCGCTTCTAGTGATTTAGCTACCATTGAATTACCAGCTTCATCATTCGAAGGATACAACTTAGAAGTACCAGAGTTGGTCTTCGAAACAGAGAAAGAAAAATTATTACAAATGTACAAGGATATGATTGTTATAAGAAGAATGGAAATGGCCGCCGATGCATTATACAAGGCCAAGAAGATTAGAGGTTTCTGTCACTTATCTGTTGGTCAAGAAGCTGTTGCTGTAGGTATTGAAGCCGCTATTGTCCCAGAGGATTCCGTTATTACTTCATACAGATGTCACGGTTTTGCTTACGCTAGAGGTGCTTCTGTTAAGGAAGTTTTAGGTGAATTAATGGGTAAGAGATCCGGTGTTTCCTACGGTAAGGGTGGATCCATGCACATGTTTGCTCCAGGTTTCTACGGTGGTAATGGTATTGTTGGTGCCCAAGTCCCATTAGGTGCTGGTTTAGCATTTGCACACAAATACAGAGGTCAAAAGAATGCTTCTTTCACCCTTTACGGTGATGGTGCTTCTAATCAAGGTCAAGTTTTCGAATCTTACAATATGGCTAAGTTATGGAACTTGCCTTGTATTTTCGCCTGTGAAAATAACAAGTATGGTATGGGTACTTCTGCTGCTAGATCATCAGCAATGGTTGAATACTACAAGAGAGGTCAATACATTCCAGGTTTAAAGGTTAATGGTATGGATATCTTAGCTGTTTACCAAGCTTCTAAGTTTGCCAAGGACTGGTGTGCTGAAGGTAACGGTCCATTGGTCTTGGAATATGAAACTTACAGATACGGTGGTCACTCCATGTCTGATCCAGGTACCACTTACAGAACCAGAGAAGAAGTTCAACACATGAGATCTAGAAATGATCCAATTGCTGGATTAAAGGCCAAGTTATTAGAATTAGGCATTGCTACTGAAGAAGAAATTAAGAGTTACGATAAGGCTGCTAGAAAGTACGTCGATGAACAAACTGCTGAAGCTGAAGCTGATGCTCCACCTGAAGCTAAGATGGATATCTTATTCGAAGATGTCTATGTTCCAGGCTCTGAAATCCCAGTATTAAGAGGTAGAATTTCTGATGACTCTTGGGATTTCAAGAACAAAACTTTCTTAAACAAGGTTTACTAAATTCATTTCGTTTGAATTTTGTAATGAGAGATTATTCCTAGATTTCTTTACATTATATTAAAATTTTTGGGAAGTAAGCTTTCCTCAGTACTAGCTTAATACGTCTATCAATTCATATTAAATAAAATACTATCATGATCATATTTGGATTGTAGTTTATATAAAATAGTTACACAAAAACGTGCGATGTAATGAGATATCAAAATCTATTGTTAACCATACAATTGAATACGTAATATTCGGAATTATTCAAAGCTAATATGCCAACGCTGAACGAGAGCAGTAAGCAATATAGCTACAATGAAATGTCAAATAAGGTTATTAGCTCTAGAAGAAATTTCCATTCCAAAGATGAGAATTCCCTTCCATCATCATTAGCGGGACAAATTTCTATTAATGACATGGGTACTAGAGCCGTGAAAGAACCCCAGCCAAAGATTCAAAAGACTCCAGTGGAAAAGAAAATCCAATATTCTTATTCAGGTACTTTGGAGGACATTTCATATCATCCTACTAGTGAAGAGACAGAACATATATTTAATTTAATAATAGGTGAAGCCAGTAAAATATTATCTGACCAAAGTCATGAAGTCATTATAACAGCAGCTGATACAATATTAGAAATCTTGAAAAATGAAGAACTTTCAACCTCTCAGAAGCGCCAGGAAATAAATGATCTATTAGATTTCAAAATAGATGACTTGCTTTTTAATGAACTTACTAATCTTTCGAAACGTATTACCGATTATGATATTAAGATTGTTGAGGAAGAAGAGGAAGAAGAGGCAGATGGAAATGGAGTTGCTGTTGTTTTTGATGATACAGATGAAGAAAATGACGGAAATGATCATCTAGGAGAAGTCCTAGAAGACGAAAACGACGACCAAGAAAACAATACAGCTGACGCAAATGAAGACACAAACGTGATAGATAATGAGATGACAATTCGGGCTCCAGACAATCTCCCGAGCTCAGAAACGGCGAATACAATTCCATTATTTCAAATTGACCAGTTCTATCTACAACGTGAAATTTCAAGTTTAATCCCTGATGAGGATCAATCAAATATTCAAAAATTAGCTAAGGAATCTATGAATATCTTGTCTAACTTTAATCTTGGAGTGAGAGAGTTGGAGAATGAGTTAATGGATTTATTTAACTATGAGCATTTTGAATTTATAAAAACGTGCATTGAAAACCGTTGGAGAATAGTATTTAAGATAAAACTTCTAGATTGTAATGATGATAGTGATATGAAAAATAAAGTCATGAATCAATTGGAACAATTAGGATTGATCGACTTATACAAGGAATTCAATAATGAGATAGATATTCCTATTAACCTTAAAAAAAGAAAGAATTCTGCTGATGCTGAGGTTAATGATGATGATAAGAATAAGAAGGTGAAACCTGTAAAAAGGGTACCTAAAATTGTTGATTTAAATAATTATGTATTTGATGAAGGATCACATTTAATGACTAATAAGAAAGTTAAACTTCCCCAAGGTTCTTATCAAAAAAACATGAAATTGTACGACTTAATTAGTGTACCACCTCCAACTCCACCTCCTCAAGATCCAGATGAAAAACTTGTAAATATTTCAGAGCTTCCAGAATGGGCGCAAGTAGTCTTCCCAAAGAATGAGACCACCTCGCTTAATAGAATACAATCAAAGATTTATCCTTCTGCATTTACAACTGATGAAAATTTATTATTATGTGCACCAACTGGTGCTGGTAAAACAAATGTTGCAATGTTAACTATACTAAGAGTCATTAATAACTTCAGGAATCCCAATACTGGGAAAATAGACCTCAATAAGTTTAAAGTTGTTTATATTGCTCCTTTGAAAGCATTAGTACAAGAACAAATGAGAGAATTTCAAAGAAGATTAACGCCAAATTTTGGGGTAGTAGTCAACGAATTAACTGGTGACTCGTCCTTATCAAAGCAACAAATAAGTGAAACGCAGATTTTAATAACAACTCCTGAAAAATGGGATGTAATCACTAGAAAAGAAAATAATTATTCATCTTTTACTAAGCTTATTATTATAGATGAAATTCATTTATTACATGATACTAGAGGTCCTGTATTAGAAAACATTGTTAGCAGAACATTAAGACAAATAGAATCTACTAATGATCAGGTAAGGCTTGTTGGATTGTCTGCAACATTGCCTAACTATAAAGATGTATCTAGATTTTTAAGAGTAGATGCAGAGAAAGGATTGTATTACTTTGATGCATCTTACAGACCCTGTCCTCTTGCACAACAATTCATTGGTATAAAAGAAAAGAAAGCCATCAAAAAGGTTAATGCTATGAATCAAGCTTGTTATGATAAACTCCAAGAAAGCTTGGAAAATGGCCATCAAATGATTATTTTCGTTCATTCAAGAAAAGACACTTACAAAACTGCTAAATGGTTAAGTGCCAAGCTTGAAGAGGAAGATAAATCATTGAATTTGAATGCTGGTACATTGGAAATACTTAGACAGGAAGCTGAGTACATGATGGATTCAAATTTAAAAGACATTGTAGCCTCAGGTTTCGGTATGCATCATGCTGGGTTAAATAAAGGGGAAAGAAGTGTTGTCGAAGATTTATTTGCTCAGGGCCATTTAAAAGTTTTGGTATCTACAGCTACTCTTGCATGGGGTGTTAATCTCCCAGCACATACTGTTGTTATCAAAGGTACAGAGACGTATTCACCAGAGAAAGGTTTTTGGGTTCAACTATCTCCACAAGATATTTTGCAGATGCTTGGTAGAGCAGGTAGACCAAGGTATGACACACATGGTGAAGGTATCATCATTACCACCCTGGATGAGATTCAATATTATTTAGCAATTTTGAACCAACAATTACCAATAGAATCACAGTTAATGGGCTCACTTTCCGATAGTCTTAATGCAGAGGTTGTGTCTGGAACAGTTAATTCCAGAGAGGATGCTATTAACTGGTTGGGATATACATATTTGTACATTAGAATGTTAAGCAGCCCTTCCCTTTATCATGTTGGGCCTGAATACCAAAACGATGAATATTTATATTGGAAAAGGGCTGACTTGGTCCATTCAGCATTGTGTATTCTTAATGATAATAAACTTGTCATTTATGATCAAGAATCTGGGGATGTTAAGTGTACAGAGTTGGGAAGAATTGCATCTCATTTCTACATAAATTACGAAACAATGAATATGTATAACACTCAAATTAAGCCTTGGTTTTCAGAAATTGATATTTTGAAAGTATTTGCATCTTCTGGTGAATTTAAATATATTCAAGTGAGGCAAGAAGAGAAGCTTGAGGTATCCAAATTGTTAGAGAAGAGTCCAATACCTGTGAAGGAAAATCCAACTGAACAGCTTGCAAAAGTAAATATCCTTTTGCAAACTTATATTTCAAGGCTTTCCTTACAAGGTTTTGCTCTTATGGCCGATATGGTTTATATAACACAATCAGCTGGAAGATTATTAAGAGCAATACATGAAATATGTTTGAAAAAGAAATGGTCTTCGCTAACAAAGATAACTTTAAATCTTTGTAAATCAGTGGAAAAAAGAATGTGGTTAAGTAACTCACCGTTTAGACAATATGGTAGTTTAGCACCTCCTGAAATCATTCGAGCAACCGAGAACTCTCATTTGCCTTTTAACAATTATTTTCATCTTAATCCAGAAGAATTAGCTGAAACTATTAACTTGAGAGGAAATAGTCAAAAAGCATATGAGCTATTACAAGAATTTCCAAGATTATCACTTAGCTACTATTCACAGCCTATCACACCAAGCTTACTAAGAATTGAAGTATCAGTTGTACCTGAGTGGAATTGGAACACTAAAATCCATGGCAATTCGGAATCATTCTTGGTACTTGTTGAGGATTGTAATGGGGATCTGATTTTATATTACGATCAGTTAACAATTACTAAGAAATATGCCAATAAAGAGCATATAGTAGAATTCACCTTACCCTTCTTAGAGCCTATTCAACCCAATTACTTCGTAAATTTTATAAACACAAAATGGTTACATTCAGACTGGAAGATTCCTTTAATGTTAACAGATATCAAAATACCAAAGAAATTTCCTGCCTATACAGACTTATTGGATCTACAAGGGGTTCCAACTAGTGCTCTTAAAGTTGATGAATTTATTGAAACATTTGGTTTTAATTATTTCAATAAATTCCAATCTCAAGTCTTTCAAACATTATACAATTCAGATAATAATGTCTTTATTGGAATGTCAAAAGGTAATGGAAAAACTACTTGTGCAGAATTAGCCATCTTGAATAATTGGAAGCAAAATAAGGGTAGAATCGTATACATTAACTCAAACGAAGTCACTATTAATAGATTAACCAGAGTCTGGAGAAAGAAATATAAACATTTACCGAATAAGCAAATTGAAAAATTAAGTGGTAATTTATCAGCTGATATCAGAACCATTGCCTCTAATCATGTTGTATTGGCCACTCCAGAACAATTTGACCTTGTTTCCAGAAGATGGAGGCAAAGGAAATCTATTCAGGCTATTGATTTGATTATTTTTGATGATTGTCATATGGTTGGGAATGGCTCACAAGGAGTTATATACGAAAATATTATATCCAGAATGAGATTTATATCCACCCAAGTTTCAAATCCAATAAGAATGATAGCCTTGGCTAACCTGTTGGCTAACGGAAGGGGTTTTGGGGAATGGATTGGTTGTCTGAAGCAAAATATATTTAACTTTGATCCTATTCACCGGTTTAACAAAATAAAGGAAATCAAATTGCAAGCCTTTGACGTGACATCAAATTGTCCAACTGATGGAATGATTCAGTCAGCTTATAAGTATTTGAGAAAGGAAACTACCGATTGTAGCTCACTAATTTTTGTTCCAACGAGAAAAGACTGCATTAAAATTGCCTTAACCTTACTTCAAAGAGCAACTGACGATGAGTGGGATCTTATACAACAAAATTTAAGTGAAATAGAACCTTACTTAAACAAATTAAAAGATTTATCTCTAAAGGAATCTATTTCCAACGGTATTGGGCTTTATTACAAGGGAATGGATCCAATGGATCAATTGATCGTTGAAAAATTAATTGAAAGTAATTATATCAGCTTACTTGTAGCTTCTAGGGAGACTTGTGAATATGCTCCTGCTGCGAAGAATATTATAGTACTTGGTACGCAAGAATTTGATGGTAAAGAGCATCGTCTCGTAGACTACTCATTAAATGAAATTTTAGAAATGTTAGGTTGTTGTTCTGATGAAAAATCAAATTCTTGCAATGCTTTTATTTTGACGTCGAATTCAAAACTAGAGTACTATCAAAGATTTTTAAATGAAGGTTTGCCAGTCGAAAGTTATATGAACCTGTCCTTACAAGATATGTTTATGAATGAAGTGAGTTCAGGGCTTTTTACATCCAGACAAGCTTGTATTGATTGGATTACATTTACGTACTTTTACAGGCGATTACAGCTTAATCCAAGTTTTTATGATGTCAAAGATACAACTCATATAGGTATTTCAGAATATTTATCAGAATTAGTTGAAAATACTTTAAGTGATTTGGAAGAGGCTAGATTAATCGAGCTTAATGAAACTGAGGATTCTGACAATGAACAAGAAAGTGAAAATGAGGAAGAAGAAATACAACCATTGAATGGATGTATGATTGCTGCTCACTACAATGTATCATATCAAACCATGAAGCAATTTAATTCTTTAAGCAATAAGACAAAAATGAGAGGAATTTTGGAAGTTATTACGTCGAGTGCTGAGCTTGAAAGTTTACCAATAAGGCGAAACGAAGATTCAACATTATCGAATATTTATAATAACTTACCTTTGAAGATATCTGAGGTCGACTTTGATTCACCATTTACAAAAGCATTCATTTTGCTTCAAGCTCATTTCTCAAGGATTCTTCTTCCAACAGATCTAAAATTAGATCAGAAGTTTGTTCTTTCAAAAATTTTGAATATACTTTACGCATGTATTGACCATCTCTCAAGTGAGGGCTACCTCAATGCCATTAATGCCATGGATATTTCACAAATGGTCTTGCAAGCTTCTTGGAACAAGGAATCTCCTTTGAAACAAATCCCTAATTTTGACAATCAAATTTTGGAAAGATGTAAAGCTAAGAGCGTTGAGACTGTTTATGATATAATGTCTTTAGAAGACGAAGAAAGAACAGAAATACTCAGATTGGATGATGAGAAATTAAGTGAAGTTGCTGAATTTGTCAATAAATACCCAAATATCGAAATAACGTATGAAATTGACTTATCAGAACCACTTGTAACGAACGAACCTAAAGAACTCACTATTAAGCTTGAAAGAGATGAAGAAATGGAAGACTTAGATGCTGTTTGTGCCCGCTTTCCTTTCCCCAAAACCGAATCTTGGTGGATTGTTATTGGTGATGCTAATTCAAGACAATTATATGCCATCAAAAAGACCACAATTGCTAAAGAATATCAAGAATTAAAAGTAGAGTTTAGTGTTCCAAACGTTGGTCAACATAAATTATCAATATGGTGTATGTGTGACTCTTATCTAGATGCTGATAAAGAAGTTTCCTTTGATGTAGATGTTCAACAAGGTGAAGAAAGCGACTAAAATAATATGTAATATATGTACTAATAAATGGTAAATTATCGAATCATGATTTTGACTTAATCATGTTAGTAACGTGCACATTGTGTATGGGTGTTGAAGTATATATGCAGTACTCATGAAAATTTCAAATATAATAGTCATAAAATCAAATCAATCATTTCAAGTGTAGGCATTGGGATAATTATGTCAACTGAAAGCAAAAACATATTGACTCCGTATTTGAAGTCTTTATTTTTAGATCCACCTAATTTTACTCCAAGCGATCTAGCCACGGTATTAAGATGCACTTTTAGAGGAATTCCTTCAGACATCCAAGTATCGTCATTTTTAACTGCTCTTAGGATGAAGGGGTTAGACCACGAGCCTGAATTCATAGCTGCTGCTGTAAATACTATTCTTGAATTTTCCAATGTAATTCCTCCAGAATTGGTAGATTCTAATGGTTACATAGATATTGTGGGAACTGGTGGAGATGGACAAAATACATTTAATGTCTCCACCTCTTCTGCAATAGTTGCAGCAGGTATGGGGTTACCAATTTGTAAACATGGTGGTAAAGCATCTACATCTAAATCTGGTTCTGGTGATTTATTAAAATGCTTAGGTGTAGATTTGATGAAAGTTACTGATGTAACTGCTCCAGAAATTGTTAAGAAGTCTGACTTTTGCTTCTTATTTGCTCCAGCATTTCATAATGGTATGGGAAAAGTTGCAAACATAAGAAGTCAACTTGGTATTCCAACGATCTTCAACATATTAGGTCCTTTGATCAATCCAATACCGATAAAATCTAGGATTTTAGGTGTTTACAGCGAAAAACTAGGTGATTCGTACGCTAGAGCAGTTTCAGTTTTAGCTTCGCAAAGTAAAGTTCACGAAAGAACTATGGTGGTTTTTGGTGAAGTTGGCTTAGACGAAATTTCTCCAATTGGATTCACCAAAATCTGGTTAATCGATAGAGATGGAACTATTACCAAACTGGTTATTTCCCCTAGAGATTTCGGAATCCCAGATCATGATTTAAGCTCAGTTAAATCTGGAACCCCACAAGAAAATGCTGAGATATTATTCCACATCTTACGTCAAGATTCCCCAAGATTTAAGATAAAAGATAGAATAGAGGGAAATAATCATCCACTCGTTGATTACATATTACTCAATAGTGCCGCTCTTGCTGTTGTAGCTGGTCTTACAGATTCATGGATAGAAGGGGTTGAGCTTGCTAAAACTGCTATAGTTTCAGGTTCAGCTTTACAGGCTTTAGAATCTTTCAAAGAAGCAGTTAACTCCGTATGATATTTAGCACGTGACAAAATGAAATTGATTTTGTGTCGCGTATACTAAGATGTATATGTAAACAAACATAGAATAATTATTTATTAATTGTAACACGCAGAAGCTAGTAATTAAGAGAGATAATTAAGCATATTAGATGGTATGTTTACACATAGCAAATTGATAAACACACCGTCTAAGAGTGGAGTGACAGTTACTAGGGGCCATGAATTTACGCCGATTGGAGGAAAATCTAGATCAGCGTTAGAGCCTTTATCACATATAGACAATTACAGCCATAGCTACAAGAAGGATGATAAGTATAATAGGCCTCTTTTTAGGCCCCTTAGAGAGAATAACCGAGATAATGATGCTTATGACCAGAATATTATGGATTCTAGTTTTGATCAAACTACAGATAATTTTAATGAGTCGTATAACGTCTTCACCAAACCACAGAAAGATATCTACATAGACCAAAATAGGCCGAAAAATAGCCACTTAATCGACGAAAACATGCTTATAAATAACGGAGCAAGTTCTATCAAAGAACAGGAAATTAGATCTCGTGAGCTCGAAAGAGAGAATTACAATTTGAAAATTAAATTAGCTACACTTCAGAGATTTTATGACCAAACTCCCGAAGAACAACAGGAGCTTCTTAGTGAAAATATATTATTGAAAAGAAGACTTGCTGAATCCTTAGAAGAGCTCGATGGTATAAAAAGACCTCAAGTTAATTTACATAATAGTGAGGAGTCACCTCAAAATTTAGATTTTGAAATGAAGATTAAAGAATTGCACTCTGAATACAAAGAAATCATAGAAGAAAAAGATAGAGCTCTTAGTCAGAATAGCCACAGAGTTGAGATGTTAGAAAAAGAACTAAACGACATAAATCGAGTGCATGGAAATGAAAGACAATTTGCCAACCAAGAGGTGAATAATCTTATCAACGATTCTAAAAAGGAAATTGATCAATTAAATAATGAAATTAATGATTTGAAAGCATCTAACCAAAAATTAAGACTAACTAACAATGTGCTACAAGAAGAAGTTTCTGAGCTGAAAAGTGACAGAAGACAACTACAGGAAAAAATTGAGTCTCTAAAACTTGACCTTGCTAAATCTAATCATGAACTTGATTTAATTGAAAGTAAACATATGGCTGACAAAGATTTGATAGATGAAGATCAACATAGGTTGAGCCAAATACAGAATGAAGTAAAGTATTGGAAACAGGAATACAATTCTTTAAAAAGCGAAATTGGAAATAGAGAGCATGAAATTGAAGATTTAAAATTTCAAATAAAAGAATATAAAGAGAAAGTAGGCTTATCCAGAGACACACTGAATGAGCACCAGCTAAAATTAGAGAGATTTACAGAGGAAAACAAATTGTTAAATAAAAGGATAATGGCCCTAGAAGAGAATATCAAGCAAAGGGAAGATGAAGAGTTCCGTTTAAGAGACCAAATAAGTAACCTACTCAGAGATAAGCAAAATAATGATAATTCTAAGTATTATGAGCAGGAGATTAGGTCATTAAGAAAAAAAGAAGATGAATTAAATAATAAAATCAGCTTATTAACGCAGGATCTAGAAAATACTAGCAAGCTTAATAATTCTTCTAATAGTGAAAAGATCAACAAACTCCAAGAACAAGTCTTTGAACAAAAGAATCGAATTTCATTTTATGAAACTGAATACGAAAAGCTTGAGAAAGAATTCGAAAACAGTAAAGCAGAAATTTCCCGTAAAGAAAGTAAATTGAATGACAATAAGAGACGAATTGATACTCTTCAAGAAGAAATTCAGTTCTTAGAACAACAATTGGAAGGTAAATCTAATAATTCTGCTCTTTTGGAACTTGAAAGTATGTCTAGAAAAAAAATAGAGACAGAAAGAGCATTTCTTGAGGAATCAAATAAAAAACTAAATGAAGAAATTGAAAGTATGTCATATAACTTAAAAGCACTCCAACGAGAACTTGATAATGAAAGAAGACTCAAAAATGATTCCTTCTCAAATTCTGAGTATGAAGCATTGCTTCGTAGATATAATGAATTACAGGATACATTGAAAGAAAATGAGATAAATTATAGGAGAAAAATCCAAGAAGTTTCTAATTTTGGAATTAATCATACTGGAATAAGCAATATTAATAATAGCTACGAAATTGAATATCATAAGGTGTTATTAGAAAACCATCAGCTCCAAAACAGGATTAAGGAGTTAGAGATTAAACTGATGACAGATGAAGCTAATAAAAATATGACCATTCAGAAACTTGAAAGAAAAATTTATGAGATTAATAATAATATCAATGAATTTGACAATGAAAAAACCGATTTAATAAGACAATCATCAGAAAAAGAATTAAAGCTAAAGAAACTAGAGCGAGAGCTAGAAAACATCTCAAAGGATCACCAAAATGATATTAGTTATTACAAAGATAGAATCAGTAATTTAGAAAAGAAAATGAAAGAAAATATCCATAAAGATGGTGAAGATTCTATACAGCTTTTGCTTGAGGTACAGTTAGAGGACGTTAAGAGGCTGAAAACTGAACTTTCCAAAAAACTAAATGAGATTATACAGGTCAATGAAAGCCTTGCCGATGATGCTAAGCTGTTGAAGGAAGAGAATGAAAATTATTCTCAGCTTGTGAGCAAATACGAAAAACAAGAAAAGGTTTTAAAGTTGGATACAAATAAACTCGAGATTCAGAATAAAAGCTTAATCGCAGAAGAGAAAAAACTAAACGGCTATATTGAAAAATTAGTTGAGAAGATAAAGCAATTAAAGAGCAAGGAATATTCAAACAATAGAGTTGATTTGAATCATCAATTATCTAACCTATCTCTTACTTCTAAGCATCAACAAGAAATTAGGCTATTAAGCAATGAATTAAAATATTACAAAGCAAAACTATATGATATAAACATGAAAGCCAATGATTTACAACTTATGTACTCCTTAGTTACTGGCAGTATTAAAAATTCTAACGACTTAATAAAATCTGACATAAGGAGGTTGAAAGAAATTGGTTTATATAATGAAAGTAGAGCTTCAGATGATATTTTCGGCTTAAGGAAAAAAAATCACAGCACCATTTCATTCAGGGTATTAGCAAAGTTTGTTTTAGCTTCAGTTAGATTGAAAAACAGGTACGAAAAATCTACTTCTAGGAAATTAACTTTACTTGAATTGAAAAATTCCATTGAGAGTGACAAGATTGAACTAATCTCATGATTTTATAATGACAATATGTAGACTTCTTAATAATGCTGTATAATAGAATAAATTAACATTTAATATATTATCTCATAATTCTTGTAATCGGGGTTTGAAATATTTTATCTGTAGATGGTTGCCTAGTTCTAGACATCCTTGGTGTTTGGAATTGTGATTGCTGATTCATCGACAGCAGAATTTGTTGTGGATGCTGTGAAAGGGAATTCGATCTACCTAAAATGCTATTGTTTGTATATGTAGCGGACCCAACTGGTATTTCATTATGTATAATCATACTATCATTAATCATATCCGAGCTTGATGCTAATATACTATTGATGTTATTTGACAGGGCGTAGCCATTAGATAAAAATTCACCCATAGTTAACTCCTTAGATTCAATTATTTCAGTATTATCAGTATGGCTGGAGTCCTCAACGCTAGTATAAATCGATTTAAGTAATGTTTTATCTACCGTATCAGGAGAACCTTCACTTAAGAGCTTCTCAAACAAATTCAAATCGTTCCATATTTTCTCCTTCAACAACCTTTTCTTATTCTTAAGGAATTTCACACCAAAATTTGATGAATTCAAAGACATATTGTTATCATCTTCATCCTCAAATACAAAATTGGGGAAGAGACTTAAAGTGGAATCAAATAATGCATCTGTATCTATATCATCAAATCTGAGAGGATCATCTTTCCATTTTTCCATGTAAAGAATAAGATTTGGGTCATCTATGTGTAGGTAAGAAAAAGTGGAATCTCTAGTCATATAGTTAGAAGAGTTTATAGATTTCTACTTTCTAAGTCGTATGTGGTCTAAATATATAAACAAACGATTTTGTGTAATGTAAATTTTATATTATCTTCCTTTCTGAATTAATGCAACATCAATGAAATTGTAATCTATAGTGTAACATCATGCATCTAATAAAACATCAATGAGGAGAACAGGATGATCCCAGAAAGATCCTACTACAAAGCACTGAATATATCAGAGCAGAACCTACCCATAGTGACTCGATTACTATAAGATCTCATCACGCGCTATAGATAACTGTTTATATAGATGTCAAAATAAAGTAAACTAATCATAATCTAATTCTCAAAAATATCGAGAAATTTTTCTTATCATTTCTTATTGTTTAAAAATCACCAGCAAGAAAAAGATAATAGAAGTTTCACAAAATAATTTCCTAAAAATAAACTTTTAAGTACTCAAACTGTCACAGTCTACCCCAAGTAGCAAACCACTACTAAATTAGAAACATCGTCAGACCACAACAATTACGCCTCATACACAGTCAATACAATAATTCTCACATGTTAAATCCAGGCTCAAATATATCAGCTAGCAATTAGTAATTCAACCACTTCTTATAAGCTGATAACAGATAAGATCATATTAAATGCCGTTCTAATATAGTTGCTCTACTTTTGCCTTAATGGCATAATTTGTTCCCCTCAAAAGGAAATGTGGCCGCGGAGCTTGTGCGTTTGTATGCACTATAAAATATCGGCGACATACCGAAATCCGACATTGAGATAAAATATTTTCCGGAAATAGAAATCTCGAAACTAGCATGGAAATCATGCTAGTTTCCCAGTATCATCATGTCGACCATTAACAGGAGATTAATTTAAAATAAGAGATAGGACGCAAGATTGAAGGCTATTTTTCAGAAGCGATACGCAGATCGACTAATTATAAGAGACTCATACTATGTACTATTTAGGGTTAAACATAATGATGCTATCCTAAACTCCTCGGCTCTTTAGTTTCTTAATTTGGCAGAACATTCAGTTTATTTTGCAACTTCTTTATTATTTAGCATGATATTTTATACGGTAATAATATACAAGATATAGATAAAACTAAGTTGATTTATGCCGGATGCCAGTCCGGAATTTCAATTACGGAATGCCATCAGACTTTTTAATTATTTTGGACTGACTAGGATCAGTGCCGTACAGAAAAAGAAATTAAAATTCGAGTAAAGATGTTGAACTTCGATTTAATTGGTTCAATCCATGAACCTTGTACAAGGTTCATATTTATCTTCTTCAAATCCCTTAAGTTCATAGAAATTTAAGATAATTTTATTAACGACAAATCTTAGGGGCTTAGTACTATTAATTGTTCGTTTTATAATCTGGAAACTAAACATATACACTTAACAAGTAATTTGAAGAAATTTTTAAATCAGCTTGTTCGAATTTACTACTTAAATTATAGCGAGGATAAATCGGATATAATATCGACGTGAAGTTAAGATAACATCTTTGTCGTAAATAAGTAGATTTTCTTTTGAAGTCAATAATAAATGCAAACATGCTCTATTCACTTGGTCTTATAAATGAGAAGGAAATAAAGTTTAACAAAAATCTCTTACTGCTTAAGTTGAGCGTGTTCAGCTTCTTAAACTCTATATTCTATGGAGAAAAGAGAAAGCAGTTATTCCCACCATTGAAAAATTCAAATATCTTCAACATTACCAATAAATTTGGTAATGGGCCGATTGTGTGTGCAGCTGATGATTTAGAATTAAGTTTGGAGGGAAATAACGAACAAATTGAATTTTATAATAACTATGTTCTGAATTCTCTGCCTGATACACAATCAAGCGAGTCATTTCAGACTCAAATGTACGACCCTACTTATGGTATTGGCCAGCAGAATGCTACGAACTCTACTTATTTTCATAATCAACATATGATGTTGAACTCAACTCAACAGACTTTCCAATTTGACCAATATTATGTCTTTAACTATAAAGGATTATCAAATACTGATTATGCCACCAATTTTAACCAAAATGCTCATAAGCTTTCAAATGGCAATTCATCTAATAACATAAGTCACTACAATCTCAATATGTTCGGTATTAATTCTGCGCCATATTTTAATGATTTCGGAGGAAGCAAGTCAGAGGTTGATTCTCACTATAGCTCTTCAGTTGATAGTAATGCTAGTCCTCTCGACGAAGAATTTTATAAGAATAACCGCTCCCGTGCAACCCAAGCTCAGACAAGGAAAAGAACTTTCGAAGATATTTCATCTAATGAAAAAAATGTCTCTAATTCCAGTTCCTTTTCTGAAATGTCTGGTAATGCTTTTTATGACATAGATCATATTTTTAATGATATGTTGATAAAAAATGAGGAAGTATTTGATACTGTCCCACATCAAGAACTTAAAGTTATTCACCTGGTATATGAATCAGATAATACAGAAACAGTGACTGTTAAGAAGTTTAAGTCTGAGGTACTTGAAAAAGTTAAAGATCCAGAGTTCCCATACCAGTGCACGCACTGCGATGCAAAATTCAAGGTAAAAGGATATTTAACTCGTCATTTAAAGAAGCACAACCCCTCAAAGGCATTTATTTGTCCATTCTACGAGGAACAAAAAGACGGAAATGAAGGCTCAAAATGTCACCCAACTGGTGGATTTTCTAGAAGAGATACTTACAAAACCCATTTGAAAGCATTACATTTCGTTTATCCTCCAGGTACCAAGTCTAATAAGAGAAATATGATAAGTGGAAGATGCGCGGGCTGCTTCAAACATTTTGAAAGTAATTACCAGTGGTTGGAAGAACATATTGAGCGTGGAGAATGCGATGGTACAGTATTGTACAAGAATAAGAACTGAAGACTCCATCCCCATTTATTTGTGCAAGTTCACGATAGTGTATTGAAACAACTTCATTTTTAATTCCAACATCTTAATCAGTCATTATTGAAATTAATCTAGTGTTCATTTTAATTTCAACATTTAATAATTTTCTTCATTTTCAGTCATCAACTACATTCTTCAGAACCTCAACATTTCTGTGAATTAAAAGTAATTTACCATAATTATGTGATAACTCTTTCCCCTATATATTCTTCCTATTCAATTCTTTGTGTGTAATTTATTAATTAGATTTAATGAGACAATAACTAAATTTAAAGGAATTCATTGCTATTTATTTGGCCATAGCCTAGAAAAGAGGTAAAAAGGAATACAACTTTGCCGTATGGAATTCGCCTTGAAGTTCTATGGGCACGTTGAAAACAAAGGCACATCACCAAACCTTGCGTTAATTACTGCCTATTTATTCTTCTATGGCATATTTACATGCATGAAAATCCAAAAAAAACACTCTGGAGGTTATAGAATAAGAGTTCTCATTCATTCAGATGGCTCCAGAAAAACGCAACGTAGTGCCGCATAACTAGATGTACTTTTTTTAGAAAAGAATTGAATCAGTGCCAATAATAGAAATGCTAATAACGCCGTAAGAATCTAATCCAATAGTGATTTCTTCTTGGCTTATTCTACAAGTAATATTTAATCTATTGGTATATATTAACCTCTTATACCTCTTAATCCGCAGATCCCAAAATACTGCATCTTTCTAAGGTGAAATATTGCGTCTTGATTGGAAAACGGGTCTAATATTTTATTTCCGAGCCTTTTTTAATCTTCTACATTAGGTAGGTCTTTGAAATGACAGCTACGTGATTGTATTTTATATGAGAATGTATACATACACCGTTTCTAGAGTGCCTTCTAGTACTTGGCAATTCACTACGTTCCAACTCAGAATTAGTAAATACCTCATAATTAAACAACGTAATATCGTAAAATAAAAACAAAAAATTAAGAACTATTTTAAGTCTAAAATTTGATAACGATGGTCTAATTTAAAAGCAATAAATTGTATTATATTCCATAAGGTCTTAGATAAAACAAAGTTGTGTGCTTCTTAGAATTGATCTTAGCTTTGTTCAATTCAATAAACACTGGAACGAGCCCTTAGTAAATTAAATACCATTAGAGTAAATAACAGTATACGAAAATGTCCAGCACCCAATCGCCACATTTCAAAATCATAAATTTATGAATAGTTATTTTCAGCTCATTAGAAAACGTATTTTAAAACTATCAATAAAACTATCAATATGTCTGCTTTAGATAAGTCATTAGATGATATAATCTCCACCTCCAAAAAACCTTTCAAGGGAAAGAAGTTTGTAAATAAAAAGATCTCAACTAACAAAGTTGGTAAGAAGGTTGGAGCATCTAACAAGAAACCAATTGTTTCATTCAAAAAAGCAGCACCTGCTGCTAAACAAGAACCAAGTGTCGATTTATCGTATGCTACTAAGGTTGTTGTATACGGTTTACCAAGAGATATCAAACAGGATGCTATTAAGGTATGTTGAATTTGGAGAATTCAATACGAAGGTTTTCTTTTTTTAACTTTTCGGTTTTTTTTGTTTTATTTTATGACTATATGCCATGGGGGGAAGCTAAATTTAAGTTTAGTTATAATATTAATAATAGCATAGAATTCATTTTCTTTTTTGTTTTGCTAGTTCTTGTTTTTTTATGATACATTTCATGAGAAGATGATTAACAAAGCTTTCTTTTTTGTTTAACCAAGGGGTTCAAATCGAAAAAAAGAAATACATAACATCTGTTGATTTCAATCTTGAATCGGCATACGATGTTAAACTCATAACCTGAGTTGAATAAAGAGATCTAGTCTCTTGTCCGAAATATTCATCTGGTAGTAATTAAGTTTACAACATCGATTTATTGATAATTCTCCATAGGAAGAGCTATGGGATGTTCATTTATCTTATCTAAGGCAGGCCTAGATGTGCACCAGATGATATTTTGTTCATTTTTTTTTTTTTTATAATAGACAACCATAACATAAAAAATAAAACAAATACCAGAAAAGTCGTCCAGTTGATAGAAGATTCAACGTGGATTAGTATTTAGGACAAACAACTAACATTTTTTTAGGATTTTTTCCAATCTCAAGTCGGTGCTGTGCAAAACCTTGCATTATCTTACAATGAAAGAGGTCAATTCAAAGGTATTGCTACTGTTATTTTCAAGTCGCCTAAATCTGCTTCTTTAGCTGTTGAAAAATATAATGGTGCACCAATCGATGGTGGCTCTTCTAAATTGAAATTGGAATTAATTGTGGATCCAACTAAGAAACCATTAACTTCTAGAATTGCAGCAAACAGTATTGCTACCAAGAAGACCGCAGTTAAGCCAGCTAAGGGTGCAAAGGCTCTTGCAAAAGGTACTGCAAAGGTCAGACCTGTTGCCAAGAAGGGTCAACAAGCACCAAAGAAAAAGCCAGCTAAGAAGGCTAAGAAGACTGTCGAAGAATTGGACCAAGAAATGGCAGATTATTTTGATAACTAAAATGTATGAGTTATATAATTCTATTTTATAGTGTAGTTTATTTGTTTCATAATTTTTATAAATGGTTGTATAATAAAAAAAAAAAGTAATCTAAATGAGAAATTGTAAAAAACAAATTTGAGTTGTTAGACGAACAGTAAAATTTTTGTAATAAAATACTATCGAAATTAGATTAAGGGTTTAATAGAGTACGAGGACTGAAGAGACTATGGGTAAGAATATAGATTATATAATATCTGCCGAATTTCATATAGATAAGGGCCCATCTATTATAGACCAATATCCGGAAAGGGCAGACGTGTTGGATGACTTAGCTTTCTTACCAGAGTTAATGATACCTGATCAAATTCACAAAAGAGAAGAGGATTATACGTTATTTTTGATTTATAAGGATAAGAAAACTGGTAAATATCAATATTTATACGATTCCAACACTTGCGAACCTTATCCCTACTATTTATACACGATTGTTATTAATTTAAAGGATTCTTCATTTAAAAGAGGGTCGAGGATAAAGTCCGTTTCCATAATCACTCGTATTTCATACTTCAAGAACTTCAAGCCGTTATTATTAATATGTTTGGATGCATATTTTGATTCGAACGACGTAAGGTTTTTGAAAGAATTGTATCAAGCTATCAATGTCAAGAACTTTGCCATAGGAAGAAGTATGTCAATTATTAAAAAACTATTAGTTACATCAATCTTAGATTTACCAATTAATGACAAGATTTACCATGATGAACGCTTTAGACAAAAGTTGTTAGGAGTTAAAGATAATGTAAAAAATGATGATTTGTTTATAAGGAAAGACCTCAGTTTCAATTCTATTATAACGTTTAATAAGATGAATATTCCCATTAAGGTACCAATGATTGATTTGCCTGATACAATTGGCGATTATCTCAACCCTACGGATATGAACTTCAAACCAAACCTTATTAATATATTACAAGCAAAATTGGCTACCAATATGTACAATAATGAATTAACTATTTATGGACTTCAAACCCCTCCAATTATTGTTTTGATAAATGCCTTTTTAACTGGTAAGAAGATAATTTTCTTAAGCTATGACAGTTCGTCGGGGTATATAATTGACCATATATTATTAGCGTTAAAGATAATAAGTGGTGGGGGAATATTGAGCAAATTCCTCCTTAATTATAACGTATTTCCAATGATGGATGTTTCTAAAATTGATTTATTAGAATGTTGTGATTCTTACATTGCTGGGACTATCAACCCATTTTTCAAGAATAACGATAAATTGTGGGATTTATTATATGATTTAGATTCTAATGAATTACATCTATCTACCCAAATTGGCACTGAAGATGCAGAGAATCCATTTATTAAAAATTCAATTATATCCGAGGATGCAAAATTCCTCTCTAATCTCCAACTTTCAATTTTTAATTACAATGATGATTTAACAACAATTCAACTAATATTCAGAAGACATATAAATGAGATAATACGTATATTGTTAAGTTCCAAGAATTTTAACGATACTTCATCTCCTAATAGCAGCGATCTCACATTATTGATGGAAGGAATTGGGTACTATTGGAATAGTGATACAACTAAATTAGTGGAAATGTCATGCTACCAATCTATTTCAAAAAAATTTCAAGATCTACTCTATAGTGGCAAATTCGAATACAACTTGATGCTTCCTAAGCTAGCCAATGAACTTAACTTAATGATGGACCTTCAATATCAAATTCAGAGCCTTAATTCTAATTCTTCCATCTCTAAATCGAGAGAGCGTGAAATTTGGTTTAATATACTAAAATTTTTAATAAGTGGTAAGTCATTAGAAATATTTCTCCTAATCACTTATTTAATACCTCCAAACTCATCTTCAAGTTTGCAATCATCCTCTCTTCATGGAGGTAATTTGACCATCTTTGATAAGAATAAAGGTGTTGAGCTTCTTCTCCTAAACTTATTCAACAGAGATGATCAGATTAAATCGAACGTCATTATGATTGTACAGGAGTTTAGCGACCACTTCCTATGTGGATGGTGTATTAGCAACTACCTACAATCAAATCTAATTTACAACGTCGCTTTTAATGATCTTCTTAACGAATGAATGTTCCAATATTTACAAATTTATACAGCTAACAGCTATATACTATACACTACATATTCACATAATAGGTAATTATGCTTATTTATCCTTCCCATAATCATTTTTGTCAAAAATTGAGAACATAGTGAGTCTATCACCAGGGGTTCTGCTTGCATATGCTGAACCTTTACCAATATATTTAGACTGTGAGTTTCCGCTACCATACTCCAAATCTGATCTAGATTCTGGAAGCCCTGGTCTTCTCCTTATTGTAGCAAACTCATTTTCATCTGAATCAACCAAAGCATCAGTTTCAGTTCTATGTCTAGTATCCTTGTGAGATGCAATATGTCTCTTACCAACTATGAATAATGTAATAGCGGCACATGAGTATAAACCTAACTTTGTAAATAACCCTGTTCTAGTTTCCATTTCCAATTAACCCTACTAATCAGTTTAACTTAATTATTTAATCACATCATTTTCTACACGAAATGAATAATCTAGATTTCCTAATCCGGTAGTAAAATCACTTTTCCGGGACCTAGGTTAATTTCTTCAAATTCTCACAAAATTTCTCCACAAGATCCCACATGACTTTATCTAACCACGGCTCAAAAACAAAAATTTAATAACATGGAGACAACATATATAGTTACGAGATTTTGAATTTCTAAGTCTTTATTCAGATTTAATACTTAAGGTTTATTAATATCAATATAATGGGAGATGTTGAAGAGATTGCTCATGCCCTTGCTGGTGCAGGTGGTGGTGCTCTTAGTATGATTGTCACCTATCCATTGGTGACATTATCAACACTTGCCCAAACAAAAGGAAAGAAACAAGCAGAGAATAAAGATGCTGTAGAGAAAAGTGAATCAGAAGTGGAAGGAGCCACTGAGATGCATCATAAAATCGTTAGAAAAATAACACAAACTTCCACGTACCAGGCTGCACATGAAATTATCAAGGAAAGAGGTGTTTTAGGTTTGTACTCAGGTTTGGAAAGTGCCTTGTATGGAATTACATTGACTAATTTCATTTACTATTATTTTTATGAATTGACGTCGAATTTATTCTTGCGGGCGAATGTAAAAGTTGGGCGTGGCTCTAGAGGTCTTTCAACGTTACAATCGATTGCGACAGGTGCCATTGCTGGTGTGTTTACGTGTGTAGGATCAAACCCCTTCTGGGTTGCCAACACCAGGATGATGACTGCAAAAAAGATCCATGGCGAAAGCTCTGGATCTACCTTCAAGACGTTATTAGATATTATTGAAAAGGATGGTTTAGCCACTCTTTTTGCCGGTGTTTTACCGGCATTAGTTTTGGTTATCAATCCCATCATACAGTATACCATTTTCGAGCAGATTAAGAATGTTATCGTGTCAAAGGGTGGAAAGCGTGCGTTTACGTCCAAAAAAGCATTTTTCATAGGTGCATTTGGTAAGCTAATTGCAACTGCGTTGACATATCCTTACATTACCCTCAAAGCTAGAATGCACATCAAAAAGAAAGCCGCAGAAGGCGAGAATGGCGACGAAAAATTGTCAATGGTTCAAGCAATTAAGAAGATTGTACAAGAAGAAGGTCTTGAAGGTCTTTATGGTGGATTATCCGTTAAATTGGTACAATCGATTTCGACTGCTGCATTCTTGTTCTACTTCAAAGAGGAGCTTCTTACCGGAAGTGTAAAACTTGTAGAAATATTTAGGTTATTGAAGATAAAGAAGACTGCGATTGCCAGCCATTAAACTATAATAGATATTATTAGCTTTCGATATTGTCTGTAGAGGAAGAACCCGGAAAAATGAAATTCCCAATTCATGGATCCCCCAAAACCCCCAAAACCGAGAAAACTTCCATAAATAGACTTGTAGTACAGACGGGGACTGGTTAGGCTAATGAACTCCCCGAACTTAACCAACTAGTAGTAGATATATATATATATCATTAACCTAGAGTACTAGATATAATCTAATATAGAAAGAACAAATAAAATGACTAAAATATGGTTCACCGTAGTGTGGAATTCTGGGAAGCTTATAGCCGATCCTAGTGCCTTGGGGGCTTTGAAATCATCGCTCGGCAAACGTCGCAAAAGAACCTACTCAATTCATTATTGATCTTTTTTTCATGCTAAGTAGACCAGCCTATTCCTAAAGTTACGTAGCTACTAGCATGAAACAAGCAGATGCTACTGATGGCTCTGTAAGACGTCAAGTAGCACGGAGAGCTTGTTTATCGTGTCGTGAGAAAAAGATAAAGTGTGACGGTGAATCGGTGAATAAAACCAGCGAAGAAGGAAAAGAAACCAGTGATGAACCCAAAATATGTTCTAATTGTAAGATGTTGGGAGTGGACTGTGTGTTTGTGCAAAGTATGAGAGGAGGTAGAAGAAAGAAACGTACTCTGTCCATAATTACTGTAGATGAAACAGAGAAGACAAGAGCAAAGGCCGCAAAAGCAACACAATCAACACAATCAACACAATCAACACAGGAATATGAAGAGAAGTTGCCAGGAAATATTAACGAGGAAAGATCTAGAGTGGGGTCTGTGAGCTCCTTTACTACAGAAGAATATAAAAGAGGTACATACTCCCCATCTATGTCTTATACTTCACCACCATTCCAAAATAGAGGAGGAGGGGGCTTTAACAAAGAAAGAATAGCAATGCCAGGGAAACAAGAAATGAATGAATATATGCAAGCCTACCCTGGCCATTATGAAGAGTATGATTCTCATTTCTCTCCTCGTATGCATCATAGGAAGCATGGTCATCATCAACCATTTTTACCACCATTTTACCAAGGTCCACCAGATGATCATCATAGATTTCCTGGAGACCATCACCGTGGCCCTCCTCAGCACGGCCCTCCTGGAGACCATCATCATGGCCCTCCTGGAGACCATGGCCCTCCTGGCCCCAAACCACCATTCCACCACCATCATTGTCCTCCACATCACCGCAAGCCTCCACATTTACGAAAGTTTTTCGATAAATATCCTCCACCATGGTATCCATATCCACCATCTTTCCCAGAGCATGTCCCAATGTTTGGATATCAACTTCCACCACCTCCACCACCCCCACGTCCTTCGCATCATCACCATCAACATCATGGCCCAAATCTGCCATATGGAGGTAGTGAATTATTATCTAATCCATCTAAAGATCATTTAAAGCCAGGTGAATCATCCAGCGATCGTTCTCAATTTAGATTTCCATACTCAAACCAAGAGGGGTCAATGAAGAACTCGGGAGAGTCGTTATCTACAAAGTCTTATGGTAGCTTTGAGAATCCTTATTATTATAATGGTGAAATGGATATGAAATCTGATCCAGCGAAAAGTAAAAAAGCTAGTACTTCTTCTAACAATAGCGTAGTATCTGATGATTACGACCCACCATATTCTCTGAAGGGATCAGAGTCCAATTATTTATCCGATAATAGGTATATTCTGAGGGGCCAAGCTTTCTCTGATACGGAATTAGCAACTTACGAGTTACCAAAGTGGGAGATTTTGAATAGGGTGTTAGATTATTACTATGCCTTCAAAACTTCCAATCATATGTTACTTTTGCCAAAATCCGTCTTTTTAAAAAACATTGCTTTAAGTCGTGATAGTTCTATCATCCATGCATTAATTGCCAGTGTATGTTCTACATTACCGGCCAATATACATCTTCAAAAAGATGAGCATCATTGGATATCCCTGACATTTAGATTTTGGGACAATTTGGATGATTTTGGAATGCTAATGACATATACTTTGATCTCTAAAACATCACAATTTCGTATAGAAACCGAGAAGATAATAGAAATGAATAAGAAGAAATGGGATTTAATAGAGTCAAATATGTATTTGGACATTTTAGTTTCTGAAACTCCAAAATCCCTCAACTCAAGACAGATATACCAAAGGGAAATGATCATTAGAATGGTCTGGAACTATTGGATGACAAGGACCCTATTGATCAGATATATTACCAACAGTACTTCAGCACCACCTTACGAGCTAGCATCCAATTCGGGGAAAAGCTTGAATGATTTCTTACAAAAGATTCCTTTCCCAGGATGTAATGATAATTATTTCTTTACGAATAAAAGAAGAAATTTGGAAGAATTATCTGGGATTGACTTAACGACTAATTTTCTAAATGGTGCTGAATCACTTATATACTCGATTAGGGTGTTTGAGGATATTAGTTCTAAAATTCATAATGATAATTTGGACCAACTTGTTCTTCTCAATGAATCGATTGCTAATGATATAGAGAGTAGAATCATAACAAATATTGAAAAGAGAAACCTTATTAGTATAAAGGCTAATTATTTAACTGCTGGTCAGATTCTTTTCTTTTCAGATTGCTTACAACAATTGAGTTTCTTAAAATCTATTCTTGTATTTAACGAACAAAGGGCAATGTTTACTAGTAGGATTTCGCTAGTTTCCTTTATGAATGACATTTCAAGGATGGATTTATTGAGTTTCGATACCTTACCTCATGCTATTAAATCTTTATCTGATTTTCAATGGAATTGTATTGTTAATCTCATATACAGCCTAAAAAAATTAACAGCATTATTAGATTTAGATGGCGAGAACCCAAATGCAAGGTTTATTATGGAAACTACCACTCTTTCGGAAGAAGAGCCCAGTGCATTGGATGGCATAATTGGCGATCAATACAGTACGTGGTTGAAATATAACGATTTTTCTATTATTTGCTACAGCTATTTACTTCCAGTTTTTTCGAATCTAATATTACATACTAAATTCATCCAAATTTCGAAAGAAGGAAGTCATTTAAGAATATCTATACTTCATACTGATATCGTTAAATATCTTCTGTGTCCTCAAAAAGTTCTAGACGTTGTTGTTGAATCATTCAAGTTGGATGCTCTCTATAAAAGGTTGACCCTTATAGTGGACTTCATAAAGATAACATTGGGCTGGTATCTAGAAAGCTTCAATGGCGAAACAATTACAAAAATGAATAGAATCGTTCATTATTTGAACGAAATATTAAATAGCATCAAGATTCCTGTATAATTATGTAATTTAAATTTATGTTGCTTCGGCTCGGCGAATTTTCGCCGAGTTTGTGCTTGTGCAAATTTCATCCACGTTCTCTGTATAAATAACCGAATATTTTCTTCTTTCTAAAAATACTAGAATTTAACATTTATACTATCTATTGGAATGTGGGGATTGTTTAATTTTTTTAACCTGAACGTTGATTTAGATATATACGAACCATTGAGTAGAACTCCGGAGTTACTCTTCAACCATACAGTAGAAAGTCTAACTAGAGACGTTGATGTTAAACCATTACATTCACATAACGACTATTGGAGAAAAAGCCCACTTTTCGATGCGTTGGGATTTGGGTTCCAGAGTATAGAAAGTGATGTTTGGTACTTTCCGGAAGGATATACTGTTGAAAGAACTGTTACCGAAACTACCAAAGACAAGAAAAAGAGTAGACTAAAGTCATACGAGTTCCATAACGATGACATATATGTGGGCCACAATCAGGTATTCTTGAAACCTGAAGATACGCTATTTAATATGTATTTGAGTCCTTTGTACCAATTTTTAACTGATTCAAATCCAAGATTCGAGTCTTTTGGAGACAGTAAACAACCATTACAAGATAGTGACAGCAAACACGGTGTATTTTATGACTCTCCAGAGACTTCTTTGTACTTCTGGTTAGACTTCAAAACTGACCCTAATGAAACCTATAATGCACTTTTGCCTTACTTAAAGCCATTCATCGATAAAGGCTACTTGGCATATTATGACAACGAAAAGAAAGAGTATATACAGGGTCCAATTGTAATTACAATTACAGGAAATTTACCAATAGAATTGGTTGAAAGCGAGGCCAAGAGATACGTCTTCTTGGATGCTCCATTAAGACTGTTCAATGGATCTGGTACAAATGCAGATATAGAAAGATTTCGTGATTTATCGGTGATTGCAAGTGGATCTTTGGAAGAACTCTTAGGAGAAGAAGATTTCCTGAAAGTAAAGTATTCTGACTTCAATAGTAAGCAGAGATCAAAATTAAAGACTTTCTTCGACGATGCTCATTCTAATGGGTTAAAAACTAGAATCTGGGGTGGGATTAGCTGGCCAAGACAGATCCAACAGTCACATTTAAAAGCATTATTTGACGAAGGATGTGATTTGCTAAATGTGGATGATTTAAAATATGCCAGTGAATCGTTTTAAAAGGCTTCTTGATGAAGCTATGCTAGGTTGATTTTAATCTATATATATTTATAAATCCAATATTAAAAGTTTCTCTTAAGTACCTCATAAGAATAAAAAATTAATGCATTAGCAGGGATACACCTGACTAAAGTGATGGTTAATCCATTGTAAAGATTTCTAATATGTCCCTTCTGTGCAAGCAAATCTCTGGTTGCGTTTATAAAAGTGTATTTTTGATTGGAATTTGCATTCAAAATATCATGTGTTTGTAACTTAGACTTTATTGTATCTATTGGGAACATTGAAAAATTAAAGGCTATACCAGCTGAAGCACCACTGAATAATAATCCTAAATCACCGTCGGAATGATTTTTCTTCAAAACTCCACTAACATATTCATAAGAACCAAACCAAATAGCAGTACCCCAAACTTCTCTAACCAAAGTACTTCCTAATCCATGCCATAATCCTATAACTCCATTATTCCTGAGGATATCTTTTATAATTGAAGTATATGAATTGGTATTCGCAATTGAAGCAATATTTGAAACCTGTAATTTGCACTTAACCAACTCAACTGGGGTCAATACAAAAGACGCTATTCCCCCAGATACACCACCACAAACACATTTAAGACTTAAAGGCAATGATTCGTTGGTATAATTCTTATTAGGTAATGCTTTAACAAAGGCTTCAGCAGCCATATTATAAGCAGAAAACAACACAGCTGTCTCCATGCATGCACCAACTAAAGGTGCTTTAATTCCCTTATAAAATCCATTGAAAAAACCTTCTCTTTCGTATGTACGCTTAATAGTTTCCAAGGTGGATAACTTGGAGAACTCTTGAGATGATTGCAAACGAACTTTTATGGTATCAAAAGGAAATTCTACAAACTTGCCAATAATACCAGACACTGCACCATATGCTACGTCTTTCAAAGGATGAATTTCAACATTTTCTTTGTTAACTGTCATATCATTTGCTAGAGCCTGTCTATGTTAAGTGAAAAATTATTCGCAGATTTGAATTCTCATCTATTAAAGATGAATCATCAAAAAATGAAGAAATTAATGATAACAGATATTTATAAATTACAGCAATATATTGCAATATCGTATATATATATTTAGATTAAGCCATTATGAATAAGAAAATACAAATGTAATAGAAGTAATTATTGAACACATATAGCTATATTACTTACTTTAATGGAATGAATCTGGAAGAAGCGTTACCAGCTCTACCGTGTCTGACTGGGGTGTAAGAGATGGAGAATTCACCTAAGTAGTGACCAACCATTTCTGGCTTGATTTCAACAGTGTTGAAAACCTTACCGTTGTAGATACCAACGACGGAACCAATCATTTCTGGGACAACAATCATGTTTCTTAAGTGGGTCTTGACGATAGCTGGCTTTTCGTTTTCTTCAGCAGCTAACTTAGCAGCTCTCAATTTCTTGATTAAACCCATTGGCTTAGAACCTAAACCTCTGGAGAATCTTCTTCTGACTCTAGCACCACATAACTTGGTGAAGTCTTCAGTTGGCATTTCGACTAAGTCTTTTAAGTCAACACCCTTGTAGGAGAAGGTCTTGAAGGTTCTCTTCTTTCTGTCAGCTACAATAAGTTAGTATTACGAACAAAAATGAATCAACATAATAGGTTCACTACAAGTCAAACTATTTGAAAATAGTTTATATTGGGATAATTCATTGAAAATTCTTTATTCCAAGTCACCTCCTCTATCCAAGTAGTAGAGGACCATGATAAATCTTTTAATATTGTCACATATAGTGAATTAGATGTCCAACAGTAATTCATTTACTTCTCCCCCAAATTTGTTTTTATATTCCACCTTATTTAATGACTCCCATAAATCTCAAATCCTTCATCCACAATAACTCAAGTGTTCCTATTGCTCATATCTTTAAGTACATACTAGTTTCAGCCATCTTTAATTCTTTGTTGATATACTAGAAAAAATGAAATCAATTCTGGTGATAAAGTTTTCTATAGAAAAATTTCCACCTGGTAGTATGAACGGAAACCGACCTGAAAAAAATCTGAAAATTATAATTATGTGCAGGTGCGACTTATTTTTCTTGCCCAGAACATTTTTTCCTAAATGAGCAAGACATTGTGACTGCTATTTGAATTAGTGTACTGAAATATGTGCACTTATGCTGATATTTACTACTTTAGACTAATATATATTTTGGTTGCAAATGACCATTGGAACTTGAAAATTAACTGGAGACGAAACAGAAACAGAGTACTATTACATTTACTCTTATAATATGATGAGGTATGGTAAAGGAGCTGGTGGCGAGAAATGACTTGGTACTGAATGTGAATCAGATGTATATACACAGAAAGATTTCTATAGGTATATTAATGAGCCGATTAGATACAATTAGAAACGATTGTATGAACAATTAGATGATATTAATAATTAAACAACTAATTGTAAAGCATTACTGTTAACTAATCTTTATATAAGAGTTATAGATCTTTTATGTATTTCACATATATAATTATACTGTTTCTCATGTAATAAGTTATTTTTATAATCTTATATATATAATAAAGCAATTTATAATAGTACCTAACATAATAATATAATAATTAACTTTTCTAACAACTTTGTAAGATACTAAACACCGTAGTGAATCAGTAGTATTGAAAGTATCTATAGCATCCTCTTCTACTCAAAAAGAAAGCAGTATCTATAAATTGAGTTTCATTTATGTATTATAACTTATATGGTTAATCTCAATTACTGGCAAATATTACATTAATAACTATCTAGTTATTATTCTCTAACTCACTAGACTTATTCATTCATTGTATTTTAATGAGAGGCAAAACTATACTAAAAATATATAGGCTTTTTGTATAACATCAGTCATTAATATACATTGTTATCTTTATAGAAAAAAAAAAAAAGAATCCTTAGACTAGAAACTATTATGTTCCTAGGTGTCTATTAGATCTTGTTCTGCAACAGTCGCTCTAAATTAGAATATCGATAATTACCAACTTTTGTGTAACGTGTTTATGCAGGATGCGACAAAAATTTTCCTCTCCAAAAATTTTCACTGGACTTTTGGTTTAGTACTAACATCTTTTTCTTTATATCAAAGGATAGTCTGCAATTTATAGCTTAAACGTGATTATTCTATATTAAACAATGAAATACTTAGCTGCTTACTTATTATTAGTCCAAGGTGGTAACGCTTCCCCATCTGCTGCTGACGTCAAGAGCTTATTAGAAACTGTCGGTTCTGAAGTTGAAGAATCTAGATTATCCAACTTATTAGCCGACTTAGAAGGTAAGGACGTTTCTGAATTAATCCAAGCCGGTAACGCTAAGTTAGCTTCTGTTCCATCTGGTGGTGCTGCTGCTTCCTCTGGTGCTGCTTCTTCTGGTGCCGCTGCTGAAGAAGCTGCTGAAGAAAAGGCTGAAGAAGCTAAGGAAGAATCCGATGATGACATGGGTTTCGGTTTATTCGATTAAGTTAATAAAAAGTAGTATTTTAAATCAATAATTACATTTAATATTTAATCAATAAACACAAGCATAATTGTTTGAAAATTTATCTATTATAAAAAATTGTAGCTTCTATTATTTACTATTTATTTCTGAAATTAGGTTCATTACTTCATTATCATTACTATTCTTTTTGGCCAATTTGTCAGATATTTCATTCACTAAATTGTTGAACCTGTTCATCTCATCTTGCAAATTTGTAGCATCTAAGTCCAGTTCACTTTTCTCAAAGTCATAACCTTCATCACTATCATATACTTCGTTATCCATATCATTTTTATTGAAATTCTTTCCCAAAGCTCTAGCTAGCCCGTCTTTAAAGCTTTTCAAATATTCAAGCTTTTCTACACCGTATCTAATATCGTGAGCTAACCTTATTAGGTCTAATCTTAACGACTCGTATTTTTGTAATAGTGATGATCGTGACTCGTATTCTGGAGTATTAAGTTTTAATTGATTTATAATTTCTTTCTTGAATTGTTTTCTTCTCTGGCCCTTGGATAATGGCCCTTCAATGCGCTCCTCTGTGTCTTCAATAAGTACACCAGTATCTTCTTCCAGTTCTCGTGAAGATGACGGGTCCTCATCTGAATCCTCTTCCTCTGCAAATAAATACTTTGATTCGGGAAGTTCATTTACTAACTCCTCTAATTCGTTCAAACTATCTTGCTCGTACGAATTGTTGTCATAGTTAGGAATCAAGATAGGTTTCATAATAACTTTTATTTTCATCATCTGCTCATTAACAATCAATAGTTTGTTTTGCTCTGCCTTCAAGATTTGCTGTATTATTTGATTTTTCCTTTGAGCATTGAATTGTGTTTTATTATGTCTCTTAATCTGAGTATTCAATTTCGCAAGCACCTTGTTAAACTGACTTTCAGTCAATATCAGTAGTTCTTCATCATCATTGTTTTGGGATTCTAGTATGCTCTTAATATTATCTGATACTACAAGGGGCAGATTTAGTTTTTTCACTTTTTCATCAATGAACTTCTTAGTGTATAAATAGGAATTATCCATCGTTGTAGACTATTATTGGGTTCAAGTATAGATAAGTTTTTTGTTTAGAAAACCACATCCTGTATATTGATTTTGTGTAATTATGCCATTTATTATCTGGCGTCATCGTTAGGGTTATAGAAGCCTAAACAGTTTAGTATATTTATTATAAAGAATTAAAAAAGATTGCATTGAAAATGTGAATATTTCATTTAAATAAATACTTCATTTTCTTGGTAAGAAAAATCGTAGAAATTTTAGAAAGTATTGCTGTAATTGAGAAATTTACTTAAATTTGAATTATTATTCAATTTTATAACAATTAAAGAAAATTTATCATATCAATGAAGAAAAATACAGATTGATTTTGATCAAAACGCTTAAAAATATACTACGATAAATATTTGTATAGACTACCGACAGTTATTTACTAGGTAATTATGAAAGATGACATATATAACAACTTCTTGTTTTACACATATCAAAATAATAAACTTTACATAAGAACATTGGATTGCAAATAGATTGATAGTTCCTCGTAGATACCCCATAATAGAATCTCTAAAGATCTGAAATAATTCTATTCAAAAAGCTTCTGCAAGAAAACCCAGAAATTCACAAAGATCTATATTTAGTAATTTTTTAATCACCAAATCGCATTTAGATCTACCTTTGCTTGGCTTGGTTTAGAAGCCTTGATTTAGTTGCAATAAAAAATGGAGACTATATTGTATTTCTGCTAAAACACGAATTCTCAGATATATTTGTTTTGAATATGTTGATGATACGCGGATGCGAATTACTGCAAGAATTAAAAAATAATTGTTCAACCCAATCGAACGTGTCTATTTATTTACACATTAACTCTCGCGCAATTATTACGTATGCAGCGCTGACTAAGCCTAGATCCGCTGGTATGTCCTCGCTGGTGATGCCGTAGCATATGAGAATCATAGTAGGGAATATGGGAAAGAGGACCTTCGTAGTACCTTCGTTCCGATATTCGCTAGCATATCCTGACCTGATGATTTCAAAAAACCTCTGTAGCAGATTTTATATTTGTAGCTCAGAATTCATTTTTATAATATCTCATCAGCGGATTATGACAGTTACCTGATTTATCAGTCTAAAACTTTCGCTGGCAGAAAAAAACAACTTCAAAACTGCCAAGAACTGGCGCATTGTGCGTTATGTTTTTAAAACAAGTCTTCCTCTCACAGCTATTAACCAGGCGTTTATGATTGTTATCCTGCATAAGGTGCATATTTTGCAGATCCGAAATTACCCACCCACCATTTTAGGCAACTTGATCACTACAATTGGAACGAGGAGTTAAATCGGTGAAAAATGTTGAAACTAAAAAATAAATTTTGCAGTAAAGGAGCCACCATTCAAGTCACCATATAAAAAGTAATGAAATCCAATATTTTAAGTTTTTAATCATTAATACATTCATTAAATAATTAATCAATCTTGATTTATTAACTATAGTCATTCGTTTCTTATCTTATAGTTAAAATGAAGTTATCCACAATTGCTGCCTCATTAGTTCTGATGGGCCTTGTCTCTGCCTTAGACACTTCTTCCAACCAAAACGTTGCCGTCTACTGGGGTCAAAACTCCTTAGGTACCACCGGTCCAACTAGTCAACAACCATTAGCTACCTACTGTGGTGCCACCAGTGCTGATATTGTTATCTTGTCTTTCTTGAACGACTACCCAGATCCACTTAACTTAAACTTTGCCAACCAATGTGGTACTACCTTCTCTGACGGTCTCTTACACTGTCCACAAATTGGTGAAGACATCAAGACATGTCAAGCCCAAGGTAAGAAGGTTCTCTTATCCTTAGGTGGTGCTGCTGGTAACTACGGTTTCACCTCTGATACCCAAGCTAGCGACTTCGCTACCACCTTATGGAACAAGTTCGGTGGTGGTTCTGATGCTGAAAGACCATTTGACGATGCTGTTGTTGATGGTTTCGACTTTGACAGTGAAAACAACAATCAAGTCGGTTACGTTACTTTAGCCAACCAATTAAGACAATTATACTCCGAAGATACTTCCAAGTCTTTCTACTTGTCTGCATCTCCACAATGTCCATACCCAGATGCTTCTGTTGGTGATGTTTTAGCTCAAGCTGACCTTGATTTTGCTTTCATCCAATTCTACAATAACGACTGTTCTTTAGACAAGTCATTCAACTGGGCTACTTGGTCTAAATTTGCCAAGTCTGCTCCAAACCCAAACATGAAGTTATTCGTCGGTTTACCAGCTTACCCATACGCCGGTGTTTCTGGTTACGTTGACTCTTCTGTTGTTAAGCAAACTCTTGATGATATTAAGTGTGATACATCTTTAGGTGGTGTTTCTCTTTGGGATGTTTCTGCCGGTTTCAATAACGTTAACAGTCAAAATGTTAACTATGTTCAACAAATCATTGACGTCTTAAGTGAAGAAACTTGTGTTGCTTCCTCATCTGCTGCTCCATCATCTGCTGCTCCAACTTCAGACCCAGCATCATCTGCTGTCGTTACTTCTAGCCCAGCTATTACTTCATCTGCTGCTAGTGGTTACCAAAACACTACCATTGCATCTAATACTGACTTCACTGCTACTGAATCTGACATCAAGACCACTACTCTTACCATCACCAGCTGTTCTGACCATAAATGTACCAAGGTCCCAGTTGTTACCGGTCTTACTACTGTAACTGAAGGTACCACTTCTTACACTACTTACTGTCCATTAACTGGTGCTGAAACTGTCACTAAGGCTTCTACCACTGTTATCACTATCACTTCTTGTGCTGATAACTTGTGCTCTGAAGTCCCAGTCACTACTGGTGTCACTGTTGTCACTGAACTTGACACTGTCTACACTACTTACTGCCCATTAACTTCTGAAGCCGCTCAACAAACTTCTGAAGCTGCTCAACCAACTGGTAAGAATGTTGTTCCAACTTCATTTGTTTCTACTTCTGCTCCAACTACCGTTGCCCAAGTTTCTGTTTCACAACCGGCATCAAACCAATCTTCGATTGCTAGTGTTGAAACTTACATAGGTGCTGGTAACGCTGTTACCGGTAGCTGGATGTTAGCCATTGCTGCTATTGTTGCTTGCATTGTTTAAGCTTGATATCCAAAATGTGGACAAGTTCCACATTAAATATGATGATATATAAGATTGTAAAATACATTAAAAAGTAATGATTTAAATTTTCATTGAAGAATGAATGTACAATATTTGTAGTAAATATAAGTGAAAAATATATTGCCAGGCCTTTGCTATTATATTTAATTTTTATCACTAATTGAATAGGTAGTCAATAGAAGTAGTCAATAAGTTGAAATCACCCAGTTAATGGTCAAGCAATTATATAGGTAACAGTTCTATTCGCCTCTCAGCATGATGATTTATTTGCAATAGTGGTACCGACAAAGTAAGTAGACAGAATAATCTTTATAGCATATAATGAGATTCTCCAGAAAAGCCGTAATTTATTCAAGAATGGTCAAGTCCGTGTCGAAATATTGTGTAGTTAAAAAAAGCTAATATCTAAGCAAAACATTCTCTGGTAATATAGACTAATATTTTTACATCATCACCAATTAGATCAGTAAATATTGCAATAGTTCTTCAACTCGACTTTAAGTATTGAAATTTTTCTGAAGAAATGATAGAGGAATTATATATGTACATATAAATTAAGAAGCAATTCTGAAAAACCAATAATGTTTTTGCATACCTAGTAATTAAGAAATATCTAGTAAGATTGATTTATCCCTTTTTCGTAAATCTTTTTAAGCCAAATTGCAGCATTTTCACAACCTCTATCGGATAAAATTCTGAAAAATCTGATTAGCAAAAGCAAGTTATTCTCTTCTGTACAATTCAATCCAGCAATAGTCATTGGCCATTGAATAATTACAAGGAAATTCCCTAAATGACTTGTAATCTCAGTAGTATAGTCAAGGAAGTAAAGTTGTTTAATTATTTCTGATATTATATTCTGAATAATATATGATTGATAAGAATGACGTGAACCCTCTTTCAAGATAACTAAAATTGCTGCAAGAGTATAAACCTTGTGAGAGAGAGCCATCCAATTATCATACGAATTAGGTATCGTATACTTTGCATATGAATTCTCCTGCAATTCAAATATTGAAGAATCTTTATTCGGTTCTTTAGATGATTCATAAAATTGAAACAAAAGTTTCAAACTATCTGAGGAATAGACCGAGTTTGAATTATTAACAAGGCCGTCTTTTCTATTTAGTATTCTTATTATTTCTTTAAATAATGGAATGGTCTCATTCTTGAAACCCCATAATACGTTTATACCAAACTTATTTATCACACCAATATCTTTAAGTACCAGTATTTCGTATTCATCACCCGGTATTAACAAATCCCACCAAGGGTTTGGTAGGTTGCCGATATTCATATTAAAACCAGCAGAAAGTACTATCGAGATCAACCAAGATTTGCAAAATAAAATAGTTTCTGGATTCTGAATTTTTATGCCCTTTGCTTTGGAGAAAATATTATTGGTTCCTTTTAAATATTCATACCAATTTGTATCCCCCCCTAAAGGTGTTTCAGATAGTAGTAATAATACAGTTACCAATATCAATTCAATATAAGATAAAATATCCAGAGATTCTTCAATTGAATTAAGAACACCAGTAAATATATGTTTAAATGTACATATGTATTCCTTATTCATTTTCAAATCTTCAGGAATGTGGTTTCTTTTATAAGCAATTCTAGCACCTTGAGCCAAGACCAAAGCTAATAAAAAGGGCACTTTGGATGCATAATGCAAAATAAGATCCCTGGCAGGGTTGACGGATATTTTAGACGACTGATTATAGCACTCAAATGGTAATACGTTTGAGGTAAAGTTGTTGTAGAAATACTCTAGATAAAGCTTATCGCATAACCTAGAGACTTTAACCTCGTTTATGGAGACATTTATTGGAAATTCATGCCTGTTTACCTTCCCTGCATACCTAGAGTTCTCCTTATTTGAAATATATGTGTTCACAATTTCAGAGGAAGAAAAATAACCACTTATTACTTTTTTCATTAGTTGGTTAGCATCAGCAATAAGAAGGAAAAGATCTTGCCGATTAAAGACAAGATCATTCTCCATTGATATTCCAGAAAAGTAATTAACTTCTGTATAATTAATATCATCTCGAATTCTTCTATATACGTTAGAAGTAGCCCCGTTTGAATGATAATCTTTATGCAGATTAATATAAGTAAGTTCCATTTGAGAAAAACTTTTACATTCAGAATATTTCTGATAATCATGAATATCATCCAGACATATTTTATTTGAATTGTTGTACCTCACTGTTTCATTTTGCATCATTTTCATAGGGTGATTAGTTGCAAAATACCCATTATCTTCTAAATAATTATTTTGGGTTGCATTATTTACCAATCCACTATTCCTATCATTCCTTGATTGGTCTTTAGGGGCTAGTAAGCTTAATTTCTGTAGGCTTTCTAATTTTTTCTTCGATACTCTAAGAACTCTTTCACCTTCAACAGGGTAACTACATTGTTTATGTAGTCTTAAACATTGGTAACAGGCAGGTTTTTCCTCAGAACATTTGATTTTTCTTCGTTTACACTCCTTACAACCACCTTTACTATACTTTCTTTTCTTTGTTATTGATTCCAACTGCATTACTCTTTATTTTCAAGAATTTTATTTTTTACAACACTTGGATTGGGCGCAAATTTAAAATAGGTAGAAAATATATAGAGAGTTTTTGTTTAACTATTTTTCTAAATATACTATGAAATCACTAAAATGCTGTTTTCGACGGTAATACATGAGCCTCTATTAGTCATTGTAATATAAAAATTTAGTGACTTAATGATACTCTAACAACTAAAAATTTTTGTGAGTCAAATAAACCATCTGAGTTGAGTCAAATTTACATATAGAATAACAACTGTTATGATTAAAATATTAGTACTACTCGAATGAACTTAGAAAAAATAGCCTAGATCTAAGAATCCGGATGAACAAATTTTCCACTCCACGTAACCCCCAACATGCATAAAGAAACCCACTTCCAGTTAATTGTGGTGGAGTGAACGGATTTGCGGATTTCAAAGTTATTTTCCGCTTGGGAATTGTGTGGTTAGTGAAGATGCGGATATCATTAAAGTAAAGTTATATTTATTATATATAATAATTAGTCTTCTTATTTTTTAGCACTCAATGTCATATAATTTCTCTTGTATCTTCACCCTTTTTTAATCTTTAAGATATTAAATAGTACTGCTAAGCATACAAAATTGAATTGCGAAAATGATTGCAAATGCTGGAACATAAAAGTATTAGCACCCTTTTCATAAAAATAATTACAACTATACTTCTCTATGTTCATATATAAGATCTTATGGGTAATATTTTAGTATTATAAAAAACACTATTTCAAATGGTATGATGTTCTAATATGTTTCCTAAAGTCACCATAGTTACTATAGTTAAATACTATATACATTAACTCTATTTATTTCTGATAAAAAAATATTCTTTAAATTTCTATTAGAATTTTGTGATTGAGAAGCCAAGGAAGAAGCCAACTTCTTTTATTCTTTATTCAAGAGATCAATGATTAGTATGCCTAGTGTCCTTAATAATGCTTATCTAAATCAAGCCGATAAATCACGTGCGAGATCTTTTTTCTCACAAATCCTTGACTAGCCAGTATTGATGCTAATTATCTACGAAGAAGGCATAAAATATAAAGTAAGCTACCAAGCATGTATATTATATCACTTGAGCCTCCAATTTTCCCATTTTTCTAAGAAAATAACAGGTTCTAACTGAATTTAAATAAGTTTTTCCGTTTGTAAATCTGTGGCACAGGTTCCTATATACAGGTCCATTTATCACATCAATTATAACTATTTATAAATATTGATTTGAGACATAGATTGTATAACATAGTGTTATTTCTCGTTTATTTTGAAGAGTCCGATTAAATGCTTGATGATATTACATCACTAAATATTAATATCGATAATCCTTCGAGTATATACCACGAAAATAACCGATTAGTTCGTTATCAAGTGGGTATTTCTCTGGTTCTAGGATTATGCATCTTTGTTACATTTGCATTTCTCAGGGTCAAATATCCAAAAATATACATGGCCAGCTTCAACAACTCCACATTTAATTACGTTCATTCATCTTCAAGAAAAGATCTTCCCAAGTTGCCGCAAAACTCGCTATTTGGATGGATTCCTGTATTATACAAGGTTAATGAAGACATGGTCTTAGAACATGCTGGATTGGACGCTATGGTGTTTTTGCAATTTTTCAAAATGTGCATCAAATCCCTTTCAATCTGTTTAATACTTGCATTGACCATACTTTCGCCTATACGGTATAAACTTACCGGGCGTGTAGATTATCCTGATGACGACGATGATGGTGAGGATAATTATGCAACTTTAGGAAGTTGGTCCAACGGGTTCCTTGCTGACTCCGATTCTAGCCACCACTTGTTATGGTGGATGTATACTGTATTCACATATGTTTTCACGTTTATTATTGGCAGGTTTTTATTTAAACAAACAAGTTTAATAATTGGCCTAAGACAAAAGTACTTGGGTGGCCAGTGCTCAATAACAGACAGAACAATTAAGGTTTCTGGATTACCTGGTGTTCTAAGAGATAAAGAAGCATTAAAATCACATTTGGAGGGATTGGGTATTGGTAAAGTTGATTCCATCGTTATTGTAAAGGAATGGAATGAATTGAACAGATTATTTCACATGAGGAAAGGCATATTACGCCTCTTAGAAGAATATTGGGTAGAGTACTTTGATAGTATTGGGATTCAAAACAAAAATGATTTACTTTCTAGGAATTTACACCCAAACCTTAGAGAACTGATCACTATGAACAATACTTCAGCTTATCAAGATGAAGAGTCTGAATCCGTTGAAGCTCTTATAACTGATTTAGATGGTGATATCGATGAAGATGAAGAAGAGGATACTAATAGTGTTGATCACCGTACTTCAAATGCATCATTACTTGATGAAATAAGAGAAAGAATTGGAAATGAATTGGAGGATTCTGTTAATCAATTACCTCTATTAAATGATGAATTAAATATGAGACCTAAATTAAGGAAAGGATTCCTCGGTATTTTTGGAAAAAAGGTTGATGCAATAAACTACTATACAGAGCAATTAGACGTTGTTGATAAAGAAATTATCAAAGCTAGAAGTAGGTATTATCCCCCTACGTCAACAGCTTTTGTTACCATGCAATCTGTTGCTCAAGCCCAGGTATTAGCTCAAGCAGTCATTGATCCTAAAGTTAATCATCTAATCACCAGAATTGCTCCAGCTCCTCATGACATAAGCTGGGAAAACCTATGTTTAACTAGAAGAGAAAGGAACTTTAGAATATTTATTGTCTCATTAGCATTCGGCATGGCAAGTATCTTATTGGTATACCCAGTACGATTTTTAACCAATTTTTTGAATGTAAACTCCATATCCAAGCTTTGGCCAGAGCTTGGTGTGTTTCTTGAAAATAATAAATGGGCCGAATCACTTGTCACAGGTATTTTACCACCATATATTTTCACTATCTTCAATATCGTCATGCCATATTTCTACATCTGGATCTCATCTATACAAGGATATACTTCACACGACGACGAGGAGTTATCTTCAGTTTCAATGAATTTTTTCTATATCTTTGTGAACTTGTTTTTAGTATTTACGTTATTCGGTACGGCATCATTGAGTGATACATCGAAAATCGCCAGTCAATTGGCTCAATCATTAAAGGATTTGTCGTTATTTTATGTCGACTTTATTATTCTTCAGGGACTCGCTGTCTTTCCATATAAACTACTTTTAATGGGAAATTTATTAAAATTCTCCATTGGCTCATTGTTCTGGTGTAAAACACCACGGGATTACTTAAAGCTCTATAAGCCTCCTACATTCAATTTTGGATTGCATTTACCTCAGCCTATCTTAATCTTAATTATCACAGTGGTATATGCGGCAATGTCCACTAAGATTCTTACGGCTGGCTTAATTTACTTCATAATTGGCTATTTTGTTTACAAATACCAATTACTATATGCTTGTGTTCATCCTCCTCATTCTACTGGTAAAGTATGGCCATTAATATTCAGAAGGGTAATATTGGGTATACTTTTATTCCAGATTACTATGGTTGGAATTTTGGTTCTTCAACTGGCTTATATCTGTGCATTCTTTTTGGTCCCGTTGCCAATAATCACATTATCATGGCTCTGGAATTATCAAAAGAGCTACATCCCACTCTCTATATTCATTGCGTTAAGATCTATTGAAAATAACGAATCTCCGTATTATGATGAGGAAAGTAATATTCCTTCTACTAATGTCAATAACAAATCATTAGACGAAAGAAGAGAGCTCAATAAAACTTATGATTACCCAAGATTAATGGAACCATTGGATGGTCCCTTAATAGCAATTGACCAGGATAACGTCATCCTTGTCAACCACGGTGGCATTGTTACTAAAAAGGTACAAGCACTTGACGAATGGAATGTATAATTTATTTACATAAATAGATTATTTATGTTAGCTATAAAATACTTATATGTGTCGATAGTATAGCCAACTTGTTGTATTTCATTGGAGATTATGTCTTTAAATGACAAGTTAGTGAATGAGTGTATAAATGTCCCCAATAACAAATTTGTCAATACTAATTTCAATACTACTGAAATTGATAGGACAAGAAATATGCTTAGATATCTCTTACTTGTAACAACCTTTAATGATTCTAAAGTATTGTAAAATGCAGCGATGTTAATAATAGATGCTGACAAAGACACGTTATCGTAGGGCCATATCAACATGATGATGGGAAAAAGCTTGATTGAGCTAGACGTCAATATTGTACTTAATAGAACAGAGTTATAATAGCCACTCTGGTAACTATCACCAAATACTTTATTGGAAATGGCTCCAAAATTGAGACAATATTTAAACAAGTTCACTAATGTGAAAATAAAGATCAAATGGTCCACTATCAGTCGTAATAAGAAAAATAAGTATTGAACTGTTAGACTCTGATTTAGCACATACAGCATCATTATTGTATGATTAACTTCTCTTTCTTCATATGCCCAAGTGAGATAAACATCAAATAATATCATCATCACCATAAACCTGATATTTCTTCTATATAACGAATAGAACGTCTTAATATTCTCCAAATAAGAAGTAGAACCACTTGGCTTATAATCTCGTAGCGTTTTTTCGTCTTTCATCATCTCTGATTCTGTTATATTGTAAGCAAGATGACGATAAGCTTGAGGCTTAACCAATATAATATCAATATATAAAATCACATTATCGTACTCAATGTATTTATCGGCAACTTTTCCACATTTAGAGCAAACTGTTAATTTAATATATTCACTTTTATACTTATAATAAAGCAGACCTATGTTTAAACTGGAGCATTCAACACATATCATTTCAAAGTGTTAAATATGGTGATAAGTTGAAATTCTCGATGTCGCAGAATATATGTCACAATTGTCGATTTCTCTATTAATTACCTAATTGAGCCACTACAATGGGGTTCGTTCATTTTAATGAGATTCAAACTGAAACCTGCTATAGAACTTATTCTGATAGCAGATTTGGAAAATTTTTATTATAAAATCGCTATATAATTGTATATAGATGCAAATAATGTGAATAGAATCAACACAATGACAATGGAGGTGGGATTTCTGGTATTTTTCCTAGAACGAATTGATCAGCCTTAAAGTATTCTAAGACCTTAGGATGTAATTTTTTGATTTCTGGGTCATTTTCATCAATAGTGTTTGTGTTCTGGAAGCCTTGGTTGGAGTTATTATTCGATCCAAATGCTGAAGTTTGTGAAGATGCGCCAAATGCCGAAGGTTGAGATTGGCTAGATGCTCCAAATGCAGAATTGGTATTACCTGTATTAGAAGACCCAAATGGAGAAGCTTGAGACTGATTAGAAGCCCCAAAGACAGAATTGCTATTAGAAGCCGGCTGAGACCCAAATGGAGAACCTTTATTATTATTAGCTGCTCCAAAGGCCGAAGTGCTATTTGCAGCTTGTCCAAATGGTGACAGTGAGTTTGTTCCAGAATTTGTGGCAAATGGGTTAGATGCGTTATTTGCCGAGCCAAATGCGGAAGCGTTCCCGAAAGGTGAATTATTACTGTTAGAAGTAGCACCAAAAGGCAGGCCAGATTGTGGTTGACTGCCAAACCCACTGGAACCAAAAGCGGACGTTGAAGCAGCCGGCTTCGTTTCACCAAAGCCAGATGATCCAAATGCAGAAGTTGGGGCTTTATTAGCACTTCCAAGCCCAGCACCACCGAACGCAGAAGCCGGGGCGTTATTAGCACCACCAAACGCAGAAGTTGTTGCTGGTTTATTACCAAAAGCAGAGCCAGTGGTGGATTGGGTACCAAAAGGAGAACCACTAGCTGGAGCAGTCTGACTTCCTAATGCCGATGAACCGAAACCAGAAGAACCAAACCCAGAGCTTCCAAATGCAGACCCAGTGGTATTATTAGTAGCATTTGTGGTACCGTTACCAAAGGCTGAGCTACCAAAACTAGAATTTCCAAATGCACTTGTTGGTTTATTCCCAAAACCAGAAGATCCAAAACCAGACGATCCAAAACCAGAAGACCCAAAACCAGACGATTTATTATTATTGTTATTATTATTAGTAGTAGTAGTACTAGCTGGAGTACTTCCAAACCCACTAGAACCAAATGCAGATTGCGTTCCAGCAGCTCCAAAAGGGCTAGCTTGAGCACCAAATGGATTAGCATTGGCATTGGCCCCCGAAGACGTTTGAGCACCAAATGGATTAGCATTGGCATTGGCACCCGAAGTCGCTTGAGCACCAAATGGATTACTATTGGTAACTTGTGAACCAAATGCTCCACTAGAGGCTCCAAATCCAGCATTTCCAAAACCCTGTCTCAGAAATTCAGCAATATTTTGCTCCAAGGATTTGTCTATAAACGGTCTTGGTAAGTTCTGGGGGTTTTCTGCTGATTTTTGTTGATATCTCGCTGCAAGTTGTTCCTTTCCCGTAAGCGCATTCACACAGTATTGCATATCTTGCACTCTAGCCTGAATGTTTTTCTCGTAGTCACCTATTGAATTACTAGCCACAGCCGTCATATAATCGAGTCTCAGCTCTTCAAACGAGTAATCTCTTCCAGAGATCAAATTATTCACCGCAGGGAATGCCAATCCATAACTCGATAAAACTGGCTTTATTTCGAAGTTTTGCTTGTAATTTATCAAGTCCTGTTTAATTTCTTTTGATTTGGCATCAAGAGATGCTGGCGAAATAAAACGGCTGAGTACTGATCCCCCATTATTGTTATTATTACTGAATCCAGAGTTGTTTCCATTTCCATTACCGTTACCATGTGAGAACTTACAATTGCTCCCATAGCGACAATTACCCTTCTGATAGTACTTACACAAACTCTTAGATGAATTAAACATAGTAGGTGTTTATTATTAGTGAGTTTGTTTATTATTAGTGAGCTTGTTAGTTCATTAAAGAAGTCTTAGTAGATTTCAATTTTTTTGATATTCGCAAAAAGTGGTACAAAGTCGAAATAGCACAATATGGAGAAATATGGATTATAATGAAATATGTAACGTTGTAGTTAAGAGTTCTCTTGTATAATGAGTCTACAAGCCAGTACTAGTGTATTGGTGTTTTGTTGACTGGTAGCATACGCTCGCTTGTAGATATCAATGACTTGGTGCAATACGTCGTCTTTTGATTTGGAACCAGCGACGATTTCTGCTAATGAAGACTCCAAATTCTTCCGAAGAAATGGCTTAGACAACGAGATATTGTCGAATTCCATCTTGTCAAAACCGTCTATCAATCCCATGCCTAATGGTGACGGAATGATATATTCAGTACCACCTCTCTTCACTTTGACTACGTAGTTTCTGGAGTTAATTTTGTCTATATGTTCAGCAATAGTAGCATCAGTTCCTATTCCGTTGGCATCCATAAGCGCAATAAGCTCGTATTCTGTCATGTGTGACGGTGGGGCCGTTTTTCCTTCTTCGAGCAGTGATTTGGCTATTTCAACTAGTTCACCCTTTTCGAATGGAGGTAATTTAGCGGAGGATTCCCATTTAGAATAGATATATATATCAAGGTAATTTCTCTCCAACACAGTAAGACCAGAAGTATGGAAAACCTCAGAATTCCATTTAAATTTCACTGATACCAGCAGTCCAACTGCGTCTTTTGAACAACATGCTAGATATCTTCTCACGACATATTCATAAACCTTTTTCTGATCTGGAGAAGATATGCTATCGAGAGAAACATAATTTACCGGGTGGATAGGGGGATGTGCCTTATCATCGTGTTTTCCGCTTCTAGGCTTTGTAATTCCTTGATCTAAGAGTTTCTGAGCATAACTGCCCCATCTTCTGTCTTGTGTTTGTTTTTGTATTACAGCCTTAAGATCCATGGTTTCAGGAAACTTATCAGTTTCAGTTCTAGGATACGATATGAAACCACTATTATATAGTTTTTCTGCGGCATCAAGGGCTTGTTTGGCACTCATTTTGAAGAACACAGCACAGTCTTTTTGAAGCTCAACAGTAGTAAGTGGTAGTGGCCTCCAATTAGATGTTTTTTTCTTAGTCACATTTGTAACCAATACCTTCTCTTGAGTAAGACAATCTTCATAGAGTAAGGTGGTGTAAAATCTATCAAATAATGAAACTGTTTCCCACGAAGTTGACACGTTTTCTCGATCTTTGATCACTTCTAGATTGATACTCCAAAATTTCTGAGGAATAAAGTTCTTCACCCTCTTATATCTGTCTACAACAAACCCTAAAGTTGGGAATTGACAGGTTCCATAAGAGGCTACTTCTCCTCGTTCTATTACTCTTCCTTGTTTTAATGCATCAGTTATATATCTTGTGAAACAAGCACCTACTCTTAGGTCTATTTCCATTCTACACTTGACTGCCTCAACAGCTTTGATATCCAATTGGATGGGATTTCTGGCTGCTTGCAATATATGTGATCTTTCCAAATGTGAAAATTGACTTCGCCATATATCTTCAACACGAAGTCTGCTGTTACCTTTATGAGCCGCCTGGAAGATCTCAAACCCGATGTATTCACCTTCTCTATCACAATCTGTCCAAATCATCAATTTTTGAGCACTTCTGGCTTCATTGGAGATGTTATCGTAGATGTCCTTCTTAGACACCACCTCCACAATCGGAGCATCAAATAATCTTCCAGGTATACATTTACCCCATTGAAATGTATTGGGGAAGTCTATGTTTAGTATATGACCAGCAACAGAAGTAATGGTGACTTCACACGAACCAGTCCCTGGGAAATCAAATGTTAAGTCATAATTCTTGATAAATTTACTCTTGGAATTTCGTACGTTTACCCTTCCACCACCTAAGATTTTCGATACCTCTTTAGATATCGACGGTTTTTCTGCCACACATAGTATTTTCATGTTTTCATTATAATTTTGCTAGATATCAACAGCAGTGGTAATTGGTGATAATTTGCATAGTAAATTTTTAATTTTGATACCGCGTTGAGATCAGATTCTGGAGGTGCAAAGTTAAAATTGGGAGAAATGTGAAATATTGTTAGCAAAAGTATTGTTTAAAGTGTCTTATAAGATTTAATGTTTATAGTTTAGTATATGGAGTATTTTTTTGGAGTTTTTTGGAGTTTTTTTACAAGTATTATCGTTAAAAATTGAATTTAATTGGACTGAATTCATTCTAGATAACTAAATAAAGTCCTAAATGGTTCTAAATGTCATTTAATATATTGAAGGAATATAATTAAATAGAATAGTCTAGGTTTAGTGGGAAAAAAGGAAGAAAAAACCAATGAAAAACCAATTAATAAGTGTATCTTGTATTTTAAATTGATATTGATATTTAATTTGTGTTAAGAAGAGTATAAATAATGAAGGTAGGATCATTTATAGATATTTTGTAGTCTTGTTATGATACGAAGATAAAAAAAGAGACATCTGAAACAATACTCTTGTAATTTATTTCATAATTATTCGCTATGCATTTATACCGATTATATTATAGGATAAATATTGATTATAGGACAAACATTGTTATGGAAAACTTTAAAAGAAAGATATATTATACTAACATAATTGTCTGTAGGATATGAATAGAAATAAAAAGATTAAATATTCCAATTCATTGTTCTATACATTTGAGATTATTTATTACCGGTGGAGCCATTGGAGCCATTTCAATAGATCTAGTATTTTAGAAGTATTATTGAACCTAAACACTACATATAGTATTAATAAGTTATAGATAATAATCTTAATGAAAATCTCTAGGAAAAACAGTGAATATGAGAATGTAGAACAGATTAGCGTAGTAGTATTGAGAATATTGATACCCAAGATGGTCAAATCATTGAAGGTACAGAAATGTAAAAATTGTTCATATTTACAACATATAGATAAATAAAGTATTATGATTCAATATGAGACGTTTTAGGATCGATAATTACCACACTTCACAGGATTATCCGCAATACTAGTATTTCGGAACTTCATTTCTTCATATATTTCTTCTCAGATTTCTTGACAGATTTTTTGTAAAATAATGCCAAACCTTGTATAAAACTCATCAATTAATAACTAATATCACTTATCACACCCACCCAGCTACAATTATCGATTAAAACCACTGCTTTTTGGCGAATATCATCAAATCAATAGAATGATTGCAAAAAACCCCAAAGACGTGTATATACCAATATGAAAAATTATAAGAACAGTAATTAAAGAACCACCACATTGTGTATTGATAAGAAAAGAAAGAGAATGGACGCAAAAATAGATAGACTATTGAAGTGGATTAACAACACATATGATGATAACTTCCAAGCATCAACACATCTGTATATTTCTCCAAAAACAGAAGTTAAGGAAGTTGCAGACTTTGGTAGAGGTATTTATGCTAAAGAGCCTGTAAAAAGCAAGGAGTTGATTATAAGAATCCCACATTCATTCTTATTGAACTCAGTTGCCGTGATAAGACATATTGGTAAGTTCAATGAATCTATAAAGTTGAATGACTTGTTGTATTCTAACATCTATGTTCCTCAAACCATCCCTGACGACTTTACGGAGATCTATGGAAAATTCACCCAGGAAGAACTATTAGAATTAAGCTCGTTTCAGTTGCTTTCCTTGTTTATATGTTTTGAGAACCAAAGAGGAGAGCATTCGTTTTGGAAACCTTTTATTGATATGCTTCCAGATATCTCAGATTTCATACTATGTCCGTTAATATGGAAAGTTCTTAAGGTGGATAGTTATACAGAGCTATTAAAATCGTTACCTAAATCAACAGCAAGGCATTCAGAAAAGGTATACGAAAGATTTATGGGTGACTATAATGTGGTGAAATCATTAGTAGATACTAAATCACAAAAATCAATATTACCAATTGACCTCTTCTTATGGGCTTGGATGTGTATAAATTCCCGTTGTTTGTACATGGATTTACCCTTGAGCAAGAATTCTAGTGACAGCTTCACTATGGCTCCATATGTAGATTTTTTGAATCATTCCTGTGAGGATCAATGTCAGCTTAAAATCGATGGGCTTGGATTCCAAGTATACACATCAACAGCATATAATACTAATGACCAGCTATATCTAAGTTACGGTCCACATTCGAATGATTTCCTCCTATGTGAATACGGTTTCGTTATTCCTTCAGAGAATAAATGGAATGATTTAGACATTAGTGACATGATTATACTATTATTAAAAGAAAACCAAAGCGAATTTCTTAAAGCAAACAACTATTATGGTGAATATACTATAAATATCGAGTCTGGAGTGTCTTTTAGAACAGAAGTAGCTTTGGCTACCTTACAAGAACCATATCCTGAAACTTCTAGGAAATTACAAGCTCTTGTCAATGGATATAGTGATGGTGCTGTTTACCAAAAGAATTCCAACACTTTGTTGAAAAAGATTCTTGAAAAAGTAATTCATGAATGTGATAATAAATATAGATTGGAGTTTTCTGATGATATGGAAGAAACCTCTAGAGCCCGAAAGAAGGTCATTGGGTCGTTATACTACAATATGAAGCAGATTGCTGAAAAAATCATGAAAGATATGTAGACTTAACTATAATTAATAATTTATAATGAAGGTGTAATATATAATTATAATACCACTTGGGAAGCTCGTTCTTCAATGGCTTTATCTATGCTTAACTTATTTTCCACCAACGAAATAAGAGTGTTGTTTGTTGGAGTGTGGATATGATGTTCCCTACCTAGACGGACTATAAATCCATTAATCCAGCTGATTTCAGTATGATTCAAATGCTTTAAATCTTCTCTCATAGAAGAACTATTTTCAGAAGTTGACTTACAAATCTCTATGACAGAATTAAGTAATCTTGATTCATTTAAAAATGCTTCGGCTTCTGGAATCGTCTTCAATACTTCATATTCGGCTTTGAGAACACTTACTGCCTCCGAAATCACTCTCTTCATTAAGTTAGCTATTCTTTCACCATAGAGTAAATCTCCGTTTAGGCAATCCAAAATAGCAGTTAATGGATTAATACAAGCATTTATAATCAACTTCTCCATCTGAAGTAATGTGAATGTATTATATGGAACATACGATGCATTTAATGTCGAAGTGTTTAATATGGAATTTATGAGTTTAGGTTCTTCTAAGTTGGTGTTGTTTCTATTAGGATTTATTTCTTCTTTCAAACTAGATATCTTCAACGAACCATCTGAGGCATGGTGTACTACATTTGGGGCCGTTTTATAGGCTCCATGGGTACTTATTGCCTGATAAATATTAGGTCTGTTGAAGCTATTTGGCCAAAATGTCTCACAGAGATGTCTGGCCATACCCATACCATTCTGGAGTATAATAATATTGGATTCTGGAGTCAAATGACTAACATATGGCTCCAACGCAGCTTCTGTTTGATATGTCTTTGTAGATAATATCATGTTGGAGATTATCGAAGGTTTTTGATCACTTGTCATCGGAGGACGATTATCAGCAAGAATTTGCGATCTTGTAGTAGATATGTCACCATTTCTAGACTTAACTACTGTTATATGTGAGTTATTGGAGAGAAAATCATCCAATCTTGACTTATTTCTGAGTAAAAGCGTAGGTTGTATTTCATGAGGGAAACTTCTGGCCAACTCATGGGCCACTAGCGTCCCCATAGACCCAGCACCTAATATATATACTTTTAGGGCATTCAGCATTGTAATAAGTAACTAACTCTTATAAGTAGTGTGAAGTTAACTTAGCGATGATCTGTGAAATCTATTGCCTAATTGGGACTTTGTGGTAAAATCACACTTTTGAACTTATAAATAACATTATTTTACTTAAACTCATTTATTATGATTGTGGTGGGCTTAACAGGAGGAATAGCTACCGGTAAGTCTACTGTATCGTCGCAGCTTAAGGAAAAGTACAAGTTGACCATTGTGGATGCTGATTTTATTGCAAGAGATGTTGTAACACCAGGTAAAAGAGCGTATAATCAGATTGTGGAGACATTTGCCGACGTGCCAGATCTTGTGAATCCAGAGAATGGAGAACTTAATAGACCAGTATTAGGAAAGGCGGTGTTTGGAAACAAAGAACGGTTATCTAAGCTCAATTCAATTGTTCATCCCGCTGTTAGAAGAGAGATCTTTCGCCAGATCTTTGTAGCATATATTAGTTTCAAGGATATTGTGGTATTGGATGTTCCATTATTATTCGAGAGTGGGCTCTATCGATTCTGTAAGCTTAGTATTACTACTTCGTGCACATTAGAGAACCAACTTGAACGTTTATTGGCAAGAAACCCCCACTTAGACAAGGAGGATGCTATTCAGCGAATTAATAGTCAGATGTCTAATGAAGAGAGAAATTATCGTTCAGACATTGTCATTGATAATAATAAAAGTGTTATGGATTTACATAATTCAATTGACTCTGTGGTAAGAGAAATAAAGCCTAATGCTATATGGACATTGTTGAATCTAATCCCACCCATTGGAATTGTTTCAGCATTGTATACCATGTTGATCAATATAGCCAAGGAAAAATACAGGGGGACGAAACCACCATCAAAGCAAGATTAAAATAATATACACAATTTAGTTCTATATATCCATGGGAGGGTTTCTTCTATACATCCATGGAAGGGTTTCTATCTATCCATGGAGGGTTTCTACTATGCTCTCCAATATTGGGCCAAACTGTGCAATCTATCAATTACTACTGGTAGTAAAGCATTCACACTATCATTTATCAAATTCTGGAAATGCAAAATAGCTTCTTCTTCGGTCATTTCAAGAGCAAACTTTTCCTTTACTTTATCGATTGCTCTGTTAGGATCAATCTTGATATCAGGTATATTAGCATCTAGCATTAATTGAAATAAATTTAAAATCAAGTTGCTATTTCTCCGTAACGTAGTATATGTAATGAAACAATAGCTTTTGAATATGTTAAAATTCTCATGAGTTAAACCTCCCATACCATCAATAACTTGAATTGGCAATTTCATTAGAGGAGGGAATGGTTTGGGATCTCTACCTAGAATATACCCGAAATCAGCATGCCAGAATTTACCGTTTGGTGAAAGCAATAAGTTGTCCAAATGTCTATCACCAACTCCTAAAATGTAGGTAATGACACAGTAACCAGCACAAGACTTAACATAGTTATCCATAACTATGGATGACACACCCAAATCTAATGCAACTGTTACTTCTGGAGGATTTATTGAACTTCTTTGCGATTGAATTGATGAATTCAAGACACTAGCTACTTGAGGCTCCACTGATTGCTGATCCTTACTATGAACTCTGAGATAACTAAGGATTCCATTATTAGACACGATTCTAACTTGGGAACCTTGATCTCCTTCGATAGGATCTGATTGCGACCGATTATTAGGAACTTCATCTAAAACAGACGAAATTGGATATGTATCAGATAATACTGAGTCTAACGTTTGATTTGGAACAAATTGAATTAAACCAGCGACGGGACTTGTAGCCAATATTTTATATGGGGTTAATTTCAAATCCAAGTTTTCGTTCTTAAGTAATTGATCCATAAGGTTGATGATTTGAATAACAAGTTGATCTTGTCTTAAATCATCTCCAATTTTAAACATTAATGGATATTTCCCGTATTTGTAATGCTTTTTACCAAAAATCTGAGAATTAGAATGACTTGTACTTTCTATAGTTTTTAGGGTTATTTTCAAAGGTGCAAGACTTGATTTGAAAACAGAGCATTCTTCTGGATAACAACCACAAACTATTACCGAAGGGTCCAAAGGCAATGGAAATGGATCCGCAAACTTGAGAAACTCATTTGAAGAGTCAGAGAGGTATTCTCTTAAAAACTCTACCTTTTTCTGCGTAGCTTCATTTTTCCTAAAAGTTGATCTCAAAAGCTCAACTAGACTTGTTAACTTTTTAATAAATATTATTTGACGTTTTAAGTGCTTGTAATTTGGTAACTTATTCTTCTGAGAATGTTTCTTTACCATTTCAATATATTTATTCAACACTAAAGAAAATATCCTTAATGGTGGATTATTAGTAGTAGAATTTGTAATCTCATCTTCATTTTCCACCTTGACGTACCAATAGAAGAAGTTACCTAATTTTTCATGTTCAATAGATTTTTCAATTAAAAACTTTGCTAGTGGGGATTTTAAAAGACTTTCGTCTTCATTAATTTCATTAATAATCATAAAGTCATGGGCATCGGAAGTGGGCATTTTTTTATCATAAATGAGGGATTCATACTTTAATGCTTGAACTAATTGTAACAAGTACAATAATAATTCCTCACAACTTGCTAATCTTAACCTTTCAACAGCAAATTTCCTTAAAAAGGTAACGTATTGGAATATTTTGTAAAATTTGACCTCTTCTTGTTTTTTCTTCTGGTCTTTTTGAACCGATGTATTTGTGGGAACATTCACACATAAAGTAAATGGATTAAAGTAATTTCCTAAAAGCTCTAAAGCATCACCAATCTGAATTTTATCTACACTCCAGTAATTTGGAATGATTTCTTTGAATACATGATCAAGTTCGTAGTCGTTATTCCAATTTATAGACTTTAAGAATTTCGGGAAGAAAGACTTAGTAGAAGTGATTTTGTTACTGGTATCATTAACTGAATTATTTTTACTAAAATAATATCTGAATTTCCATATGAGATTCTTTTCTGTTTCATTCAATTCAATATTGGATGGTTTGGTAAGTATTTTTAGTAATTCATCTCTTATATTAGGTGAAGGCTTAATTTCTTTATCAAGCAAAGTGTTATTATTAATATTTCTTTCGAGCTTATGGTATTTATATTCGATTGGATCTAGGAGCACATTGTTGTTTTGAGTAATGTTAGCTAGAGTAATTGAACGGAAATCTGGATCATAAACTTTCGAAGTTTTCGATGACTTAGATACTGGGATATCAATTGAGTTAATTATTATGCTAGTGTTAGAAAGATAAAGCTGGTTATTTCCGTTATTTGGAGAAATCGGAGTGATATTCGCCATTTGTCTGCCAGAGTTACCAATGCTGTTATTTATAGTCGTAGTGGAATAAACAATTGGCATCTCAAACGTCTGTAATTCAAGGTATAAGAAATAATTATTTTCATCCCCCAACTCTTCTGTTCCAAAATTACCCAACTTAGATAGCGTCAATCTATCCAACCACGAGTTTCTGGGATATTTCCCATTTTCAAATTTAATAAGACTCTGCTCTAAATCTGTTAAATTCTCTGGATTTCCATAATTGACGTCTTTAGAGTCTGAGTTCAAATAGATACGGATCTTTTGAGAGCCAGTCCGCAAAGTGGAATTAGTGACATTGAACAACGAAAGGTATCCAGTACCAAAAGTCTTAGGTTTAGTTTCCACAATTTCATAGATAATGAATTTCAAATAGGACTTAATGGAAAGTTGATTATAATTTATGGAAAGCTTGACGTATTTATTCCAAACCCTCTGGCCCTTATTGAAAGATTTATATGACGTATGCACAGGAATTGAAATAAGATTATTATTATCACCATCATAAACAAGTACCTTAACCAATAAGTCAGAATTACTATTCAATTTCGACAATACTTTGAAGTTTTCAGGATTTTCAAATCGCTCTGAAAGAGGAACAAGTGAAGCCTTCTCAGGCTGACTTGATTGAAGATAGCATATTTTAAGATATACAGGGGCTATCAAATCCTTAGATAGTCCAAATGTTATAGTGTTATCATTAGAAGACATCGAATCCCCTAATGTAGCTATCAGAGTCATAATATACACTCTTCACCGTTAAACTTTGTTATTAATATCTATCACTAGATATTCTGATTGATAAGGTTTTATTTAATATGACACAAAACTGATAAGTGGTATAAATAAATAATGTGGTATAACTTATAAATAGATCTATAACTATATCAAATACTATACTTGTAGTGGTTTTATGACTTTTTAACTAGGCGACATGTTGATTGAAAATAAATTTAAACCAGCTACTTATTTTCTGTTTTGACCAAACCATATATACTGGTTATTGTTACCTTCATCTTCTGACGAAGAACTGTCACCATCTAATCCAAGTCCGTACAGAACACCTTGGTTTACCTTACTTGATTGATTTCCTATTAGAGCACCAGAACCACGGTAGATATTAGAATTACTACTACTATTGGTGTTGTTAGCAGTTCCAGTTGGAAAGAGTGGTATAAATTTGGTTGGTTTCTCATCAGAAGATTCTGAACTATTCTTAGCCGGTATAGCTGATACAGTATTGGCTCGTTGTGGAGTATTAGCTGGGCCCTTAGGACTAAGAGGTGTCAATGTGAATAACCTCTGGCTCAAATTCAGACTATCATCACTATCATCATCTCGTAATTTAAACACACGCGATTTGCTTCTACTAGAAGACTTTTTCTTACTATTCAATGAACCAGTTCTATGCATAAAGGAACTGGCAGTTGGTTGTTCTCTATTTTCTTCAATAACATGAAGGTCATCGGACATATCTTCAGGAGACCCGGATCCAGACAATATGCCATTATTTTTGGATCTTTCAGTAGCAGTTGGAAAGTACGAATCTTTGGAAATACTATGGGGCAAGCCGCCGGGATTAGAGGACGATCTATATCTATTTTGTAATGTCGGCAAATGTTTGAAGAGGTCGATAGCTGATCCTTCGTTGGAAGATGCATACTCTGATCTTTGATATTGTGCCAAATTCACCTGTGAGTTAATCTTGGAATTTAACCTATGTATAGGAATATCAGAAGCTGTACTATACTTCAATCTCATTGGCTTGTAAATATCATTATTGTCTTGTAGTTTTGATAAATCAATGATGGAATTTGATCTGGTGGGTTCTGAATTTGGGGACACTTCTGGAGTTGGTGGTCTACTAGGGTGATTTTTAAGATTGAATTTCTTTTTGAACGCCTCATCATTCATCAGCTTTAATTTGAACTCACTTTGTATCCTGAATTTATTAGCTAGTTGCGGACTCCATTCTCTAGCTGCAGAACATATTGGATTATTATTTCTTATTAGTCCTCTCTTGATGGAATCACTGCCTCCTGATACTTCAACCTTAAACGATGCCCGCGGTTTTTCTTCCCGTGGTATATCTTTTTTTTGAAATTCATTATTTAATTCGTCCCTCTTGATGAAGTTGGTCTTGTAATATACTATATCTGTGTCTAAGTTTAGTGTGCTATCAATTTCTTCATCCTTCAGCATTCCAAGAGAATCTAATTCTAATTTCCACGTATAATTTGTAGGTTCGTACTCACCATCTTCTTCCTCAACTCCTTCCACTAAAACTCTCTTCGCAAAATTCACTTTTGCTTCAGGTATTTCTGCAAAGATAGGATGACTTATAAAATATGACATAAAACAATTGACTGCATATCCGTGTGACACAACGATAATAATATCTTTATTTCTGATATAGGAAGGCTTGTCGTATGTGGCCAAAAGTTTCTTAAAATAGTTCTTACATCTATTCTGATAGTCTTTATAACTCAAATTGGGTTCATTATATGGCCCCAATGTATTTGTAGGTCTGAAATTTGAGCATGCCGATCGGTTTTTCATGAGCTTCAAATTGGGCGTATACATGTTATAAGCATCGTTAGAATCAACAAATGGCGGTTTATTCTTCATCTTATCATGAATCCACTCACTGAGAGCAAAATCACCCAATAACTGGAATCTGATTTTGTAACTAGGAAACTTGGCTTGGAGAATCTCTTTGAGGTAGGTCACCATCAAATCAGCCGTCTGACAGCACCGCAAATAAGGACTAAAATGAATAAATACGTTTTTTCTGGAAGAAACATCCACCTCAGGAAAAGCTTGTGTGCTACTTGCAATGTCCTCTGCCGCACCTCTCACTTGTTCTAACGCTACTTTTGAAAGTGATGGATCGTAGTCATGATAGTCTGGGTATAGTGCCTCTTCTCTGTTGTAATTGCCACAATGATCGATTCTCTTTCCATGTCGTAAGAAATATAGCTCACTCATTCTAATACGGCTACGGTATCAATGCTATTCAAATGTGGCTATGTGTTGCAACCGTTGCTAATATTAAAGGACCTGAAATGATAACAGTGGAAGTCTGGTGGTTTGTTGTAAATTGTCATATGATGTCATTATTTTCTGGAAGTATTATATGCAGTACTTGTACAAATCGTAAATTTTCATTTTTTTGACTTAGTGGTTGTAAGAATAGAGAGTGCTACTGTAGGTAAACGAAAGTGGATTACAGCGGCAACTGGTGAGTATATATGTCAGCAAATATATTCAGTGGGATGCCTCAGGAGGGATACGAGGAATTTGAGCCCAAAAAGTCCCTGAGTTTTAGATTTGGCGGGAATGTACCTGGCGAGCTGTTGACAACAGATTCAACTCCCCACGGTATAAAAAATCCATTTATATCAGAAGATGTTGGTTTCAAACCAGTAGCAGATATACGAAATACACTGTATCTGAAGATTTTGGCTACATTGCCTGTATTGGCAAGTTTTGCAAGCTTGTTGTTGACGAGTGGTTTAAGTGTAGAAGCATCTGGAGGATTGGCGTATCAGATAACCACAGCAGCCGCGTGTGTATTTTCTAGTGGTATTTTGTTGATTTTGGTTAAAATTCTTGTGTATGCAAATTTGATTAGTCTCAATCATACAGCAAGTGACGGAGATGTTAAGGCAACTGCGATCTTGATAGTTGGTATAGCTGCGATGTTGAAAGCAACAAACTTCATTCTGGTGAACAGAGTTGCTGTTTTAATGTTTGCATTATATGTGGATAACTCCAAATTGTATGCGTTTCTTGCATTTTTTGTAGATATTGTGTTTGATTTTGACAGTTATGGATCAGTAATCGTTGGATATGCTTTTGTATTAGTTGCATTTCGTATGCTTATGATGAAAATGATATACTCGTCAGGATATAATACAATTGCGTCTCTTAGAATTGATATTCTTATTGGATGTGTTTTTGCGTCGCTTATTATACTTACTATCTCCCCGGAGAACGTCAATCCCTTGATGCTTAGTGTGAATGCATTCTCGTCATTTATTTTATTAATATCATTACAAAGTGGTGAATTGAGAATCCCATACTTTAATGCTTGTGGTTTGAATATTTTGGCCTTGCTAATGGAGTACATTCTGTTTTATACAAGTTTTAACTTAAAGCTTATTTTTGACTTACTTTTACCTTTATTAATTCAATTAAGGGAACCTTTGGTATTGGATCATGAGCCACAGGCTTCAAAAAGTTTTAGTTCATCATCGATAATTAAGGAATTGATGAGTCACTCAGATACGAGGGCTATTTTCAACTTTTTACTTCTTAATACCACATTTATGTTCATACAACTATTATATTCATTCAGGTCAAAGTCTCTTGGCTTACTTTCAGACTCACTACACATGGCATTGGACTGTACTTCGTTGGCATTGGGATTGGTAGCTGGTATACTATCCAAAAATGAAATCGATCCTAATGGGAAGTTCCCGTTTGGGCTCAAAAATTTTGAAATTCTTGCTGGTTTTACTAATGGTACTTTATTAATAGGAATAAGTGGAAGCATTGTTTTTGAAGCAATTGGAAGGTTGTTCAACCCAGTAGTATTACAGAAAACCAATGAATTGATAGTAGTATCGGTATTAGGTCTTCTAGTCAATTTAGTTGGGATATTTGCTTTCAACCATGGTCATGACGGCCACTCTCATGGACACTCGCATGGAGGGCACTCGCATGGACACTCTCATAGCCATTCCCACAGTCACAGTCATTCTCATGAAGCACATGAAGCACATGAAGCACATGAAGCACATGAAGACTGCGAGAGTAATGAAAATCCTAAAGAAATGAATGATAACATGAAAGGTATCTTTTTACATATATTAGCCGATACCTTAGGCTCAGTCGGTGTTGTGATATCCACTCTATTCACAAAATTCTTTAAATGGGATGGGTTTGATCCAGTGGCATCAATAATCATAGCTGTTTTGATTTTCTTATCTGCTATACCATTAATCAAATCTACAGCATCTACTTTGCTTTTAAGTTTAGCTGATTCTAAGGAGAAGAAAATAAGATCAATATTAAAGGATATTACCCAGGTCAAAGGAGTTAAATCATTTACAACACCCAGATTTTGGCCAAGCTCGGAGAATACATTATGTGGGTATGTGCATATTCAAGTATATAGGGGAGAAAATACTGCCTTTATTAAGAAACTGTGTGAACATATATTTGAACTTGAAAAGGTTGATGTGATGATACAGATAGAAAATGATTATGACAATTGCTGGTGTAGGACCACTACAGACTTATAGAACTGATACATAATATTACAAGATAAATCTACATATATAATTATATATTCATATTAGTTAACATTTAATGTATAAAATCCATAAGATGTATATTGTGTAGAACACGACCCTCATCAGATTACATTAAAGTATATGAAATTTATCAATAATTAGTAATATACTCATCCAACAATGTCAAGAGTAGGAGTATTAGCATTAGGTCCAGCTGGAGTGGGTAAATCCACATTCTGTAACTCTCTTATTGCACATATGCAAACTATTGGGCGTAGGGCACATATTGTTAATTTAGATCCTGCTGCGGAGCCTACAGAATATGAATTTACTATTGATATCAGAGATTTAATTTCTTTACAAGATGTTATGGAAGAAATGGATCTTGGTCCTAACGGGGGATTAATTTATTGTTTTGAATTTTTGCTTAATAATTTGGACTGGTTAGATGAGGAAATTGGGGACTTTAATGATGAGTTTTTAATTTTTGATTGCCCCGGCCAAATCGAATTATATACACATGTCCCAGTATTACCAACTATCGTTAAGCATTTACAGTCATCTTTAAATTTCAACTTGTGTGCTACTTACTTATTAGAAGCACCATTTATTATTGACACTTCAAAATTCTTCTCTGGTGCTTTAAGTGCTATGTCAGCTATGATTCTCCTTGAGTTACCACATATTAACCTTTTATCAAAAATTGACTTAGTAAAGAATGAGGTGGGCAGAAAACAATTGAAGCGTTTTTTGAATCCAGATCCACTTATTTTGAGTAAAGATGAAGACAAATATAATCCAAAATTTACAAAATTGAACAAGCTTATTGCTAATTTAGTCGATGATTTTGGTATGGTACAATTTCTTCCCTTAGATTGTACCAAGGATAGCGACTCTATTGTAACTATTTTGAGTCATATTGACGATGTGACACAATGGAGTGAAAGTCAGGAACCAAAGGAACCTGTTGATGAACTTGAATTGGAAGAACAAGAAGTAGATTTTGAATAAGTTGCAGAGCTTGATTCCTAAAATCTCTGAAACTCGAATAATAACGTTAGCATAGATAGTAATTCACTTGTATATTATTGTATATTTCTTAACAATACACAAATTTTGATAGAAATGACATGATTATTTTGCCAATGAAGTATCTAGTATCTTTTCAATGTGATAGATATAGTAAAATACATAGTTTTTTTTAACAATCCTTTGCAAGTATTCACATACATCTTCTAATAATACTACAAAGATGGTTTACATAGTTCTAATGAATGTGTCTCATAAACAACTCAAATTTTTATATCTGTTAATGTGAGTGAAATATGGATTCCCTATATAATGTATTTCATGATCAACTACATATCTTGTATTATATATGACAAATGACGATTATATTGCAATTGTGTTGTTCCCAGAGCTTGATGTACAAAACCTGGAACCATTTATGTGCAGGACATCGCTTTTTGTCAATTTTCCAGTTTTGAATTTTTATAAGTTGTATACATAATTTACTTGTAAAAAGACACATTGTAAAGCTAATCATAGTATTACTATATCTAGAATGGTTCAAATCAATGAAGTAAAGGAAACACAAACTAGGGAGAGCAGAACTGCCGCCCATACTCATATTAAGGGATTAGGTTTAGATGAACATGGTATAGCCAAAAAGGTAGAAGGTGGATTTGTTGGTCAATCAGACGCCAGAGAAGCATGTGGTATTATAGTGGACTTAATAAAATCAAAGAGAATGTCCGGTAAAGCCATTATGTTAGCAGGTCCACCAGGTACTGGTAAAACTGCATTAGCATTGGCCATCTCTCAAGAATTGGGACCAAAGGTACCGTTCTGCCCTATAGTTGGATCTGAGTTATTCTCTGCAGAAGTTAAGAAAACCGCTGCTTTGATGGAAAACTTCAGAAAGGCTATTGGTTTGAGAATCAAGGAAACTAAGGAAGTTTATGAAGGTGAAGTTATTGAATTAACACCAGAAGAAGCCGAGAATCCATTAGGTGGCTATGGTAAGACTATCAGTCATGTAATAGTTGGCTTAAAAACAGCAAAGGGTACCAAGAGTTTAAGATTAGACCCTAGCATTTATGAAAGTATCCAAAAGGAAAGGGTAAGTGTAGGTGATGTTATTTATATTGAAGCAAACACCGGAGCTGTTAAAAGGGTTGGTAGATCAGATGCCTATGCTACTGAATTTGATCTTGAAGCTGAAGAATATGTCCCATTACCTAAGGGAGAAGTACACAAGAAGAGAGAAATAGTACAAGACGTTACTTTACATGATTTAGATGTAGCCAATGCTCGCCCACAAGGTGGCCAAGATGTTTTATCTATGATGGGACAATTATTGAAGCCAAAGAAAACAGAAATTACTGATAAATTGAGAACTGAAGTTAATAAAGTTGTTTCTAAGTATATTGACCAAGGTGTTGCCGAATTGATTCCTGGTGTTTTATTTATTGATGAAGTAAACATGCTTGATATCGAAATCTTTACATACTTAAATAAGGCCTTAGAAAGCTCCATAGCTCCTGTTGTTGTTTTGGCATCTAACAGAGGTCTTACTACTGTCAGAGGTAGTGATGATGATATTAAGGCTCCTCATGGATGTCCTCCTGATTTAATTGATAGATTGCTTATTGTCAGAACCTTACCTTATAATCAAGAAGAAATCAAAGTCATCATATCCAAGAGAGCAACTCTTGAGAACTTGGTACTCAGTAATGAAGCCTTGGACAAATTATCAGTACATGGTGTTAATACCTCATTACGTTATGCTCTTCAATTATTAACTCCTGCTGGTGTCTTAAGTAAAAATGCTGGTCGTAGCGAAATTTCTGTAGATGATATTGAAGAGTGTGAATTCTTATTTTTAGATTCTCGTCGTTCTATTAAGATCTTAGAAGAAACTAAAGGTTATCTCTAATCATAATAGCTATGACTCCATAATTTAAATTTGTTTTATGTATTTTATTATATAGATAATTAATAATGAACGATTATCCTTTATGTGCTATAAATTCTTTACTAATATTTGCCTAATTCAGCACATTCAGCTAAGAAATCGTTAGCAGTCAATATATTAGTACTACCATAAATGACATTCATTTTGGTTTTATTAGGTTGGTTAGCCCATTCTTGTAAGTTTTGATATTCTATGTAATTACCACCCCCAATGACAAATACCAAAGCTTCCCTATACGTTTGTCTCTTTGGAGGTTTCGAATGGCCACCTCTGGATTTTGGGTCTAAAAACATATAGTCATCACTCAATTGGATTGAATTATTAGATGCATTATTTGGGTCCATGATTGCTTCAACGATATTAGTGACTGGTAATTGCTTCTTTTCTGGGATGAAGTTTTTTATTTTCGATGCGATGGAAGTTAAACCTTCAGAGATTTTACCATCAGTAAGGCCATATAATTTAGAAGATAAACCACTCAACAATGCAGAAGAATTGTAATTACCAGTAATAGAATTTAATGAATTATGTTCATTTGATGATTCACTTAATGAAGATACATTCGTGAGCTTAGTCATTTCTTTGAACTTCATAATGTAGTTAAAGGAGTCTAACTCTATGTCTGGATAAGTATCAATAAACATTTTCTTCACTTTGTTTATATATTCAGTTGGCAAATCAACTAACAAGTTCAAGATTAAGAATGTTCTTAATTTATCAACTGAATTATCTCTCTTAGCTTCTGCGGAAAACACATCAAGGAATTCTTGCTCAATCTTTGGATTATTCGCATTTTGTTCAATTTCAAAAAACCTATCTAAATTCTTCGCTTGTAACTCACTAATTAAAGACGCCAAAATATCCATATGCATATCTAAAGTGGATTTCCTAGCAGTCAATTCTGGTAATGCATCAACTGCTTGTTGGATATGAGAGGTGTCTGTAGTGGAACTTGGATCGATATCATTTAAAGAGGTAATACCAGTCTTATTTGTCAATTCTTGAGCTTCCTTCTTGTAAGCATTGAGTTCTATATCAGCATTCTCTACTGCATCTGGAAATGGTAATTGAGAATACTTATTCCAAAAGAAATCTTTAGGATCAACATCATAATCTTTATTAATAGGTTCAGATGAGCTCTCATTATACTTTTGAATCTTAATAGTATTTCTTTTCAAAGAGAAAACATCACTTACCATACATTGATAAATCCATGAATGAGCAAACATTGATGATAAGTCAATATTACGGTCTAATAATACTAACACTGGTCTTTGTTGGATAGATTGATTACCAAGTAATCTGGAATTATTCAAATAGTCTCTTAGTTTCAAATCAAGCTGTGTTGCAACGAATTCTGCTGGTCCCCCCAGTGGACATCTAATAATAGGGATACTCCCTATGTTAATAATCGTAGATAACAAGCCACTAGCTATTCTATCGACAATTTCGTGGATTTCATCTTCACTTGTGTCAGGCTTATTGAATTTAGTAAATAACTTCGGAATATCTAAGGAAAACAAATTAGGTTCCGTAACAATAAAATCTAAATATTGGTCAAAAACTTGTTTTATTCTGTTAGCTCTTCCAGATAAAGATACCTTCTTTGCAAACTCTTCTAATAGCTCTCTATTTATAGATGAAGTAAAATTGATATAGAACTCGTCGTATTTGTCATTATTCAAATCATCTATGATCACTAAAATGTTTTCGATGGTAGGCTCTACAAAGTAAATAGCTGGAACATCAGGTAAAGGTGACCTCCTACTTTTAATAAGAGAATGGAATGTTATACCACATTTGATTAACCCATTGACTCTTAACACAGATGATAAAATAGCTTGTGACTTTTTATCTAAAATGAGTGCTTTCCAAATAATTTCTTCGCTTTTGGTGGCCAAAGTTAAATCAGGAGATCCATCTTTATTCAAATGAAGCATACGTTCAAGAGAGGCAATCTGCCTATCTCTTAAGCTAATATCCTCTATCAACGACATGGCTTTGAGTGAATCTCTTGAAGACAAAATATTACTCTACGTGTTTATTGAACAAATAAAAATACAAAATACGCAGTTAATCTAGATTACCTAATTAGGAAGTAACCAAACTTTGGCTTTTGAGGTTTCAATGAAGGGAACATAATTAAACATAATTACAATTAAAATTAATTAAAAGATATAATCCTAGATATATATTCAATTAATACTATTACAAGCCTCCCATAACTTGTGATTTTGCTTTATTATGAGTATAACTTGCAACCTCAAATGCCTACGAACTATCCGTTCTGTATTCCACAATGCCTCTCAAGACTTTTATTTTACCGTATATTTCATGATTAATCGTATCTTCTTCCTTAGAATCCTTCAGTTTATTTTTATGCTCCAATCCTGGGACTGGCCAAATGCAATTTAACCCTAATTTGTCACACTCAACACAAATAGGTCTAGTTTCACAACATCTCTTTTTACGCTTTCGACAAGTTAAGCATCCCATTCGAGACCTCTTTTGGGGGAGTTTTGGCTTCAATGCTTTGTATGTTGAACCAGTTGATGAAGAGCTGCTGTTTGAAGAGACAGATCCATTTCGTATCCTTGGAGCCCTTTTCATAAACCAATCCAGCAGGCTCTCACTTATACTTGTACCAGAAAGACTTTCTTGTAAAGGCTGATTATCCGAGAAATATGTCGCCTCGCTATATGATCTCCTAAAAACACCTGGTTCCTGGAGAGGAACATCTCCACGATGTTCTATACTCTGGTTCGGTTGACCGATTAGTATGGGAGAAGTCATGAAGGGTTGGTTGAAGCTTGGACTGGTTTCAGGAAATGATAGAGACGCCACAGTTGCGTTTGCTCGAGGAGTTCTATTAAAAGCAGATTGAATTTCTTCCTGTTTAAATTTTGGTTCCTCCAGGGTTGTACTTTTTTCGAAGGGGTTATCACCTTCACACCTAATACCATTTGAACTGCTCGTATCTCTTTGACCAGGCGAATTTGATTTTAAATTCATTTTTTGATTGATAGTAGATGAAAATTCGTTGGATATTTCATCCTGAGACGGATCTAATCCTACTCCTCGTTCACCTAAGTTCTTAACACTCCACTGATTCATGGTGGAGAGAGATTCTCAGACTAAATAATATATTGATTTAAGTGTAATTAGTAGCAATTTTATATTACAATCGGTAAAAAAACCCTTGAGTGCTAGAAATGACCCTTTAATATGAACTTGATTGTAATTCATGAAAGCCAACGATCATAGAGTTTTCGGAATTCGCCTGCAGTCATTTCTATTGTCCATAAAAACTTCTGAATATTTGTATACCGGACTGGAAGGGTTGTTCCTTTCGCAGCTGCAGTTTGTGGCCGCTTAATTGCTCCCTAAAAATCCCTATCCGTCTAGGCTCGCTGGAAAATCTGTTAGATCATTCGCTTAAAAAGAGAATTTTCAAATAGGTTAAAACTTTCGCACTTTAAAATTTTGGGCAATATATTCCAAATATCATTCTGATAAAGTTGAAGAAACCGAAAAATACAAAAACTACCGGTAGTCTTCAAACTGCACGTTAATCCTTCAAAAATTTACTACCATCAGTATGACTTTTGAAGGAATAATCAAGTGCACTTACATAAAACTTTAAAAAATAGAAGATTAGGTAGTACCTTCGGCATGTCATCTCTCAAAGCCGACATTTCATTCATGCATATATTTCGTAACCTTCTGTGCCTATACAGAAAATTCCCCGTTTTTCTCCAATCGACACACCTCATGCAAGCGAAGTTTTGGATTATTTTCAGGAAAAAGTTAGTAACAAAGGATTTCCGCGGAAATCTCCGCACAGGCAAGACAAAGACTAGTTTTATTATGTTCAGACTATCGAATGATTACTATACGTATTGTACAATAGCTAAGGGTTTTTATGGAAAATATACAAGATTTTTAGATGCCTTTTTTCAACAAAAAACATAGCGCTTATCATAATGTATAGCAGTCTAGTGAATGCTGTAGCTCTTGAAATAATAGGGATAGATCAGACCACAGGAATGCATGAAGAATATTTAACCGATAAATTCAAATTTAAGCTACATGTAGAGAAAAAAGCTAGGGTTCCTAATATAGGTTTGAACTGTGGTTCTTTTTTTTTTTCTTATGCGCATTAAAAATATTTTTCCACTCATAAAAATTACCTAACAAAAACGAAACTGTGAATTCGTGGAGATTAATTAACTTAAACACATTTTAATAAAGCTTAGAGTCGGAGTATAATAAGGATTCATTTGAAGATCGGAAGACTGGTTCCTTTGCCATTCCTATATATGCAAGAGTATGTATGCGGGAGCAGAAATTAACCGGGACGGATTCTTCTTTAACTTAAAAAATATGCGAGTTGACATTTAAGCGGAATTATATGATCCGATCGGAATTGTGTTAATATGGAAAAGAATCCGAAAAAAAATAACCATGCAGACTAACAATAAAACTTATTTATAGGTATTAATTACTAAGGATATACATCTGCTATACTTAAAAATTACATCATAGATGGAGCACCCATTGGAGGAGCACCGCCCATAGGGCCACCAGCTGGTCCTGCTCCACCTTCTTTTAAGGAAGAACGGCCAGCCTTTAATAATTCGTCACATAACAATAAATTAGAAGCAATTCCGGAAGCACCACTTATAGCATTTCTGAAGACTCTAAAGGAATCCCAAATACCCTCAACTGTAGGGTCCATTGGTTCCCCAGATTTCAAATCAATACCTACAACTCTGTCTTCAACGATTTCATCTTGGCAATTGGAAATAGTTTCAAGAGAATCAAGACCAGCATTAGTGGATAAAGTTTTTGGAATAACTAACAAAGCTTCAGCAAAAGCCCTAATACCAGGCTTATTTTTTCCCTTCAATACCTTATTTTTTGAATCTAACAAATGATGGTTGCAGCTCATCCAGAAGGCACCTCCACCTGGTAATATAGCTTGATCTTTAATGGCATTTGCTACTGCTCTTAAACCATCTCTAACCGCATCCTTATTTTGTTGTAATATATGATTGTTAGATCCTTTAATTAAAATTGAAACTGACTTTGGATCTTTATTTTCAGTGATGTAAGTGAATTTATCTTCGCCAATACTATTTTCGTATACAAGTCCGGAAAAACCTAATACTTCAGGTGTCAAGTCATCAACAGAGTTTTGAGCTTCACCTCCACAGATTAATTGCAATCTTTCCATATTTCTTCTCTTAGCTCTTCTCAAGGCTAAGATACCATTCTTGGCCAAAACGTCCAATGACATTGGGTCAATTCCCTTTTGATTTATGATAACAAAGCTCTTGTCAGAATTCAATGGACAAACTTCATTCTTTAACTCAACAATTTTCTTTAATTTCTCATCCACGAATTTTCTCTCTGATGCTACTAATTTTTCCCTTTGTTCGGCACTTGAGTAAAAGAAACCTGAGTTAACTTCAGTCTTTTCATATTCCAAAGAAACATTTAAAATTAAAACATAGGCATTTTCAAGTCTTCTAGGCATATCAGGGTGTCTTGCTCCATGGTCTAAAACTAAACCCTTCACTAATTCTGTATCCTTGGCACCACCATGTTGCATGGTCATAATTTCTATCATATGTAAATCTAAGTTCCTTTCGTCTGCCTCTTTAACATTTAATACAGCATCAGTGACAATTGGAGTCAAGACGTCTGTTAATTCTGCATCAACCTTTGTTGCTAATGATGTTCTTGCAACTTGCAATAAAAATTCTCTATCAAAAGTATCTGGGGTTTGTTTAAACTGATCTAAAAATTTTAATGCTTCTTCTCTGGCAATTTCAAATCCATCTACAATAACTCTTGGGTGAACACCTTCACTGATAAATCTTTCTGCTTGCTTCAATAATTCACCTACTAATAATATAACTGTAGTAGTACCATCTCCAGTGATTTCATCTTGTGCAGTGGCAGCTCTTGCAATCATAACGGCGGTTGGGTGCTGAATCTGCATTTCAGTCAATAAAACTTTACCATCTTTAGTTAACTTAAGTCCTCCAGATCCATCTACTAATAATTTTAATGTTCCTTTTGGTCCTAAGTTGGATTGTAAAACTTGTTGTAAACCTTGAGCTGCAGCAATATTTACCTGCAAAGCTTGAGTTCTCCTCAAAGACTCAGCTTTTGGGTTTAGAAGTTGAATTGAAGAAGACATCTATGAATGTGTGGTTGATTTCTAATCCAATATCAATTACGTATTCTTCTAGGTTAATAATACTTTGCCATTTCTTCAACGCGATTCAATTTTTTAAGACATTACCCGGATTAATAGAAATCGATCTAAGATGGCATAGTATTTTAGTATTATTGAAAGTATTAACCACATTGCAAGTATTATCTATCTATATAGGACTTGATCATAAGGGGATGGTTTCTAGGACCTTTGAAATTGGGTATTTGAAAAGTTGATATTTTGTTCGCTAACCATCTTCTAATTATCAAAGCTAAATATAGTCGGTTACTCTATCCCCTAAAAACAGTCTAATACAAGTATACAATATTTAAACAATATTTGGAGTTAATTGAATCATATTTCGTTTTCTTCTACAGAACTTATTATAAATAGCACTATTTCCTATTGCTGTAATTTTCGTTTTCCTACATTTGCAAATGTCTAACATCTGAAATTCACCATGAATAAGCTGACGTAAAAACTATAAATTAATTATAGAAGTAACTTTGAATTCATATATGCATTTGCATATTCAAAGAAACTTTACCAAAATTATACCTGACATCCAAATAATGTTCTTACTCTTTCTACCTCAGTGGCTAACTAAAGTTGAAAATAATCTATCTTGATTTATTCCCTATTTAATAACAAAAGAAGCCAATCCAAAATTATTCTTCAGAAGAGATTCAAAATACAATTCTAACATGATATCATATTTAACGAATGATATGAAATTAGTAACAACAATTGTGCTAAACAATTGTGCTAAACAATTGTGCTAAACAATAATATGGCAATAATAAAATACGCAAATATTATAACTATAACAGAAAAAATGAAAAAATAGATTAAAGGTCCCTTGGCCCAGTTGGTTAAGGCGTGGTGCTAATAACGCCAAGATCAGCAGTTCGATCCTGCTAGGGACCATTTTTTTCTATGCAGGTGAGCTCCATTTTTTTGATCTCTTCTATATATCATTTTTATTGTTGTAAAATATCAATGGTCTCTAAGTAATGCTGAACTACCAAATAAGGATTTTTGATCCAGCTAGGGAATATCTTTTAAAATATCATGATGATAGGGAAACTATTATAAGACTTTGCAGGGATATCAATTCATATTCGAAGAAGATAATATTTTCTATCCACAGAATCCAAAAGAAGATAATCGATGAGAAGATATATAATCAGATATTTGACCATATGAAGGTCATTAGTAAGTCATTATCTATAATTTACAACAAATATAGTAAAAAAGAAAATTTTAATCTGTTCAAATCAACTATTTCAAATTCAGTTGAAGAAATGATAGAAGCATTCACGTTTGGTTATTATGCTATAAATGAAAAAATAATGTCATATAGCACCTTTATGATAATTATAAAAGGTCTTATACTAAGTTATGATTGTGAATCCGATACTTTTAATGATAAAACAGTTAATTATTGCATTGAACTTCTTTTTTCTAAGACACTGGTGAACAAGGGAACAGAATGCAGAGACTCAGAACCTCCAATTGGAAGCTTAAACTTTGAAATTTGCTTTATCTTGAAAGGTGATTTTTTTATGGGGCTATTTGATCTTACTGGGGAAATAATGAGATATTCTATATCAAACTTAATTGATTCAAGCACAAATAGAGTAAATCCTGATGTGGTGAAGAATTTACAATTTATGAAGTCAATTAACCAAGAATTTAAAGAGTTGTTTACAAGGTATCCTAACATGAGTATAAATAAAGGGATTTTCAATCTTACATATGACAGAAAAGGAGCTAGCATAATCGAAAAGAAGCTACAGGTATTACAGCAATCCGTTAATAAGGTTGAGAATATTCTATGTGATATTTACATTAGGAGCAACGAAATATCACCTGGAAATATAGATGTAGATGATTATGCGTAAGCAATATTATACAGGTCTTAATAGATAATTATTTTCATGATTAAATTCTTGGAATTGGACCACCTGGAGACTTTTCGGTTCTTGCAGTAAGTACTTCACATCCATCTTCGGTGACAATCATCATATGCTCGAATTGAGCAGAAAATCTACCATCTTGAGTTGTAGAAGTCCAATTATCTGGCCATGTGGTATCCTTATATGTACCAAGACACAACATAGGCTCAATAGTGAATACCATACCTGGTTTAGCAATTCCAACAGCTTTATTCTTAGCATAATGAGGGATGTTTGGTTGACAATGGAAAAGCTGGTTAGTACCATGACCACAATAAGTTCTAACAACGGAACAGTTGTTCTTAGTTGCATGCTCTTCAATGATATTACCAAGGTTTCTAAATGGTAATCCAGGTTTCACTGCCTTGATTGCTAAGTCTAAACATTCTCTAGTAGTTTCAACAAGTCTAACAATATCTGGATTAGTTCTAGCCTTCTCTCCAACGTAATAAGTTTCGTTAAGATCAGAATGGAATCCTAAATAGTAAATTGTAACATCAATATTTACGATGTCACCATCTTTCAATGGTCTCTTATCTGGAATACCATGACAGATTACTTCATTTACAGATGTACAAACAGATTTTGGGAAATTAAAGTAGTTAAGTGGAGAAGGATAAGCATTTCTCTTGAGACATTCTTTGTGCAATATAGCATCTAATTCATCAGTTGTAACACCTTCCTTAATATGACTAGCAGTAATGTCTAAGACCTCTCTTGAAATATGAGCAACTTTTCTGATCTTCTCTATTTCCTTTGGTGTTAAGATGGTGATCTTTCCTAATCTATCATTTTTGATTTCACTTATTGGTTTACCATCCTTAGCGTAATCAGGAAGTTTAATATGTTTAGGTACAGCTCTTCTTGGAGATAATGGATATTGTGGTCTTAATTCACCAGTGAAGTTATAGCTTGGAAATGGGTTGTAAGCTTCATTTGGGTTTTCCTCATCGTTGTGAATAGCCTTGTGTTGAGACCAACAGCCACGAAAACAAGTTTGATTACAGAAAACATTTTCTAAACCTTGTTTCAAACATACAGGGCATTTTAATGGGGAATCTGTTTCCTTACCACATGTAGGAGATGCACAAATAGCAGCCATAATTAATATCTATATATGAACTATTTATAAAAGAATGAAGAAAAATTTCTCGATTCTATATATGGTGGTCGTGTCGGCCTCAATTTAGTGGTAAGATTTTCTTATGACGGTATAAGATTATGATTATGAAGCATTTAACGGTGTTATTTGTAAGTTTTCAGGACCAAAACTCATAGGAAGTAGTTCGTGCAAATATAACTTGCAGAATTTTTCACCATTACTTGAGAACATGAATACCGGAATCTCTGGAGCAAATTCCCTGATGAACTGCCTACATATCCCACAAGGTGAAATAGGCTCTTCTGAATCACTAGATATAGCAATTACCCTCAATTCCTTGTTACCTTCCATCTGCAAAAGTTAGTGATGTATTCAGCTTGTGAATTTCTTCATTTTATTTGGCCCTAAATGACCACCCTGAAGTGATACAAATTTAAAGCATATAAATAAAAGAAGTTTTCTTAGGTTAGTATACTTACCAATGCACGAGTGATTGTACATCTCTCAGCGCAAATTCCAGCACCATATGATGCATTTTCTACATTTGCACCTGTTATAAAATCACCATTACCTGTAATCAATGCACATCCAACTCTATAATCTTGTTAGAATAAATCATCAATTATTACTCAATGGCTCTGAGTTATATAAATTAACATACCTGAACTTGGAATATGGGGAATATGATAAATCACGGGCTTCATTTGTTAGTACATCCACTAACAGATTGTATTCTTATAAATACTAACCTTCCAAGCATTTTTCTTTTAACAATTGAAAATCTGAATCAGACACTTCATCATGGTCTGTATGAACTTGAAGTTTTTGAACCATCTCAAATCAAAAATATTATATTGTTAAATCATACTCTTGCTTTCTGTGTTTCTTTGATACCGAGAAATGTCACTTTAATGACACAAAAAGATGGAAAAGGTGCAAAAACTATAGCTGAGATATTCAAAGAGCTGAACACTAAGACTATACTAAGAGTTAAATAACACCTCTTATGACCTTTCTCATAATTAAATATTATGAAAATTCGTCAAATTATACCACCTTAGTGGCCCTTACATCTAACGATAATCTTGATACTTACTCTTAATCAAAGTTTCATAAAAAAGGGCACAAATCTTCTTAACAAGAGCCAAATTAAAAAAAAAAAAGTTCCTTTACAATGTCTGTGATTGTAAAGGACAACTAGAATAAGTAAATGTATTAATAGTAAATATTAAATAAACTAGCAAAGTTTCGGATGGTCACGTGCGTTAGTTACACAAAGCTTTTCTGATATTTTGAGTGGCGACGTAATATACAATCTACTAAGAGCACAAGATTAGAATCTAAAAGAAACCTACGTTTTTGGGGACTGTTGGTTATTAATTATAAGTTTACCCTTCAAATTTTAAGTTGCATTTACTAGGAAAAAAGTATTTAAGGTTCACATAAGAGTTAGCATAATTAGAATTTCAAGAAATAATGTCTACGTTAGAAGAATTGGAAAATAATCCTCAAGAGGAATTAATAGATCAAGAAATCTTAAATTCATCCACTTCTGCCATTAATAATAGAACAAAGTTATTAGACAATGATATTAAGGTTATGAGATCAGAATCACAAAGATTGACTCATGAAAAGACTGTTATGTTAGAGAGAATTAAGGATAACCAGGAAAAAATTAATAACAACAAGCAATTGCCATATTTGGTTGGAAATGTTGTTGAATTATTAGATTTAGATGCAGAAAGAGAAGCTATAGAACAAGGAGCCAATATTGATGAAGATGCGGCAAGATCTGGAAAATCTGCAGTGATAAAGACATCTACCAGGCAAACGATTTTCTTGCCATTGATTGGTTTAGTTGATCCAGCTACATTAAAACCTAATGATCTTATTGGGGTTAATAAAGATTCTTATTTAATTTTGGATACTTTACCATCTGAATATGACTCTAGAGTTAAGGCCATGGAAGTTGATGAAAAGCCTACAGAGGATTACTCTGATATTGGTGGATTGGATAAGCAAATTGAGGAATTAATAGAAGCAGTAGTATTACCAATGAAGCAATCTGAGAAGTTTAAGAACTTAGGTATTAAGCCACCAAAGGGTGCTTTAATGTATGGACCACCTGGTACTGGTAAGACTTTGTTGGCAAGAGCCTGTGCTGCACAATCAGGTGCTACCTTTTTAAAATTAGCAGCTCCACAATTAGTTCAAATGTTTATTGGTGATGGTGCTAAATTAGTTCGTGATGCGTTTGCATTGGCCAAGGAGAAGGCTCCTACTATTATTTTCATCGATGAATTGGATGCAATTGGTACTAAGAGATTTGATTCTGATAAGAGTGGTGATAGAGAAGTCCAAAGAACCATGTTGGAATTATTGAATCAATTGGATGGTTTTGGTTCCGATGATAGAGTAAAGGTTCTTGCTGCCACTAATAGAGTTGATACCTTAGATCCTGCTTTATTGAGATCTGGTAGATTGGATAGAAAAATTGAATTTCCATTACCTTCAGAAGAAGCCAGAGAATCTGTCTTAAAGATCCATGCCAGAAAATTAAACTGTGATAACAACTCTGTTAACTGGAGAGAATTGGCCAGATCGACTGATGAATTTAACGGTGCGCAATTGAAGGCTGTCACTGTTGAAGCTGGTATGATTGCATTAAGAAATGGTAAGTCCATTATTAAGCATGAAGATTTCGTGGAAGCCATCGGAGAAGTACAAGCCAGAAAATCTAAATCTGTCAGCTTCTATGCTTAAACACTTATTAGGCTACTAAATGTATATTACTAAGTATCATGAAATATTAAAAAAATCGTCATATAAATTTCTTTTATTGTAGAGTTATACTATGAAAATCTAACAAAATATCTAGTGTACACTATAAAGATTAACCTTATCATGAATATTTCAAGCAACTGGCTTTTGGGCCTTTTTCAATTCTTCTCTCAATTGTTGTGAAAATTCATCTTGATTGTCATCGTCATCCCAATCTTCTTCCCATAAATTAGATGGTTTCAATTGGGCACTTGGTTCATTAGACCATTTCGTGTCTTCAGGGAAATCTTCAAATTCATCATCTTCCTCCAATGTTTTAATAACTTTTTCTTCCCCTTCCACCTTAGATGGCACTTCCTTGTTATTATTTTCTACTTTTGACATAATTCCTCTATTATATTATATATATTATTTATCGATTAAGTTAGTGCTTGCCACTGCTGTGCAATTTCGCTACCGTCATATTCGCCATAATGTGAAGATAATATTACACAAAAGCGAATGATTTGGCACGTGACCCTGATCCAAATTTTTTTAGGAGCTCTTCTTGTACATCAAGTATTAGAAAATACATTAAGGAGGAAGCACTAGATATCCTAAATTCATACAAGATATAGGCATTTAACATGAAGGAGGTTGTTGTCGACGTATCTCCCAAATGTATCAAAGGGCTCGAGTTTGGTGCATTGTCAGCGAAAGACATTATCGCTCAGTCTGAAGTGGAGGTTCAAACCAGAGATTTATATGATTTAGAAAGGGGCAGAACACCAAAACAAGGTGGTGCTTTGGATACCAGAATGGGAATTTCTTCTAATTCAAGTGAATGTGCTACTTGTCAGGGTAATTTAGCTTCGTGTCATGGTCATTTTGGACATATCAGATTGGCATTACCAGTCTTCCATGTTGGTTATTTCAAATCCATAATTCTGGTATTGCAGAGTATTTGTAAAAGCTGTGGTGCTGTATTATTGGAAGAAAATGCTAAAAGATCGTTTTTGAATGATTTAAGGAGACCAAATATTGATAATTTAAGAAGAATGAAAATATTGAAGAAGATATTGGATCAATGTAAGAAACAGAGAAGATGTTTAAAATGTAATCATGTTAATGGTGTAGTTAAAAAGGCTGCCGCTGGAGCGGGTCCTGCTGCATTGAAGATTGTCCATGATACTTTCAGATGGATTGGTAAAAAGCCAACTCCAGAAAAGGAATATTGGGATAAGGAGTTTGATGAAGTATTTATTAGAAATCCTGAATTAGAAAAGTTTGCTAAAAGAGTACATGATGATTTAAATCCTTTGAAAGTTTTGAATTTGTTTAAACAAATCTCTCCTTCCGATTGTGAGTTATTTGGTATAGATGCTGCTAAAGGTGGTAGACCTGAAATGTATCTTTGGAGATATTTACCAGCTCCACCAGTTTGTATCAGACCATCTGTTATGATGGATGCCCAATCTAATGAAGATGATTTGACTGTAAAATTGACAGAAATCGTGTGGACATCTTCGTTAATTAAAGCAGGTATTGAAAAAGGTATTTCAATCAACAACTTAATGGAGCAATGGGACTACTTACAGTTATCAGTTGCTATGTATATTAATTCTGATTCTGCTAATCCTGCTTTATTACCATCTTCTGGTGGTAGTGGCTCTAAATCATCCAAACCTATAAGAGGCTTCTGTCAAAGATTAAAAGGTAAACAGGGTCGTTTTAGAGGTAATTTATCAGGTAAAAGAGTAGACTTTTCGGGTAGAACTGTTATTTCTCCTGATCCTAATTTGAAAATTGATGAAGTGGCCGTCCCTGATAGAGTGGCTAAGGTATTAACATATCCTGAGAAATGTACTAGATATAATAGAAAAAAGTTACAAAAATTGGTTTTAAATGGACCAAATGTACATCCTGGTGCTAATTACCTCCAAAAACAAGATGAATTAGCTAAGAGAAATTTAAGATTCGGTGATCGTGTTAAATTGGCTAAAGGTTTACGTATTGGAGATGTTGTTGAAAGACATATTGAAGATGGTGATATTGTATTGTTTAATAGACAACCTTCTTTGCATAGATTGTCCATTTTGTCACATTATGCTAAAATTAGGCCATGGAGAACATTCAGACTTAATGAATGTGTATGTACTCCATATAACGCAGATTTTGATGGTGATGAAATGAACTTGCATGTTCCTCAAACTGAGGAAGCTAGAGCTGAAGCTATTAATTTAATGGGTGTTAAAAATAACCTTTTAACTCCAAAGTCTGGTGAACCTATTATTGCAGCTACACAAGATTTTATCACTGGATCTTACTTAATTTCCCATAAAGATTCGTTTTTTGATAGAGCATCGTTAGTTCAGTTATTGTGTATGATGTCGGATGCTGATATTCAATTTGATATACCGCCTCCAGCTATTTTCAAGCCAGTTATGTTGTGGACTGGTAAACAAGTATTTTCGTTGTTGATTAAGCCTAACAAAAAGTCTAATATTGTTATCAATTTGGATGCTAAAAATAAAACATTCATCCCTCCTAAGAAGGGTTTACCAAATGAAATGTCACCAAATGATAGTTATGTGATTATTCGTGGTTCTCAAATTTTGAGTGGTCTTATGGATAAATCTACTTTAGGTGATGGTAAGAAACATTCTGTATTTTATACTATATTAAGAGATTATGGGCCAGATGCTGCTGCAGTTGCCATGAACCGTATGGCCAAATTGTGTGCTAGATATTTGGGTAATAGAGGTTTCTCCATTGGAATTAATGACGTTTCACCAAGTGAAGATTTAAAACAAAAGAAAGAATTAATGGTAGAACAAGCTTACTTGGAATGTGATAAATTAATTGATTTGTATAATAGAGGAAAGTTAGAGACTCAACCGGGTTGTAATGAAGAGCAAACTTTGGAAGCGAAGATTGGTGGTCTTTTATCCAAGGTCAGAGAACTGGTCGGTGATGTCTGTATTAGGGAATTGGATTCATTAAATGCACCATTGATTATGGCTACTTGTGGTTCTAAAGGTTCTACATTGAATGTCTCTCAAATGGTGGCTGTTGTTGGTCAACAAATTATCTCTGGTAATCGTGTTCCTGATGGTTTCCAAGATAGATCTTTACCTCATTTTACAAAGAATTCTAAGACTCCTCAATCAAAGGGTTTCGTTAGAAATTCTTTCTACTCCGGGTTGACTCCTCCAGAATTCTTATTCCACGCTATTTCAGGTAGAGAAGGTTTGGTTGATACTGCTGTTAAGACTGCTGAAACAGGTTATATGTCAAGAAGATTAATGAAGTCTCTTGAAGATTTATCTGCTCAATATGATAATTCTGTTCGTAATTCCTCTAATGGTGTTGTGCAATTTACTTATGGTGGTGATGGTTTGGATCCATTTGATATGGAAGGTGATGCTAGACCGGTCAATTTCATTCGTCAATGGGACCATGCGTTTAATATCACATTTGACATTAATAAAAAGGGCTTATTACCATATGAAATCCTCGAATTGGTGGACTCTGTATTATGTCCATTAGAAGAGAAGTTGGTAAGATACGATAATACTGGTAAGCTAGTTGGTGCTAAAGATTTAGATAAAATTGAGTATATTGATCAATTTGATGCAGAAAGAGCCTTCTTGCAATCGATAAGAGATTTCACTACTAAGAAAGCTGAGCAATTGGCTGAAATAAGAGAACATAAACACTTGAAAGCATATTTCACCAAACCATCCGAGGATGAAATATTTATGGATGATGATTCAGAAAGGTTAAATGCTGTGAACCAGTTATTGAAGATATCAGGAGATTCTATTACCAAATTCTTGAATCAATGTCTTTACAAATATTCTAAAGCAAAGGTTGAGCCAGGTACTGCAGTTGGTGCTATTGGTGCACAATCTATTGGTGAACCAGGTACACAAATGACGTTGAAGACTTTCCATTTTGCTGGTGTTGCGTCGATGAATGTTACATTAGGTGTCCCTCGTATTAAAGAAATTATTAATGCTTCTAAGGTTATTTCTACTCCTATTATTAATTCCGTCTTAGTTAATGATGATGATGAAATTGCTGCTCGTGTTGTTAAAGGTAGAATTGAAAAGACCTTACTTCAAGATGTTGCATTCTATATTGAGGATGTTTACAAGAATAATCTTGCCTATCTTTCTATAAAAATTGATTTGAAAACCATTGAGAAGTTACAGTTGGAATTATCCATTGAAAGTATTGCACATGCTATTGTGAATGCACCTAAGCTTAAGATTTTAGCTGGTGATGTTTCTATATCCGGTAAAGACACAATTAATGTTTTGGTAACATTCCGTGAAACTAAGGCTGATTTATTGAAGAATCCAAATGATTCTGTAAACACCTTGTTCTTCAGAATGCAAAATTTGAAACGTGTTTTACCTGGAGTAGTCATTAAGGGATTACCAAACATTTCTCGTGCTGTTATTAATATTAAGGGAGATGGTAAGAGAGAATTATTGGTTGAAGGTTATGGCTTAAAAGATGTCATGTGTACTGATGGTATAGTTGGTACAAAGACTTGTACTAATCATGTTCTTGAAGTTTACGAAGTATTGGGTATTGAAGCCGCAAGATCTTCTATTATTGGCGAAATCGACTACACTATGAGTAATCACGGTATGAGTGTTGATCCTCGTCATATTCAATTATTAGGTGATGTTATGACTTATAAGGGTGAAGTATTGGGTATTACAAGATTTGGTTTAAGTAAAATGAGAGATTCAGTCTTGCAATTAGCATCTTTTGAAAAGACAACTGATCACTTATTCGATGCCTCCTTCTATATGAAGAATGACAAAGTTGAAGGTGTTTCCGAATGTATTATTTTAGGACAAACTATGAGTGTAGGAACTGGTGCATTTAAACTTGTCAAGACATCTAATTATGATGAAAGTGCCTTAACTCCAAAACCTACTCTTTTTGAGAATTTATGTGAAGTTCTGGCTGCTGCTTAAAGTGTATTTTAGTTGATGTGTATATATATAATTTAACCCATATGGGAAGACATAGAATGGAATATATATTATTTAAAAGAATTGTTATATTTTGATCAATTTTATTCAATTTGATCAATTTTTCAAAATAAGCTATTTATTGAGTAGAAATCTCTCATATTCGAAATTACTTAATTAAATCAGCTTCTTCATCTGCTATACTTTCAAGAGCCAGTAAGAAAGGATCTACGTAGACTTTATGAAGACTAGTTGTATTTGAAAAATTTCACATCTCATCGCTCTCTATACATAAAATATGTTACATTAAATTGGCACGAAATTACAAATATTGGCAAACAGCCTCACATTCTCTTCAAGTAGTAGTAGCTACCACCATATAGTCTGTAAAGTAACGAGGATCTCCTGATCTGGGGTGTTTAAGTATTAGAATGGCTTGTATTTATATATAGTCCCAAATAGGAAAGTCCCAAATTAGACGTTACTCGACTGATTTTGTGACACCATCAAGATCTACTAAATTCTTTTTAGAGACAAAGGATTACAACATTGAGTCGATATAAGAAAATTACTTTAACAGCCTGGGCTTGAGTAATAGGTAGAAGGAATGCACGATGAAAAGTATGGGAACTATACTGACAACTATTTGTTGTATCTAAATAACGTGAATATGACCAATCAAACAGTGATGTTGAATAGATTACCGACACTAGGAGAAATTTTGGCCAACAAAACAAAGTCACCAGTTAATATATACACATTCTACGAGTTTATGAGGGATGTAGAGGGGAGTCTGGAGTATTTGGATTTTTGGTTTGACTTGGTTAACCATTTGAACTTGTGTAAACACTACGTGAAGGGATTAAAAGATAAAATAACTAGACGGTCAGAAGTTTACTCTACACCAACAGCAAATAGAAATTCAGTCCCATTGCTGGAAGCAACTAAGCATAAGTCATTAAATTCTTCGATGTTATTGGATTTGATTATCAATGACCATGTTTTAGAGGAAACAGATTCGCATCGTTTATCCCAATTTCTAAGAGGTGGTATTGACTTGGATACTGATGATCCTAGAATACGTGAATTGCTTAATGAATATAACGACTCTACTGACGAAAGTAGTAAAAGAAATACTGGGGATTTGGGTAGCCCAATACATGAATTTGAGCCACCATCTAATATACCAAACAATGGTAAGAGAATATCATCGCATTCAAAACTTTTAGAGGACCAGAGTTTCTCTGAGTCATTAATGGAAAACCAAATAGAAATAGAGCAAGCAACACATGCTGTTAATCCTAGATATACTAGATTGGACCAATTTCCACAAAAAAGAGCTTCATCTATAAATCCTTCAATGTTAGAAAAAATACTACAAGATTCACCTGGAAATTCTTATCACTCCTTTATAACCAGAGAAAACTTAAAAGAATCATCACATAATTTGTTATTAACGTATTTTCTCGATGATTCAGAGAAAACCCTTAATTTACCACAATCTATGAATGCATATGTTAGAAATGCCATAGAAATGGAAGGAAGAGACGATCCAGATATTTTTAACCATGTAAAGGATTACGTCTTTAACAAGATAGAGAACGACCACTTACCAAGGTTTTTAAACTTTGTTGCAATAAGAAATGTTAGTAGAACTTCATTAATCCGTATAATAATAGGGTTCTTTTTTGCATTTGTTGGATTTTGGATGAGTTTCATTTTCATATTCCTAAATTACAGAAAACTGTTGAGAGTGGTGATTATTGTCCCTTTCTTAATTGCATTTTACTGTCTAGTGTCGTCAGTCTATTTAATAGATCCAATACTAGTCTGGTTTGGCTATTGTGAATCATTCTCTAATAGATCATACTTTTTGAAAGTAGAAGAGAGTTTTATTTATAAATTACTAGTCAAGAGAAGCATGTGGGTACTATTCTTGATTTTAATATTTACAGCAATATTTACAGTCTTGTTTAGTTTAGTACCTGGGCATAGATTATGATCATCATTTTACATAGCATTGTATAATATACACACACCATTTAATTCTTAAATTAAATTCCTTGATTTGTACTTAAAAGTTTAAAGAAAATTACAGATGGCGTTTATTAACCACTAGAGTATACAGAATTCGTTTAATTATTACCATATATAATAAACACAAGAGAGGAAGTTAAAAATGATTATTTCAAATTATATTTGAGCTAATTTAGTTAACTTCGTTTAAGAAAGCTTCTCTCTTTTCAGCAACTCTTTGAGCTCTTCTTTCACGAGCAGCTCTGTTTCTAGATCTTCTAGCTTCAGCTTCGTCCTTAAGGGCCTTTTCACGTAATGCTTCAGCCTTGGCTTGGATGATGTGCTCAACTAAGGATCTCTTGTGCTTGAAAGTGTTACCCTTAGCAGACTTGTATAATGAGTGGTATAAGTGCTTGTCAATCTTACCAGCATCTCTGTACTTAGCTAATAATCTTCTTAAAACTCTTAATCTTCTCATCCACAAAACTTGGGATGGCATACGAGCATCCTTGGTACCCTTTCTCTTACCGTAACCCATGTGTCTACCGGCTCTCTTAGATTCTAATAAAGCTCTAGCTCTAGATCTAGAGTGGACAGTGTCTGGCTTCTTGACGATGGTACCATTTCTGTATAACTTTCTGATAGCTTGACGGGAGTTAGCGTTAGCAATTTCAGTTGTTTCATTTGGATCTAACCAGATCTTTCTCTTACCAACACCAACAACACTGGCAGCAAGTCTTTTTTGAGTTCTAAGATTAGCCCTACAAAAGTTAGTATATTTATTCGAATAAAAGTAAAATTCTGATTCAATGATAGTCCATCTTTAAAATACAATAGGTTTTACTTCTTCATGCTTTCTTAGAATTGTAATCCTTATAATTGTAATACTAGGTTTGTCTCTGTTTAATATATTTTGAAAGGGAAAAGCTTTACATATTTATTCACCTTTAATACTGTCTAATAACCCACCTTGTCATTACTCTTCACACAATCTTAATACTATTACTAAACACAACATTATGAACTTATCACCATCATTATCACTTGATTGTCACTTACATTTTTAATGAAATGTGTCTTACTTAACAAGATAAAAAAATTTCACTTAAAGAATGCTTTTATTAAGAGAAAATTTTTGTCATACTAGGGATTCTGTCCTCATTCTGATAACTTTGTGTAATAAAAAAATTTTGGAGGTCACAATGTGAGTTTCAACCAATTCACACGACTAATTCCGTATTTTGTGGAATATACTGCACATACAATGGGATATTTTTGAAGTGGCTATGAGGTCCTAAATAGGAAATATTATTTAGGGGATTGCCCTATTGAAACACATGTGACAAAATGGTGATTTATTGTCTGCAGTATCATCGGAAATTTTTTTGCAATAATATCAGTAATGAGATGAGATTGAATATTAATTCGATCCGTTATCTTTAGATACACTTATTCGGTAAACTGTAGAAGAAATGGGAAAGTCATTAAGATCCAAGAGCAAGTTGAGAGCAAAGCTGATTAAGCGTAAAGGTGAATTCAGTAACTTTGTTGACTCTAGAAATAAAAGATTAGCTGAAAAATTAGAACAGGAAACTGAAAAACAGGATGAAGAAAAGAAGAAGAAACAAGCGGAAGCAGGTGAAGAAGCAATGGATGTTGAAACTGATAAATCTAAGAAGGTTACTACTTCTGGATGGAGAGATTCTAGAAAGCAAATCTACAAGCAAAGAAAGCTTAAATCTAAGAAGAGTAAGACTATGAAGTTTTAAGTCTCGTTGTACTATAGTATTATCAATGAATGCATGTTTAGTTCTCGCATACGTATTTTGAATTTGGTATCTGTTTCTATGAATTTGCTCAAGAGAATTACGGATGCCGGCAGGCAATGATAGGATAAGATCGTTTATTATTAATTTAGCACATTTACATTATATAAGTATTGATAATTGAGGATGTTTATTTCTTTTTCTTTAATAAAAACACAATTTAACTAATACTTTTCGTATCCAACTTCTTCTAATCTTTTAGCCTTTTCAAGGACCTCATTTTCCATATCAGACATGTATTTGTTCATGGCATCAAGCCATTTATAATCGCAAGCACCTAATATTCTAATAGCTAACAAAGCAGCATTAGTACTATTATTTATTGCGACAGTTGCAACTGGGATACCTCTTGGCATTTGTACAATAGAATGTAATGAATCAACACCATCTAAAACGGATCCCTTCACTGGAACACCAATTACTGGTAATGGGGTCATTGCAGCTACCATACCTGGTAAGTGAGCAGCACCACCAGCACCGGCTATTATAGCTTTGATACCTCTCTTTGGTGCTTCAATGGCATATTTTGTCATTCTTTGTGGGGTTCTGTGAGCACTTACAATTGTGACCTCAAATGGAACACCAAATTTCTTTAAAATGTTTGCTCCAACTGACATCACAGGTAAATCGGAGTCAGAACCCATAATTATACCAATTAAAGGTTTTTCCTTGGTTTCAATAGCCTTTGGAATTTCTGAAGATTCTCCTAAGATGTACTTTAATTTCAGTTCACAATCTTCCATGGAAGAAGAGACAATGTTAATATGACCCATCTTTCTGGCCGGTCTAGTTGATTTACCATAAAGATAGACAGAAGCACCTGGTGTTTCTAAAGCTCTATGACACAGTTCCAATTCTTTATTTGGGGTTTCATCTCCTAAAACATTTAACATTATGGAGTTGGTGTTTGTAGTTGAAAAGTTGGTGAAATTCTTAGGCATTGGTAATCCAACAACAGCTCTAACGTGTGCTTCGAATTGGGTTGTAATGCATGCATCAATTGTGTAATGTCCTGAGTTGTGTGGTCTTGGTGCAATTTCGTTGATTAATAACTCATTATTTGGCAATAAGAACATTTCAACACCAAATATACCACATCCAGGAAAGGATTTAACTGCTCTTTTGGCCAAAAGAGAGGCTTTTGTAGCAATGGTATCGGAAACTCTAGCCGGAGCATAAACCAAATGACAGATATTATTTTGGTGAATGGTTTCGACAGTAGGATAAGCATATACTTCACCTTCGATAGATCTGACAACCATTACTGCTAATTCCTTTGTAAATGGACACCATCTTTCTGCATATAATGGTCTATCACTTAAAAACTTAAGGGCTTCTGAGACAGATTCTTTGGTCTTAACAACAAAGTTTCCTCTTCCATCGTAGGCTAAAGTTCTGGACTTTAACATAAATGGATAGCCAAATTTCTCTCCAATTTTAAGCAATGCCTCTTCGGTGTTTTCTGGAACTGCAACGGATTCGGTTATTTCTACTTCATTCTTGATCAAATGCTCCTTTTGCAAATACTTATCTTGAATTAATTTGATAGTTTCTGGTAATGGATAAATCTTGACTCCATATTTCTCTTGAGCAAGCTTTAAAGCTTCTGTATCAACGTGTTCAATTTCCACAGTGAGGACGTCACACTTTTTAGATAACTCTAATATAGCATCAGCATCAGTAAATGATCCATCAACGTGCTCTTCGCTGGCATTAATTTGTTTGGCAGGTGAATTTGGGGCATCTAAGACAAGAGTCTTGATGTTCAATCTACTGGCAGCTTCAACAATCATACGACCTAATTGGCCACCACCTAAGATACCAACTGTTTTACCGTCCATTTGATTATGATGTGATGTGTTTTAAGTAAGATAACTTTCTTTTTGTAAAGAATACTATTATGATTCAGATTCTTAGATGGAAAATCTCACTGCTAATATATTCGATGGCCGAGTCAAAAATTCTTATCTAGTGAGATTACCACAAAATCATCGTGCCCATCTGAGCCTTATAAGCGCATAATTTTATTATTTAAATTAGACAAGTTATACAAAGTAATATTGAAGATATATTCTTAAGAATTGAAGCTATGTATTATTGATATGTCAACAAATCATTGATCCTTGGAAAATTATATGCCAGTCATAAATTGTTCAAGTATTCATCAGTATAGGTTGGTACATTCATCGCATCTTGATGGTCATTATGTGCCATTGTTAAATCAATATTAGAAGGTTGACGGAAATCATTAGTATGCATTAAAGTCTGGGATGTATTTTGGTGTGGATCGTGAACTACTTGGTAGCCTAATGGAACTTGAGTTTGTACTTGAGTTTGAACTTGAGTTTGAACTTGATTTTGAGGAGAATACTCCGGTTGCACAGGATACTGATTCTGTAAGTTATGAAATTTAGCCTGTATGCTAGATTGAGGGGTTCTTTTGTTCCAAGTGGAGTCAAAAGTACTTAATGGTGTGATATCACTCATTTGCAAGCCACTACTAGCTTGACTGAATTGATTATAATACATAGGAGAAACCAACGTTAATGGGGCATCAGAATTGAAGTATACAGATCTCTCAGGACATTCTACTGATTGACTCTCGATATTTCCGTCGCTCGTAATCATGCGTGGTAATGTAAGTCTAGTTGAGGTGGTGGTTGCATCCTTCAATTCATCAACCTTGGCAAATTCCCAAAGTAGCACGACTTGAATCTTCAGCTTTGGTAACATATACGATTCAAATTCTCCACCTTCAGGTTTTTCATAAATAATTTGCTTGATTGTAATCCCTTTGCATGCCAAAACTTTCTCTTCTGGCATTTTGTTACTTATGTTCAAAAAGAAGTATTTCCAGAATCTTGGAAGGAAAGGCAAGTTTTGATCAAACTGCAAATCTTCAGTTAATTTCATGATTTCATTTCCAAATGAATACACACACGAAAATACAGAATACGTCTTGTTAGGATCACAATTATCATATTTGACAGAATAATTGGATTTCAACCCTTCTGTTATCGAATAATTGTATGGTAACTCTGGTATTCTAACTTTTACCATATTGTGAATTATTGGAATCTGGGAGTTTTGAAATTCTATCAATCCCGGAAATCTAGTAGATGTATTTGCATTTTCTTTGACTTGAAGTTCCTTGACTTCCTCATTAATGTTTTGAATGCTAAAAGTGATTGGTTCCAAATCATTTGGGTCGTTAACAGATATGTAAAAGTTTTCAATTGCTAAATTAGTCAATTTCCTTCTTTTATTATTAATTGAAGAAACACTACCTGATGCTGAACGAGCAGTTGTTGATTCAGGGGCTGTATTTACCATTGGAACTGACATATTCGAGTGGCTTCTCTTACAAGATTCATTTAAGCCTAAAGACTTATCCAAATTTATTTTAGAAAAGATCTCTTCAAACTTCTTATTATTTGCTAACTCTTCTTCCTTGTTAGCAAATTTTGGGCCATCGTTGATTAAACTAATTATATCATGTTTCTGGCCCAAGTTTTTGATTACTTGAATATGACTAGAAACTTGTTTTCTGGTTCTATATTTACCGGTCTTGGTTAAAATATAGTCTGATATAAGTTCATTTCTTCCACATGATCTTCCACTAATTTTGATTTTGCTTAATCCATTCTTTGGTATAATCTTTAATATCTCTTCAAATGCATTCTCCACTTCTTCAGACCAAATTTCATTGTATTGACTCTTGCTGTCATTTTGATCAAACAGACCATTTTGTATACTTGTTCCCTCGATAAGAGTGGTAGCCATATTGTTAGAAAGTTCCAGCTTCAAATATATATCGCTATCCTGAGGTTTCTTCTGTTGAGAACTAGGACTTAAGGTGCCCATTAGTTTGCGTACGGGAGTTTTCTCCTCATTGCTGAGGAAATTTGTAGACCTTGGCATCTCCTTCCTTACCAGCTTTGATGACTCGTGTATCTGATAGAGCTGTTTACCGGAGTTATCTAACGCGATATCTACGATTAATGGTAGCTTCTTATTTGATTGAGTCTTTTCTGGTGTAAGTGTTGGAGTCACCGAGTTCGACATTGAGGATTGTAGTAGTAGTAGTCAGATGTTCGTTTCTATTCGATTTTCTATTAGATGTATGTTGTAGACTATCGAGCTATGACACGTTTAGTTGGGCTGGTGAAAAAGAATGAATGTGTTCAACGTTACAACTCGAGTATTTATCCAAAGATAGCAACTTGTGTACTTTAAGATGTTTGGAGTATGGTGTGTATAACAGCTGATAGTTGTACTTATATATTATCAAAGATCTGTAGAGAACTTGAAATATTTTTAAGAAAATTAAACAATAACAAGTCTCCCAAAACATCTTTCTCACGTCTATTATATGAAGTATAGTACTGCAGTCTAGATTCGGCCTTTGATGGTCAGAAAATCGAGTATAAACAATAATGTACAATGCAGGCCAGTGATCAATATCAGACGAAAAAAATCATTCCTGGATGATACAGAGATGTTCTCAAAACGTTTACGATGGACTGCAAATGCCTACAATGGCTACAGGAGACGATAATAATAATATAGTAAAGAAAGATTAAGAAAACAGTACTTAGATAGCCATTGTATGTCTTTCCTCGAAGAGATGAGTGCCTGAAAACTGTGCCTCTTACTTCTGCTATTTTTTTTCCAAGCAGGTGAGAACCTAATCAGAATAGTGGGGCAGCACTGGGCTTAGGATTTGCACTGATTACATCATACTTAATCGAGAATTAAGTATGGTAAGATAAAGGAGATTTGCTATATCGGGTGCTTAGCGACGATAGTTTTATATCAGCTGTACATATATCAATTATGTAGATCTCATGCGGTTAACTCTGAAATTTAACGTAATTTACACATATCAGTATTATCTCTTTAAGATGTTTAATGTCAAAGAAACATTTCTCGGGTTTTTTTACACGAATATCCATAGAAAATATGCATGTTCTCCTATAAAATCGTACGTTTCTCTGAATATCATACATAAATTTTTCGCGCATTGGCCAATAACCTGAAACATTTAATAAGATTTAAGTAATCTTGCATGAGATTGGCATACATTATCGCGGCTTTTGTTGGTGGATGAGAAGACCAAGTGCGCTTTTTTTAGACACATAAACTGCTTGGAGACATTATAATCCATTGGTCTGAAACCATGTATTAAAAGTACTCCATTATTGCCTATTCCATCGTCATGAACCATATTGCAATTTCATTTGTAACCATTTCTACCCTTTTTCACTATTTTGCAGATCATTAAAAACCTGGCCAGGCCTTCAGGACTAGATTTTTCTCTGCCCAATTAGGTAAGCAATAAAGGGTTCCTGGTGCCTTACGTGGAAGACAATTAAAAATGCACAGGATATGTTTCAGAAGCAAAAAATAATAAGGTTTAGTTTCATTGCTATTGTATAACACTATTGGACAATAGTGTTGGTTTAGCATGAGTGCTATGCGTCTATAAGGGATGTGAAATCTGAAACCAGGTCTCCGCGTACTCGCATAGTGCCTTAAAGTTTCACGGACTCTCCCCGATGGCATATACCAGTTACTAAACAAGGTATAACTGTGCTTATTTGGAATGTTATTGATATACTTAATCGAGACTTAAACTTGAAATTGGCCTATATAGTTGCCAATGGAAGGTTTAATGATATAACCTACATTTGGATAAGTATGCTATTTCAAATACAGACACCTCATGAACAAATTATATTAAAGTCCTTGAATTAATTCGAATTAATTCAAATTAATAAACATATTATTTAGTCTTATATTTTGCAACTTCGCTAGTTGTTCAGTTAGACTGATTGAACAATAGTACCTACCTCAAGCGTTTTTTTTTTGCGCTTTTTTTAAAAATCTCACCGTTTCCTATTTGGGATCAAAAATAGTCTGAAACATACAAACAAGTGCATTCTAAGCTGTAACCATATCCGTTTTGCAACAATCGTTCAATAAAAATGAAATTACAGCTACTGGCACAATATCGTACTCATTGTTTATATACGAAAATATGTAACACCTAAACCTAAATTTAAACTAACTTACTTTTTAAAGATTTTGTAACGTAAACATACCACATCTATACATCTTATACAAAAGGTATAGTACTGTTAGCATATACCGTGTTGCTAACAAGAATCATAAATTAAAGATTCTTGTTTTTCATGTGAGATTATTATAAAATAATCAGAGAAAGATAGAAGTTCGTAAATTAAATGAAATTTGGAAAAAATCCAACTAAAGATGAAATTTATTAAAATAACTCTTAAATTAATTAAAGTAATTAAATTAATTAAACTTTTGTAAAAGAAAATTAGATAAATGCCTATTTATAAGTTTGAAGAGCAATTAAATGATCTTGTAAATTACTTTATATTAGGTGATCCTGATCTACTTTATGAATTTAAAGAAAGTAATAACCTTCCAGACAATTTGGTGACTGAGTTTACAACTAATGAAAGTGGAAACAGAGCCGTGGAAGAAGGAGTGATGATACCATTGGCTGGAATCGACAACCATCCTTATACCGTCATTATAAGTATAGCTGAAGATCAAGTAGAGTTATTAAAAGATCAAAATCTGATTGTTCATAAGAAAGAGGACTACATTATATATATAAAAAATGAGTGCATATTCTTGTATACAATGCCGTATTTAAGACGTTTTGATAAGCAAATGATTACCTCACTAAAGCAACATAGAAAGGCATCAGTGAATCTTCCCAATGGCTGGTATTCAGTTGATGTTTATGTTGGCTATCTTTCCAATGATTCTGAAGATAGCAAATTCAGATACGAGGAGCCAACGATTGAATTCAGCCTACATCCACATGACGAGAAACCCACATATAAAGGAAACATTAATTATTTATTTTCACTTTCAAGCTGAAGTAATAAGATATAAATCGTTTAAGAGAAAACTTAAATTAGTTCTTTGCTATTATACATCATATTATTTACATTATTATACACCAAATTCTCTAGATATTGTTCAAATAGTTCAACAAAGCAGAATTATCTTGCTCATTCAAATCTTCAACCTCGCTAAGATCATTTTCTTCTAAAATTGTAGAATTATCACGATAAGTTAAATCTATTGAGGTACCGCAATATTGTACAAAGGGAATTTTTAAATTACCCAGGCTAATTTCCTGATTAATCATGTCTTCTGAAGAGATAAGATCTGGTAAAAATTTCTCGAATTCCTTAAACCACTTTTTAATCAGCTTAACGATATTGAATATGGGCTTATTTTCATTTATGATAGTATTTTTTAATAATTCTATATCAGCGACAAAGCTACGGATACTATCATATCCATAATTGTAATTTTTATTGATAATTTCAACCATAGATATAATATTGTTCCTTGACCTATAATTTCGAATACTACCATTTTTATCAAATCTCTCGTTGAACATTGTTAAAATATTCGCAATGAGAATGTTAATAGGAAAATAAACAGATTCAATAACCTTAAGTCCTATGGATTCCAGTTCTTCAAAAAGCTCCTGACGTTGCATGCTCATTTTACTTAATTCAACGAACTCATTTAAATTTTTCACTAATATATTAGAAAATTCAAGTTTTTGTTGGATTTCTTCTGGGGTATTATTTCCATAAAGAATTGAACTACTGGAATTAAGATTATTATTCTTTCTTACCAATGGTGAGCCATTTTTCAGCTCCCTCTTTAAACACCAATAACGACATATTTCATTACTTATCTTTCTCATTTCCTCCAATACTTCAATTCGTGATAAGTTCGGAATATTTCCCAATTCTTTCACCATTGATCGCTGATTCGTAGTACTTGTATGTGTTTGGGTATCAATTTTAAGATCAAGCAACGTTTGTAATAAAATATCACTAAACAATTTAGGCGGTATAGGTGTATCGTTATCGGTCTTCCACTTAAATATATTCAATTTATTAGCATTTTTTTGACTTCTTGAGAGCTTTGCATTGCGATCATTCAAAACCTTAACATCGCTAAAGTAAAGTCTAGTCTTATTGATTCCGTCTATAATTTCATTTCTTTCAACACCATATGGACAATGTCTGTCGCAATAAGATCTCAAAGTAGATTTGTTGTGAATTGCTCCTTGAATTCCATCAGTAAAATGCATATATAAGCCAGCTCTCTTAGCACAAGTTACATGATATGCCAGAAAACAATTTTTATTACTACATTGAATGCATGCCCCGACCTTTTGCTTGCAAATATAACAAGAAAGCTTCCAGCGACTTTTGGGAATCAAATCTATACCTTCAATAGGTTCCATATAAATAGGGTTCGCAAAATATAGCTCGTTAATCCAGAGAGCACAAATAACATGACTCCAAAGACTGTTATCTAACTGTTTGAATGCACCTGTTGTGCTTGGACAAAATACACATCCAACTTGCCTATTTTTATTGATCATACATTTCCGGCATAGCCATTGGCCCTCTGGAATAAACGCAATTCCATAACACTCTTGATGTACAGCAATATCACATCCATCACAAAAAACTATCGCATTAGAATTTTCACAGTCACTGTCATTACATATAGCACATTTTTGTTCAAACGATGGCCCATCAACAATACCATCATCATTTCCGTATTTTTGGTTGTTTGAACCTCCATCTAAAGTTAAGAAATTATCATTCTCATCATCACAGGAGTTAATGGAGTTCATTTGTAACTCTAGTTTGTCCCATTCGTTTTCTAATATTGTTATCATTATCTCAAATACTTCCGCACTTAGTTTTATGGAATTAGACTGGAGGTTATTTCTATATTCTAAGTAGAAATAATCTTGTTCATCCATATCATATTCAACATGTATTTTTTTCTTCTCAAGGACATCTTCAATTTTATCATATCCCATTGGCAAAGAAAATGGTCTTATATACCCTGTAGTATTTTGTTTACTTTTTTTTGCAATGTTCGGTTCTTGGTAACCATATTCTACTAACTGTTTACCAAACTTGCTAGTTCTGTTATCAACTGGTTCTAATAGTGTGTAGACAGGTTTCTTTAACTCTATATATGGTTTAGTACCTTTATTTACTGCCATAGATTCATCATCATTACTCAACTGAACAAACACTTCAAGTTGACTCCTCTCGTCCAAATCTGGATAAACTTCCTTTAATTCCCTTTCTTCACGGGGTTTAGAGCTATCAGGAATTAACATAACATCATTTCCAGTCTCTTTTAACATAGCATTTACGCGTACATTATCGCTCATTTATATAATCAATTCAGATTGAGGAGTTTACGATACACAATATTCTCAAAAAAATGTTACTTCGTTTTTGTGTCATAATTATCTATATAAAGAATTTAGGCTGATTTGATACAGGCTTGAGGTCAACGAATTTATGCAGAGTGGGTATAATTTTCAGTAAGTCATTAGTAGAAGGCTGTCTGGTTGTAGCTGTAGACTGCATTGGCGAAGTGAAATTAGAAACAGCTTCTGGAGAAACACAACAGGCCCCATTAAGTGTAGGCTCATCTAGAAGTGAAAGCTTTGAACCTATTGATGATAAGTTCTGGCTAGTCAAATTAGAACGACTTAATGTTCGAGCAGCTTTCAAATATGGAGATGTACTATTCCTGTTTGGAGTAATTGCTCCATGAATAGATCCGGAAATTTGTTGGGATTGTAAGACACTTAATGCCTCCCTTAACTGATTTGCCAAATTAGAATTACTTGTTGAATATTCTTTTTTTAGTGGAATGGAGTCTTCGTTGGATAATTTACAGGAATTTACAAACGGATGCTTCAGCAACTTTTCAGCACTCGGACGTTCTAATGGATCGATAATGAAACATTGAGAAATAAAATCTTTCGCATAAAAAGAAATATGATCCCAATAATTTGGGGGATCGAATAAGTAGTCTGCCTTGAGAATAGCAAGTTTAGTTTCCGCATCGTTATCATGATCAAAGGGCATATAACCACCAAGCATAAAATACACAACTACTCCCAATGCCCATATATCAACAGAATAATCATATCCTTTATTTCTATCTAACATTTCTGGTGCCATGTAGCTCAAGGTTCCTGATACATCATATAATTTCTTGCCAGATGGTGTAAATTTTGCCAATCCAAAATCTGCAAGCAAGATATTGGTGGAGTTTTCTTCACAAGATTTAAATAGTATATTTTCCGCCTTAATATCACAATGAGCAATATTCTTTCCATGCAAATATTTTAGAACATCAATGATGTTCTTTGTTATATTAGAAGCGTAATTTTCTTCAAGTTTTCCTTCTTTACCATCAACTATTTTATCAAAGAGCTCACCACCTTGAGCTAAATTTGTGACTAAGTATAAGTTATCAGCAGTCTCAAAATAATCAACTAAGGTTAGGATGCCATCATGTTCACTGGATATTTTTTTCAAAATTTCAAACTCATTTTGAAGCATAGACTCCGAGCCATAAACAAGTCTCTTATTGTATTGTTTGGCAGCGTAGTATTTCCCACTAGTTTTACTTCTACATTCATAAACTCGAGAATATGTTCCTCTTCCAAGTACTTTTTTTGATATGGTATATTTACATGGGTCGAGATATTTATTCACATCTATATTCCGAACGTTTGTAGAATTCTCTGGGGGCCATTTTTTCAAAAGTGGATTCAGCATGTATAATAAGATAAAGAAGTTGTAAAAAAATGAAATAAAAAAAACACCCAAGTATCCCCCAAATATCCTAAACTATCTCACGAGATTATCTCGGAGCCTGTCATGCGTATAAATATTCCGAAACGTTTTTTTTTTCCGATATGAAAACAACATTTCTCATGTGATCTGTATCACGCTAGAGTAACGTGATTGTAATATTTTTTCAAAAAAACAGAGATGAGATAGTTTAAGAAATGAAGACTAAAGAAGTACATCATAGTTTCAATTATGGATGGCTCAAGTTTAAGCTTAACTTCTTTGAAGGATAAGATAGCGAACAGATTAAGTGATCTGAATAAGAAAGGTAAGAAATCTAAGAAAGCTCCTAAACAAACTAATATAACTGAGCCTAAAGAGAAGGAACCTTTAAAGAATAAATCTAAGAAGTATGAAAAAAACGATACTGAAGAAGATGAAGAAGAAATAATGCGCCGTGAAGCTTTAGCTTTAGGAGCAACTGAGGAAGATTTAGCATTATTAGATGGAGTTAAGGAAGGTGAAGAAAGTGAAGAAGAATTTGGACCAACTTCTGAAACATTAGACAAAAACTTTGGAACAGATTTATCTAAATTCATGAAAGGTATTGGATTAGATGGTGACCATTCCGTGGTTATTGATGATGAGGAAGTTGAAGAGATTCCTGAATTAATACAAGAAGAAGAGGAAGAAGAAGAAGAGGAAGAAGAAGAAGAAGAGGAGGAGGAAGAGGAAGAAGAAGAAGAAGAAGAAGTCAGAATAGAAAAGTCCGAAGTCAAGAAAACTGAAGAGAAAGTAGAATCTGAGTCAGAATCTGAACCCGAATCATCATCAGAATCAGAATCAGAAACTACAGAAGTTAAAGTTGAAACTAGAAATATCAAAGAGAAAAAGAAACCTGTCCAGGAAAAGAATACCTCTGATAAGATTACTGACTTTTCTTCCGTCAATTCTTCTAAGCTTGCTATTCCAAGTCGTACTGACTGGTACAATACCAAGTTAGAAGTTGTTGAAGCAGAAAAACTTGATAGATACGCAAAAGATAGATTATACGAAAGAGCTAAGCAGATTGTTGAAGATGATAATAAGTTATACTTACAAGAGTTTACTTCTAACAATTCACAAAAGAAGTTTTTGTCTCAAATTTTATCCGATGGTACATTAAATGATAAAATTTCTGCTTTGACTTTACTTATTCAAGAAGCTCCTATGCATAATATTAAGGCATTTGATACATTATTGGGGTACTGTGAAAAGAAATCTAGAACAGCTGCTCTTCAATCTATTAATGCTTTAAAAGATCTTTTATTAAATGGAGTTTTACCAGACAGAAAATTAGTAAGCTTTGATAAACAACCATTGAACAAGAACTTGTCAGATTTGCATTTAGCTATATATTACTTTGAAGATTATTTAAAAAAATCTTACTTCAAGTTAATTTCTACCTTAGAAGTTTTATCCCACGATCCTATAGTTCATGTGAAGATGAATGTTGTCAGCCATTTATTTGATTTGTTAAAAAGCAAGCCTGAACAAGAAGCTAACTTATTGAGATTAGGTGTTAACAAATTGGGTGACATAGATAATAAAGTTGCTGCTAAGGCATCGTATCAAATCTTACAATTAGAACAAGCTCACCCTGCTATGAAGCAAATTATAACTGATGCGGTAGTTGATATTGTATTCAAGAGTAACAATGAATACCATGCCAAATATTTCTCTATTGTCACATTAAATCAAACCATTTTAACTAGAAGAGAAGTCGAATTAGCTAATTCCTTAACTAAGACTTATTTTGCATTATTTGAAAAAGTTTTAGTCGAAGGAGATGGTACTAATGTCGATTCCAAAGAAGATAAAGTACTTGGGAAATCAGAAAAAGGAAGAAAGAATAATCGTAAGAACTTTAAAAAAGGTAAGAAAGGTGGAAAATCAGTCAAACAAAATGAAAAGACAGACAATGAAGTTATTGAGGAAAAGAATGCTAGATTATTTTCCGCTTTATTAACCGGGTTAAACCGTGCTTTTCCGTTTTCCAACTTACCAAATGATGTTTTCCAAAAGCATTTAGATACCTTGTTCAAAATTACACATTCGACAAACTTCAATACTTCTATCCAAGCATTAGTTTTAGTGAATCACATCATCACCGAACAAAAACTTGACTCTGATAGATATTACCGTACATTATATGAGTCATTATTAGATCCTAGATTGGCTACTACATCTAAGCAAGGTATCTACTTGAATTTATTATTCAAATCTTTAAAGAATGACCAAGGAAATGTCCCAAGAGTTTTGGCATTTGTTAAGAGAATTTTACAAATCTGTACTCATTGGATAAATGTTGGTGCTATATCCGGTATGCTTTATGTATTAATGGAATTGACTAAAATCTATCCTCAAATTCAAGATTTAATGATCGATGTTAACTCTAGACCAGAAGGGGAATTTGAAGAGTCTAAAGAAGGAGAAGCTCCAAGAGAATATGATAGTCGTAAGCGTGACCCCAAATTTGCTAATGCTGATAAATCTTCACTTTGGGAACTTAACCAATTCTTAAGTTATTATCATCCAACAATCGCTATTTACGCTTCTTCTCTTTTAGAAGGTAAGGAACAACCAAAGCCAGATTTGGGATTATTCACATTAGCCCATTTCTTAGACAGATTTGTTTATAAGAATGCTAAACAAAAACCTATTACAAAAGGTTCTTCTATTATGCAACCTTTAGGTGGTGCTCATACTGGTTCTCTTTTAGTTAAGGCAACTAATGTTATTAATAACGAAATACCCGTCAATACTGAAGATTGGTTGTCTAAAAAGTCTGAAGAAATAAGACCAGATGAAAAATTCTTCCATCAATATTTCACTTCTAAGATTAATAAATTGAAGTCAAAAGACTCTAAAACAGGAGAAGATAAGGATGATGAAGAGGAGAATTTAGATGACGAGGAGATCTGGGAAGCTTTAGTCAAGTCGAAACCCGAAGTGGAAGGTGAAGAAGATGACGATGATCTCGGTTTCTCAGACTTGGATGAAAACGATTTCTCCGAATTGTCAAGTGGTGATGAAGGTGAAGAAGCCAACAATGATCAAGGTAATCTTCTCGACGATGAAGCGGAAGAATCAGATGAAGGAGAAATTTCTGGAAATGAAGAGGAATTTAAGGATGCAAACGATTTTGCTGAAGATGATTTTGATGAAGAAGAAGGTGAAATGTTTGGAATTAACGATGAAGATGAATTAAGTGACTCGGACGTTAACATCAAAATGTTGGGTGCTAGTGATAATGATGAAAGTGAAGAAGATGGTGATGACGCATCTCTGGAAGAGAATTCCAAGAAACGTTCTAAAAACAAGGAAGCTAAAGACAAGAAGCGTAAACTTAAGAGCTTACCAGTATTTGCCTCAGTCGATGATTATTCAGCATACTTGAATTCTGATGATGAAGATTTCTCTTAATCTTACTTATTTAACTTATCTAATATAGCACGTACACCTTACATATATAATATATTTCTTCAGGGTAATTATATACAGCAATAATATATGATTTTTTGCACATAGAACAATAATACAATATTAACACAAAGATGAAACAATACTAGGACAATAACCCTAGTAAATCAAGTTACTCCCTAAACTTCTCGTTTAGGTTAAAAAGATCCCCTCGTTTCATCTTGTCGTCGAACTACTCGGTGACGCGATCCCGATCGCATAATTCTCAATTTTGTGACACATAAGAGCATTGAAAAAAAAACTTCGCTGCATTCCTGTAATAGGCAATACATCGCTCAACGGTCATTCTGCATTAGCCCTGGAATTTGATGCTGTTAAAAAGTTAAAAAATTTTCTACATACAATGTAAGGGATTTAACTTTCAGATTGTTTGTGAAATTCTTATCATTTAGTACTTTTCTATTTAATTCAGCCATTACACGTAAAGCGAAGGCAATTAAATTCAAGTCAAGTTTAAGGACTACCAATATTGTGAATGAAATTAACAAATGACTACTAGATGGAACGATGTCACACAGGCTGTCAATGATCAGTTTGATATTTCTGTATTCGGAACACGGAAGACAGGTAAATCATCCTTCATCTTACATTTTATTAAGGGGTATTTTATGGAAGAAGTCGATCCTTGTGTAGAGGAGATTTACACCAAGATTGTTCCAACCGATGATGGATTTAAAGAATACACAATATTAGACTCTAGCGCCACAGACGTCGATTACTATGCTTCATCAATAAGAAAGCAGATACAGAATACCATAAGTATGATACTCGTGTATGCTATTAATGACCGTGATTCTTTTGAAGCGTTAGAAGATATTTATGATAGAATCAATTCAATCAGAGGAGGACAAATGCCTCCTATAATGCTAGTTGGTTTGAAATCTGATTTAAATCATGAAATTCAAGTTGAATATTTTGAAGGTAAAGCATTCAGTGAAAGAATAAACGCTATCAATTTCAGTGAATGTTCAGCTAAATTAGATATTAGGATAAACGAAACATTTGAACCATTGATCAAAGAAATAGATCACGTTAAGGAGTTGGAAGGACTTCAAAAAACAGATTCCGATTCTGTCTTCAGCAGCAAGACCACGGAAGATACTCGTGGTGGTCTTCCTAATGAAGGAGATCATGCTTCATCATCTGCTAAAGATCTGGAAGAGAACGCCACTTGTACTTCAAATACAGATAAGGCATCAAAGACTTACAATGATAGAGAGTCTAAATCTTCAAAATCCTCTAAGTCTTCCAAGTCATCGAGATCTTCAAGGTCATCAAAGTCTTCAAAAAAATCTCATGAAGACACAGCTAGTTTTAGAAGGAGAGAAGTTAGGACCCTCACAAGGGACGTCTCCAGTAGAGGGCCAGATGATAGCTCTTCTAAATGTTGCATAATCGTATAACATAATTGCATTTACTTAAACTTCATTGCATCTATAATATTTTACATAAATATTCTACTTAATAGACACATACCTGATAATAAATTAATCTTAAATAGCCGCTCCGTCCGCAATATGGGAGAAACCACGGAATTGTTCTTGCATTTCTGATGTAAGGACAGTTTCGACTGGAGTAAGTCTTGGTGTTTCAGAGGTAAACTCTTGATCAAAGTTCGAATAATCATGTTCAGACGTAATTTCAGGAAGATATGGTGGCTGAATACGACAATGGAATACATCATCAAAGTCAATATCACTGAAATAAGGATGTTCCATAATTTCTTCCGCATCCCTCTCACTACTTCCTAATCTCTCAGATGGGTCTTTAGTTAATAATGCCTGCAAAACTAACACAGTTTGACGTGGCATACTAATAGGATATTTTACATCATCATGTTCAATAGCATTAAATATTTCATCTTCATCGTCACCTTTAAATGGAGATTGACACAAAAGCATTTGGAATAAAAGAACACCAAATGCCCACCAATCGACGCTTCTATCATAAGGCTTACCTGCAACAATTTCAGGAGCCATAAATTCAGGAGTACCACAGAAAGTACCCGTGGTATTTTTGAACCACATGTTATCTTTACACAAACCATAATCTGCAATTTTTATGTGACCCTTTGTTGTCAATAAAATATTATCTAACTTTAAATCACGGTATACAATCCCATTGTCATGAAAGTACTTTAATGCCAACAAAACTTCACAGGCATAAAATTTGGCTCTTTTAGCTGAGAAACGAGATTTCTGTATATGCCACATTAAATCACCACCTGATATATACTCCATCACAAAATATATACGGTTTTCAGTTTGGAAACAACAATGTAAATTTAATAAGAAAGGATGCATTTCTTTATTTGCAGTTAAGAAAACCCTCTTTTCAGACTTTACACTATCAGCTTCATCATTTTCGACGATGAAGTCTTTCTTTAAAACTTTGATCGCACATAAGTTCTGCGTATGTCTAGACTCAGCTAACATAACCTTACCAAAATTACCTTTACCTAAAACAGCTAAAAATTGGAAATCGTCTAATCCAATCTTTCTTCTACGACGCTTTGATTTATGACTAGACTTAGGAGGAACTATAGGCACTTCGATGTTATTGGAAGGTTCGACCTGTTGAACGGGTGTCTTTTGATTAGTCAAGTCCTGATTTGAAGCTATCATGGTATTTTGGGAATTTTCATAATCAAATCCTTCAAAGTTGTTACGCCCTTGGATCCCACTCTCGTCGATCAGGTCTAATATTTGTTGGTCATTAGCATTATAGGTTTGTAATTCATCCGATTTATTAGACATAAAAGTATAATCGTGCTGATTTCGAGTTTCTCCAATATCTTCCTTTGTGTCCTCCAGAACTTGTTTTTTGGTTTGAGGTTGGAGCGTAGGAATATCTGGAACAGCACGTCTAGATGGTGATCTACCAAATGGTGACTTAGCCTGTTCTTGATATTCATTATTTACTTCAGTAGGAAGTTTCATATTAACATCTTCTTCATCATCAGAAGCATTCTCTGAACGAGTAAATTTAGTTTCACTCGTAGTAGCTGAATGCTTTGTGGTTTCTGGCTGCAATTGAGCTGCACCAGGAACAAATGGTAGTGACTTTTGTTGCTTGACCTGTGGTTTTGTTGATTTAATAGTGGTAAGAATTTGATTAGCCATTTCCATTGACATACCACAGAAGTCTGGAACAAGGTGAACACAGTGTGCATGGCACATAACACCACATTCTGTACATTTACGTACATTCTTTCTTCCCCAAGGAAGGATATATCCACAATGACAACACCATTTTGTACCACGATTTAAAATTGGTTCAAATCTATGAGGGATACGGTGATTTAATTTAGCAGCGTCATCTGTATCATTACTTGTTTTAGAAATACATTTAGTAACAACTTTTTGATAGCACTTTTTATGACAAAGGAATTTACAATCCTGACATTGGAATCCGGTATAACGCAAAAATTCACCACATAGAGCACAACACATGATATTATAAAATTGTTTTTGAACAAACTGATGTCCATGTTGTTCGAAGACTTCTTCTTTCTTTTGTTTAATTGCACCGTGACGTCCTAATCCTCCCATAAAATGAGATCCAACTGTTCTATTACTCTTTTCAAAAGACATAGATACTAATATCTGGCCCACAGGTTCAAGATTTAACCACGAAGAGATTTGAATCTTGCTTTCAGAATTATCAGATGAACCTGGCGCTATTCCCTGAGGAGCATTATTTGTAGTGTTATTTAGAGTTGGGAAGTTCCCAGCTATTTTCATGTTTTCATTTGAAGGCAGTGTTGTAGTAGATAATGTGTTTGCAGATACCCAATTTTCCTTTCCTAACTCACTATCAACTCTCTTTTTACGAAGTTCTTCCGTTATATCAGAAAGTAAGGCCCAAGTAAGTGCTACAGGTATTCTAGTCTGGCCGGACTTGTCATAAACACATAATTCAATTTCATGACCCTTATCAACGTCAATTGAGAATTCCTCGTTCCATTTGCCAGACCTTGAACCATGTGTTCTAGCCCTTTCAACATCATCAACTTTAATACATACAACAGATTCAGGTCTTCTTGTAAATGCAGGTGATGCAATATGGTCTAAATCTCTAATACATGTAATAGTAATGTTCAATTTACCGGTTAATGGTTTTCTGGCATACTTTGGAGTATTCATAATCTCCATATCACGGGTAACTTCAAGAACATCTACGTGCATATCTTGATATCTTTTCAAAGCTTTGTTTAACAACTGTATTCTTTGGTCAGATTCTAATTTACCACCTTCTGCAGCGACACTGCTAGATTTATCACCATCCATAAGATATAAATGTGAAATCTTTTTATTAGCTTCACGATATTGATTTTCAACTTGTAACTTGAATTGAATCTGTTGTAACATATATTGGATTCTATGACCTAAGGATGGGCAATCATATTTAATTAGATCAAACCTAGTGTACATTGGTCTGAGAGAGTTTCTTTTTGAATCAGAGCTCTCTGATTGCTGATTATCACCCTGCTGTAAACTAATCTTAGCTAGCGTTGACTGGAGGTAATCAATATTAGATTGGGTCTCTCTTATCTGAGTGTTGCATCTCTGGATTACTTCGGCATTGTTTGTTTTTTTCCTTAAGTTCTTAAAACCCTGAATAAGCTTCGTCTCTCTTTCAATTTTCCCCCTGATATCATTCAAAACATCTTGGTTTGAAGAAGACATATTAGCCTATTTCCAATACGATTGATTATACTAAGTGGAAAAAAAATAATCAGATCAATCGAACTAACCGCTCAGATCAAAAATAATAACTTCTTTTTTTTAAAGATTCGCTATATATCCAGCAATATCAACTTATTACAATAACACTCGTCGATTTGAATATTACAAGAACAAGTAAATAAAAGTAATATTAATTATTATCCAAAGCTATTTGATAATATTTCTCCAATTTTGGTGTGTTGACAATTTCCTATTTGTTCAAACTCGCCTGTTAGTTGACATCCACGTGATTAAATCTAAATATAAAATTTCCTTTTTTACTCCTGCATTTCACGGCACATGATTTCATTAACATTATTAGTAGACAAGGTTCGTAATGTGACATATTATCTGTATTCCATTATTTTCAACAAGTTATGAATTAGCAGGCTTTCATTTTAATTTCTTGTAAGTGAAGTTTTCTAGAAAGATACATAAAAATACAATTATATTCAATGGAAACTAAGTAATGTTTTATCTTATATAGAATTAAATGAAGTAAATATATATAAGTAAATAGTTAAGAATACCTCATCTACTATTGCAACGACAGTTACAATCAGGCACTGGACATACGTAGTGCTTAGAGAACCATTCTTCAGCATGGTATGCATGAGCTCCGTGATTACAATTTAAACAAAAACTAAACCACTCCCTGAATTTATTTTCAATCTTATTACTCATAGAACTTTCAGGAAGCATTTCTGATGATTCAAAAGGAATTGGAGTACCCAAAGTTAATAAACAGATGGAGCATCTTGGGAGAGGAGAACCGCAATGTGGACATATCTTCAAATCAGTTCTCTGCTTAGTTTGAAGGTTCATTTTATTCAAATGCTTCATCAATATTGTAGGATTATTGCTTCCAGCACTTTTATTATTTATGACATTTGGCTTTGTTTTGGATAAATTCTTGTTACATCTTATGCACTGGAGATAGACTTGTTTTGGAACGGGTTTTAAGGTAATTTGGCCAGAATTTGTTTTAGATAGCTTTGTTCTAGCAACATCAAATTTGGCTCTGATATTGAAAAGCTTCCAGCTATTAAGAAGGTTTCGATAACAATCAATCCAGTGATCAATTCTTTTATCGGTGAAATATCTAGGACAAGCAAACGATGCTATCAATGCCGCCGTCTGAATATCACTTGACCTATCAACATAGCTCTGTAATAAATCGATACCTCTTTTTGTAATACCAGTAAGAATTAAACCATCAAGCTCACCTTTACGAACGACTGTTTCAGCAATTCTATTAAGGTAGAGAGTGAGATCTTTATCTGAAAGAAATCTCAATGCAACTCCTAGTCTTTCCTTTAATGGTAATGATCCTTCGTCCAATACATCCCACCAATCATTATCAGCAATAAAGGCAAAAATTGCTCTTAGATAAGGATCATCTAATTCACTAGCCATTTTACGGCATTGGTCTTTCCAAGGACTATTAACGACAGAATCTTTATATGCTAAATAACCAGCCACTGCAGTAGACATTAAACGTAACCTTTCCTTTTTAGAGCTAGCCAAGATTTCAATTGCTTTAGTGACATCACCATGAAAAACAGCCCAACCAGCAGCCTTCTCGTACTGTCCAAGAGAAATTAAATATGCCAATTTCTCATCGAATTCATCATCTGTCAAGTACCATCCAGATACTATCAAACACAACTTTCTTTGAGAATTTCTTTCACTCTTACTGAGTATATTTATACCTGCTGATTTCTTTCCCTTGGACAGTACAATCGCATCAACAACTTCTGAAAACAAGCGGTCCGTTAAAGTGCCTATACCTGTGTCCATTCTATTTTCTTGTTGGATTTCATCCACACCACACCATATTCCGAGTATACCTTGGAATCCCAAATCAACCCCTCGACTTACCATAATACCTTTATCTAAAGACTTCTTAGCTAAACTAACCCATCTCCAAGTGTTTTTGAGAGATGCAGGATTAGTAATGCTGTCCAATTTATCTAGGATTTCTATATTCTTTAGGGCATCTACGGAATAACCAAGAATAGCTCTATTCCTTATCGTACAGCAGATATCGTTACTTATAACCTCAGATGTCTTCAAGAAATTTTTCAACGGGATTGATTCTTCTCCATTTAGTCTTTCTGTGAAGGCTTCCTCGTGATCAAAATGTTCAATAGCACTTCCTTCAAAATTTGAAAGTTCCCCGTCTTCAGAGTAAACGGCATTACTCAAACTTCTATTTTCTTTCTGCATTGTCAATGGATATGAAACCTCAGGTACATCTTTGCCACTTAGAAAGTGGGTCAGTGTTCCTTCGTGTCCGGCTATAGTGAATTCGTTATACGAATTGAAATCTATTGCATCAATACTTTCTACAACAGGCATCCTAAAGACGGTTCCTGATTGTCTCATGCATACAAAGTTCGTTGAGGTATTTGAAAGTATATCAGGTGAATAATCATACGAAATAACCCTCTCATAATAAGTTTTAACATCTAACACTAAAGAAACAAATAATGATTCTTCATGAGGTTTGTATAGCTGCAAAGATTGTTGCTTCAAGCTTTGAAGAGTATCTCTCTGATTCTTAAATCTATGATCGACAGAAATAGTTGATTGGGGTACCATACCTGTATGCCATCTCCTAATTAAATCACCATTAAACACAGCAGAAAACTCACCACTTCTAATTGTGGAACTTCGAACACACGAGTTGATATTTTTACCAGTAGAGTCTATCAATAATTTATTGAAGTGTAATATCGGAGCTTCCGTTATTACACTCAGATTCGAAGATGTTTTAAATTTAGAATTATTTGATGTTAGTTTACGTCTATCCCATACCACCAATGAACCATCTTCACTAGCAGAATAAAACAAATGGTTCTTAAAATGATCAATTGTAATCCCCAAAGTACATTTAGTGGCCATTTGAAAGACAGGACTATCAGTTCTTAAATCAATCTCCCGCAAATACTTATAAGACCCACATAGTATCCCGTTTTCGTTATCAGGATAGAATTTTGTAGATAATATGGCCTCATTAGGTAAATATGAAGATACTGGTCTTTTAATATGATAATTATCGCTTGTGTTAGAATAATGTTCAATATTCCAAATTTGTAACGAATTGTCTTGTCTGCCCTTATCAAATCCTCCTACAATCAAATTATTTCTATTGAATGAAATTGTATTACAGGGCCTTTCTTGTTTCGGCTTTAAATTGAGAATTGAAGAAGTATTAGAGTTTATATCAAAAACTGAAATAGACCCATTAATCGTACCCACGCCTGTAATACCATTCTGTACCAATGAATAAGACGAACACTGTATATTTTCAAACCCGCCTCTACTCGACACTTTTACCATATCATTACATTCCTTATTTGGATTATCATGATGTGTTTGATATAACAAGACCTCGTCACCAAGAGGATTCACAGCCAAAAACTGCTGCTCATACCCAACATCCCAGTTAAGTGCTCTTATTATACTTCCACTCATATGATTGACCTAACTTAATGATACTTGAGTGTTAATGATGAGTAAGAGTTAATGATGATAAAGAGTATTATATATAACATTCGCGTTAATTATATTTAAATTAAACCTCATATTATGCTGCGCACATATAAAACAAATTATTAATTTAAATTATATAAGTCTATTCAATTCATTAAGGCAAAATTATTTAGTGATATGAAGGTTATATTATTTCTTCTGATAACCAGAGAAGGCATAAGATGTTGATTTCCGTTGTGTATTTGACTTTTCTTCCTGAGCAACAATGCATTGAACAATATCTATTAACTTCTTGAAACTCTTGCTATTACCCTTTAATTTCATCAATTGCAAGGAAGATTTATCTATCGAATCAATGATTTCAATTCTGAAGATAAGCTTCTTACTTGCTTGTAAGAGGTTAGAAGGAATTTCACCAGTTATTAATCCAAACTCATCATCTATTTCCACTCTCTTTAAGGTCCCATCAATCATTTTCAATTCTAGCTGATTCCTGACAATTCTCATCAAATCAATTGATGAAAGGTTTGCAGTGATAACCTTGAGGTTTTTATTAACGGTTTGGGAATAATCCTTCTGAGTTCCAAATGAGTCAAACAATTTCTGGAACCAATTCTTCTTTTTAGGATGATTTGGCTCTATCTTTGAATAGCGACTTGCCATTGAAAGTCTAGAGAACCTATTATGACCGTTTTTAGCCTCCAGGCTTGGTGGCTTTGGAGCTTCTCTTTTCGGTTCTAAGCTGCAATTTCTACTAACAGAGTCTTCATTATTGACTTGTGGAGTGTCTGGCTTTAAATTCTGTGCACTGGTCATTATTTTACTCCTTTCGTTAATCTTTGATATGGCAGTTTCACTGAAAACACGAGTAGATTCTCTTGCAAATGATTGCTTTGAAATCAGGTAAATATCCTCCTGTTTGTCATCCAATATTGTATCTTTGGCTACCGAGTTCTGAATAGAATTAATATTTGAACGGTCCATTCTATTACCATTACTATTCACTAATTCCGAAACCGTATCTTTTTGATCTATTGTATCTTCAATAATAGAAGAATTATCTAATACATGCAAGTTTGAGTCATCAAAATAAGATTTATGCTCAATTGGATATTTGGAATTACTATCTCTGTTACCAGTGCTATCCTTATAATTCGAGGTTGAACTATAATACGAATCACCATATAAATCTTCATAGTTTTTGTACACGGTAGCCAATGAATCATTGGCAGTACTATTAATAAGTAATGTGTCTTTTGAGTCGACCAAGCTAGGTCTGGCAGTATTCAACTTGCCAATGTCAGCAGTTCTTGAACTTATTACATCAAAATTAGATATATCACTCAAAATAGTCTTCGATTGATTTTTATCAAAGGAAAACATCCTGCTATCATCTCTATAATCTCGCCCGTCTAAAGTGCTCTCATCATTTTCTTCTTGAATTAAGCTAATTGCATCGTCTTGTAAAGCTACATTATTAGTGATGTCTCCAATTGATTCAGAAATTTCAACAGATATGAAATTAGAGTCATCTGAATTATATGGGTTAGTTGTATTCTTGCTATCATTTACATTTATTCCCAATCCAAGAGTGCTTGAATCGGCAAGTTTCTCCATGACACCAGTACCTTTCCTAGTATCAAGCTTGCGTGTTGCTGTTGAATCTGCCTTCGTCTTCTTTACTGTACCACTTGAAGTAATACCTTTCATAATTGTTAAATCAGCTTCATCGTATTTCTTTCCATTTAAGAATCCTCCTAATGAAAATCTCGAAAACCTTGGATTAGGTATCAAAGAAGCTCTCTTATTTGAGAATACATCTTTAAATTCTGTATTAATCAGATCTTCTGCAATACTTTCCATATCATTGATATCAGTTCTCTCTCTATTTATTGTCAAGGAAGAATTATTATTATTATTATAGGGATTTTCTTTAATGGAGGCAACATCTGAGAATAATTTAGAGCTCTTGTTGAAATCTTGAATAGTTAAACCACTTTTTTTAGAAGCAAAATCATCATTTAAAAACATAGATAAATTTCTTGAACTACTAGTTTTTAAATTTGGTGATAACTTAGATCCTGGAGGATGTGTAAATTCAATTCCTAATTTTTGTAGAACTTTAGAAGCATTCTTATTATTATTAAAGTAGACATTCTCCCGTGTGTCGGAAGTTGCTAACGATTTTGCTCTCATTAATGTATTGACTCTAGGATCTAATGACGATTTCACAGGCTCAGTTGCAACTCGAGCCTTCTCATCTCTTGTTTTATTTAAAATAATATGACTGTTCAATCTTTCAAGAGCTTTCTTCTGCTTTTCTTGCAATAACTTGGATTGTCTTTTCCTTTCATTCTCCTTTTCCTCTAATCTTTGTTTTTCTAATTCAGCATCTACAAGCCTGTAATTCTTCTCCCTTTCATCATTTTGCTTTCTTACCTTGTCAGCCAATTCTCTTTCATGCTTTTTAGCATCAAAGACAGGACGATTTATTTTAGAGTTATTAGAAGATTTTGAACGACGTTCTTCATGCTTTGATTCCGTTGGCTTATCAAATAACTCTTGGCAAACCAACTCAAAATTAAGCAAAGTCTTATCTTTAGCAGTATTCTTGAAAGTTCTTTTTTGCTGCTTTACCTCTGGATGATTTGAATTAATAAGTGAAGAAAGGGTTCGTGTTGTTCCACTGGTTTTTACGTTATTACCCAATTTTTTTGAATTAAGAATAGGAGCAGGAACCTTTGGTACTGGATTCTCCTTATTTTCCTGATCCAGCGGAGTAGGTTTCACCTCATCATTAGAGGAGCCATCATTAGTGGCTTCTAAATTATTTAAATCTAATAAACCTGTTAATTTTCTCTTCAATTTTGGCTGGGTCTCATGTGCACTTCCTGAAGTTGATGTTTTCTTTAATGACTTAGAAGAATTATTGCTGGATATCCTATTGATAGTAGACATCCTTGCCTTATTTCTATTGAATGAAGTTGAGGCCTTAAAGTTTCTAGAACTTGGAATATTAGTTATATTCAGTAACACCTTATCTCTTCTCATTCCTGATCTAGATTTATTAGATTGCATTGAAACACTGTGTGGAATTTTCTTGATGGTAGTTTGTTTCTCCCCCGTAGATTTATCAATAGTTGTTGTTTTCACAATTGATGTAGATCTTGGAATATGAAGTCTCGATTCGCTACCAGTTAGGTCGGCTTCCTCTTCAGAGTAATTTAAATGACAGGCATGCTCATTTCTATATTTCATTAGCAAATAATAAAATAACTTCTCAGCATGTTTTTCTGGTGATAATAGCTTCTTAATAATCATTTGCTCGCTACAATTATGAAATAATACTGTTAAGTTCTTCAATAACTCTTTATCGATCTTTTCCTCTGATTCGATCGGCCTCATATTAGAAAATCTGACATCAAACTCCTTATTCTTTTTATTCACCGAAGCAGGCTCAGGATATTTGGTTAATAAAGGATGAGACAAGATTGAATCGATAGAAATTCTGCTTTCAGGCTTCACCTGAAGCATTTTCGAAATCAAGTCTTTGGCTTCCCAACTCAAATCTGGGGGCATTATATATTTACCATTCTGGACCTTCAATAATAGTTTACGAATATTTTCATCATCAAAAGGAAGATGTCCAGTTAATAAAGCAAATAATATGATACCACAAGACCATATATCTGATGGTGCTCCATGATAAGTCTTACCTGCTACAATTTCTGGAGAAGCGTAATGGGGTGAACCACATGATGTTTCTAGTAACTTCTCCCTCATCTCCAATGCTGCCATACCAAAATCTGCAATTTTGATATTCTTATTAAAATCCAATAGCAAATTCTCTGGCTTCAAATCACGATGACAAATATTTAATTGATGTAAATAGCTTATACCTTGAATAATTTGTTTGAAATAACTAACAGCTTCAAATTCTTGTAGCTTACCTCTTTTAATCAAGTAGTCAAAAAGCTCACCTCCTTCAATATATTCAAGAATTAAGTACAAGTCGTTCTTATTTTCCCAAACATCGTATAATCCCATTATATTAGGATGGGAAATTAACTTCATTATTATTATTTCTCTCTCAATACCATATGGAAGATGATCTTTCTGACCTGAATCCCTTTTATATTTCGGATTCTCTAACTTCTTGAAGTTTGATTTGGGGACTATTTTAACTGCTGCTAGTTGGCCCGTTTCGACATTTTTAGCCAACCTCACTCTACCAGTTGAACCTCTACCTAATGTTCTTCCTAGTTTCCAGGGCCCTATTCTATTTTGTGCTTTCCTCTTCTTATTGGAATTGGTTGTATTGGTAGAAATCTGTGAAAGTCTCTTTGTTGCTTTTGTTACAGACTGCACCACTTTGTCCATATTTTCTGAAGAAGCATACTTGGACAAATGATCATACGATTGCAGTGACTGATATTGAACAAGCGTAGTCATTTCTAGCTATGTTAGTAATGTTTTTTCGAATCCAGGATCAAAAATACGTACATGTAAATAGGCACAATGTTTGATTTTCTATTCAGTTGGATGATGTTTATAAGGTTCAAATGGTACTATCACGACGTGTTTTGTAAAGAATGAATGAATATTAGTTGGTTGAAGGTTTATAGTACGTGTGGACAACTTGATGAATAATTAAAAGTGTACGAATTTCTCCCTCTGAGTTTATTTTCTCTTTACCAGATATTATGTATAAAACACGCTTTGCGATTTGGATATCACCTCTGAGTATTCGCTAATATGGCCTGTATAGACACTAAGATATTGCCAACGGTATAACAAAGATACTGAAGATACGCAAATAAATTCACAAATTCGAGGAATCTTATTTTGTTTGAACAATGAGTGTTTTGGTTTGTAAACAATAACAGACCTCCTACCTACTGTCGTTACCGTAGCGCGAATCTCGGCTGAAATAACCTCGATGCGCGATTGCGAGGCATCATGTCTGAGATTGGCGTCCTTTTCTCTCCAGAAAAAAAAGTCTATAAGTGGAATGATCTGAGAAAAAGCCCACACTGCCAGGCACCAATGTACTACAATTGAGCCAGAACTATATTTTAAGATATGTTGCAAAATAAATTTAACGTGGTGAATGTAGCTTTACAGTAGTAAAAAGAGTACTTCGGTCTAGTGATCATAGATAGATTAATGGAGCATTGGCGTTTGTTATATTAGGAATTATTATTCAATACTTGAGCAGATAATATGCTAGTTTAGTAATATCATCCGTAATGTGGTTGTGTTCAGCCATACGAATGAAGTACAGATATTAAATCTGTACATTACGAATTTATATATGAAGTATGTAGAGATATGTTAAGTGGAACATATCAGACAGGAATGTCTGTGCATCTCACCGTTTACTGCTGCATATATTACACACGTAGCGTAGAAGAGAACGAATTTTTGACCGGAATTAGATGCAATATTTCAAATGTGGTATTGATATTGGCGTAGTCTCATGAAATTTTTGAGAAGTGACGATGCATTTGGCGGATTTAGAAGGCTCAAATAGACGTACTCAAAAACTACGTGCTGAGAGAATTATTATATTTTATGATATGGTGGAAGAACTCTAGGTTACTCTCTGGTCAGGATAAGCAACATGTCATCGTAAAGTCTTTACACTAACGTGGATTATGGACTGACAATGTAAATATTACATAGGTTTTACCAAAATTTTCAGGCTCGAACGGCCAAACATTACGCATTTTTGCTGCTGTTACCTTCGTAATGCCGTGCTATCCGATTAGCGAGCTTGAAGTTGATACTTTATATATCAAGGTTCACGACACTGATTTTGACATGTAGTTCTATAATAAGAAATAGCAAGATCTACCAGTATTTTACTAACTCGAGATCTAAGAAAGAAATATTTTTTGATGTATGCTTTCGTCTATGAAAAGAGATCGCTAAAAGACAATGTATAACATTTTTCTCTTTATATAATATCTCATATTTAGAGCATTTCCCCCCAAATATTCGAGTCCAATTAAGTCATCTGACTTCCAAGTATAGTTAATAGATTCATAGTGCCTTTAAATTTTCTTCTTATCCGGAAAGCCATATGTCTTTGTTTTCTATATGCAGTACTAGGATATCAGCACTGGAAACAAGTAATAGAATGATCATCATTAATGAAATCCTTATATTAACAAAAATTTATCATTGTTCGCCGTGGCAACTTAGTATAGAGGATTAAAGTGTTGTATTATTAATTTTAAGATACATTTAATCTCTTGATATTTGTCTTTGATCAAGGAGAAAATTGTGTGTTTCCTTTAGGGGTTTTAAAATAGGGCATTATTAGAAGATTGTTACATTAGAAGATTAGAACATGTTAAAATTTAAGAACAAATTCAAGTTTGGTTTATCTCAGTCCACATCTGATAAACCTTCTCCCGAGCCTAATGATAATAGTTCCAGACATTCAACTGATTCAAGAAGAACGATATCGACAAATAACCTTTCAGATAATCTCTCAAAATTATCTGTAAATACTGAAGGTACAATAAAAACTAATGAAGATCATAGTGAAAGTTCTTCCATACAAAATAATATAAAATCATTGGGGTCTAGTACTCTGTTATCAGCAAAAATGGGGGCAAGGAAAGAAGCGGAATCCCAATCAGCAACTCAAAATGAAACTGGTGGCTATCCTGGCTTATTGACAATCAAGATTTATAACACTATGAATATCGAATTACCAATAAATATTAACAATAACAAACAGATTCTTCAAGCTTTGGCTACAAACTCAAATAATGAGATCATAGCCCAACAGTTAACAGATGCGTTGAACAATCTTGATGAAAGTGAGCAATTGGCAGGACCAAAGTCAGGTAGGTATTTACCTTCCATTATAACTATTCCCAATGGTGAAAACTTAGTTAAGTCATTATTATATTTAACAGTTGAATTTGATAATAATGTATTAGTCATTGAGCCCCAGAAAGGTGCCGTTTGTCAATCAACATGGAATCAAGTAATATCTTTTGATGTCACAGCTAAATCAACTTCCAATACCACGGGTTCAAACTTTTTGAACTTAAGTTTATTTATCAGGTTACCAAATATGTTGATTCCAGAAGATGAAAAGATATCTAAAAAACATTTATTTACTAATAACAGTGCTTCATCCAATAATATTGGGGATTTGTTAATTGGAAATATCAAATTGCCATTAAACTTAAATTGCCATTCCACACCAATTAGACTTATGAATCATCAATTCTTAAAATTTTCAAATTATAATGTTCTAGATGAATCTGCAAAGAAGGATATGGGTGATATCATGTTAACTATTGATTTTAAGCCTATATTGAAGACACATATGTCAATTAATGACTTCGATTTATTGAAAGTCATTGGGAAAGGATCTTTCGGTAAAGTGATGCAGGTTGTGAAGAAGGATACCAAACAAATTTATGCATTAAAGACGTTGCGTAAGCAGCATATTGTATCAAGAATGGAAATCACGCATACATTGGCTGAAAGAACCGTTCTAGCAAGAATTAATAATCCATTTATTGTTCCATTAAAGTTTTCATTCCAAAGCCCGGAAAAATTATATCTTGTGTTGAGTTTTATAAATGGAGGTGAATTATTCTGGCATTTACAAAGAGAAGGTAAATTTTCTATGGATAGATCAAGATTCTATATTGCTGAATTATTGACCGCATTAGAAAGTCTTCATGACCTTAATGTTATTTATAGAGATTTAAAGCCCGAAAATATCTTACTTGACTATCAAGGACATATAGCTTTATGTGATTTCGGATTATGTAAATTAAACATGACAAGTGATGATAAGACAAATACATTCTGTGGTACACCTGAGTATTTAGCCCCAGAATTGTTATTGAATCAAGGATATACAAGAAGCGTTGATTGGTGGACTCTTGGTACATTATTATATGAAATGTTAACTGGATTGCCACCATTTTATGATGATGATGTTCCAACTATGTATAGAAAGATCCTTCAAAACCCCTTGAAATTTCCTAGCTTCTTAGAAGGTAGCGATGCACAAGACTTATTAATTCACTTATTACAAAAGGATCCTTCTCAAAGAATGACTAGTGCAGTTGAAATCAAAAGTCATAAGTTCTTCAAGGATATTGATTGGAATAAATTGTTGAGTAAGAGTTACTTACCGCCATTTAAGCCTAATGTTGAGAATTTGTTAGATACTTCTAACTTTGATCAAGATTTCACAAATGAGAAACCTCAAGATTCAGTGGTTGATGACTTTTTGACTGAGAGTGTTCAGAAGCAGTTTGGAGGATGGACTTACAATGGAGATAATGTTTTTAGTTGAAAATAAAACTGTTCATTATATATTTATATAGATACAATATGATTCATATACAATTTTTATTATTCTTTACCCAAAATCTATCCCTTTACCTATTCGCAGCATTGTTATACGTAGCACCAGATTTTCCAGGAAAACCTTTCGACATTGTATTGTTTTTTGGAATATTACTATAGTTTAGAGGAGCTCCATGTTTAAATCTATCAGGATTTGGGAAATCGCCATGCATATTCCTGTCATATTCTCTTTCTAAATATCTGGGGTACGCAGGGTTAAGATGTTGTGGGTTTGCCCTTGTGATGTCAACAAGCTGAGGAGAAACCGTATAAACATTTGGATTTATATTAGGATCATTAGGATTTAATTGTGGTGGTATTTGCTGTTGTGGAGGCAATTCTTTCTTTGTATCTTTTGAATAGCCTCCACCATTATATTGAGAATCGTTTGATTGATTAGTTGCTTCTGAATATGAAGGTGGCTCATCGCTATAATTTTGAGATTCAGATTGTTTCTTATGATGTTCTGCCTTAGATTCTGACATTTTTGTAAGTTTTAACAGTTATTATTCTTGAATGCTTCTTAGATAAACTAAGAGCAATTGCAATTTAAAACGTTTAATGCGATATATGGTTACGAAGCACTGTCTTTTACTTTTGTGTTCACTCTCATAAAATTTTCCCAATAAAAATGATAATATCAGATATTAAAGGGCCAGTACGAAAAGAAACATACAGCATGTTCAACCCATCTAGAGTTAGCACAGGTACTCTATTCAAAACCTTTATTCGAACAAAAAAAAAGTCGACCTTGAGTCCTTCTACACAAAAAGTTGTAAACCAATTGTCGGCATTATCTGCATCTAGAAAACAACCTAAATTACTTAATTTATGCAATGAAGACTTAGTTAAACATAGGACTATTCAAAACGCTTGGAATTTATATGTCCGTAAAAAGCTGCAAAAGCAAGACTTACAATTAGAAAAACAATATAACAGTATTGTGAATGCTATGACAGATTTGAAAGAAACCAATCCTACATTATTTGAATTTGCAAACAAAAGGGAAAATAAAAAGAGATTCCCATTAGAAATGAGAGTTCCAACTGACTATCCATCAAATCAAATCTGGGTGTATAACTATAAAAAGTAATCTGTGAGCATTTTTGATATATTCATTACAAATGGATTTAGCACTTACCTTGTAAATATATAATTATAATACATTAATTAGAAATATTGTGAATTGTAGATTGGATCCAAATTGGTTTTAAGTAGGAGTAGGAAATAGTGAGTATTTAATTATATTAGATTATAATACAGATGATACTAATATGCACAAGAGAAATGGCCCAAATCCTATCAATCGTCAAAAGTTCTAATTTTTCTCTTTCTTCCAGAATAACTTGTACTTTCTATGTTAGCCCCTTGATTTGATGTAGTAGGGTTTTCTACGTTGTTTGTCTGTTCATTTGAATTACTATTCCCTGGATCCACAGAATCTTCGTATTCATCCAAATCCTCCTTGGAACTACCAGAGCCCATGGATATGCCTTGTCTCTTCATTAATGTTTTAACATAATTAGCGGAACTTAAACTGAATATATGATCTTCGTCTGTATATTGAATTCTTTTTTTATTGGAACTACCACCAGAATTTTTACTGAAGTTATCAAAACCTTTAACAATATTACCATAAGTACTCTCAGCAAAATAATCATTCTCCTTATCGTATATTAAATCTTCTAAATCACTTAACTTTGCATCCAACTCTCGTTTTTTAAGAATTTGCTTCGTTAACTCATTCTTCAAATTAGTGTATTGTTCGACACTTGGCGTTTCAGTTTTCTCTTTACTCATGGCTTCTTGATCCAACAATATATGTATTGCCTAAAGAGATATTATTTCAGCTTAGAGGTGAACTACACAGTAGAGTTATGATATAGCTACCATTTTTTTGTATATTTAGTCTTGGCTTATGTAAGCAATCCTAAATCATTTATTTTGTGGTATCCAGATATTGGTAATAAGTTACAGCAAAATCAATTCTTATAAGTTTTTTATATCAGAGCTTAAAAGGTCATTTAGGTCAATTTTCAATTCCTATGACTTTGATAATATTGGACTCTAGTACATCGTCAACCAACCATATAAAATACATGATCAGGTTGTCATATAATTATATAAGCAGAAGACTATGTAATATTGTGTCATTTTTGCTCGGCTTTTGTAGTGCATTCGGACAAAAACTGTGAACACATCACAGTGTGGTGAAATTTCGAAACCTTGCCGGTTTTTTATTCATCTGATCATTCCGAGCTCCGTTTATCCGTATGTGACACCGTCTAGTTCCGGGCACAACTTTGTTCCTACTCTTTTCCTCTAAATTGCCTTTAATTCATTAAGTCAATCAACTCCGAGACCGAAATGCATATGGTGTCAATAGTAGAGGTCAACATGTATATAGTATAATTATGCTCTCAATTCCCTTATAACACATATAGCCTTATTAGTAGGGATAATTCAAGGACGTCATACTACACACAATTCGTACTAAAGCATATTTAGGACCTATGGTGATGATTTATTATCTGGTGATGCTATTTGATCGCGCGCCGGGAATGAGTGGTCCAGTAAATGTGGTCGGACTTTATAATATAAATATAGCAATAGCCACGAAATTTTTATAGTAATTTTGAAATAAATCATTCAATTTGATACATTAACTATCAATTTAATAAATTATAAACATGGCTGTTACTAAGATTTTTGCTCGTTCTGTCTACGATTCTCGTGGTAACCCAACTGTCGAAGTTGATTTACACACTGGTAAAGGTTTATTCAGAGCCATTGTTCCATCTGGTGCCTCTACTGGTATCCACGAAGCCTTAGAATTAAGAGATGGTGACAAATCTAAATGGTTAGGTAAGGGTGTTACCAAGGCTGTTGCCAATGTTAACGATATCATTGCTCCAGCTTTTGTTAAGGCTAACCTTGATGTTACCAACCAAGAAAAGGTTGATGAATTCTTAAACCAATTAGATGGTACTGCTAACAAGTCTAAGTTAGGTGCTAATGCTGTCTTAGGTGTCTCTTTAGCTGCTGCCAAGGCTGGTGCCGCTGAAAAGAATGTCCCATTATACCAACATTTGGCTGACATTTCTGGTGCTAAGCAAGACAAGTTTGTTTTACCAGTTCCATTCCAAAACGTTTTAAACGGTGGTTCCCATGCCGGTGGTGCTTTAGCTTTCCAAGAATTCATGATTGTTCCAACTGAAGCCCCAACCTTCTCTGAAGCTTTAAGAATTGGTACTGAAGTTTACCACAACTTAAAGTCTTTAGCTAAGAAGACTTACGGTCAATCCGCTGGTAATGTCGGTGATGAAGGTGGTGTTGCTCCAGATATTTCTACTCCAAAGGAAGCCTTAGACTTGATTATGGCTGCCATTGAAAAGGCTGGTTACAAGGGTAAGGTCGGTATCGCTTTAGATGTCGCTTCCTCTGAATTCTACCACGATGGTAAGTACGATTTAGATTTCAAGAATCCAAACTCTGATCCATCTAAGTGGTTAACCGGTGAACAATTAGCTAGCTTATACGATGAATTAATTGATAGCTACCCAATTGTTTCCATTGAAGATCCATTTGCTGAAGATGACTGGGATGCTTGGGTTCACTTCTACTCCAAGGTTGCTAACAAGATCCAAATTGTTGGTGATGATTTAACTGTCACTAACCCAATAAGAATCAAGACCGCTATTGAAAAGAAGGCTGCTAACGCTTTATTATTAAAGGTTAACCAAATTGGTTCTTTAACTGAATCTATCAAGGCTGCCAATGACTCATACGCTGCTGGTTGGGGTGTCATGGTCTCTCACAGATCTGGTGAAACTGAAGATACCACTATTGCTGATTTAGCTGTTGGTTTAAGAGCTGGTCAAATCAAGACTGGTGCTCCAGCTAGATCTGAAAGATTAGCCAAGTTGAACCAAATCTTAAGAATTGAAGAAGAATTAGGTGACAAGGCTATTTACGCTGGTAAAAACTTCCAAAAGGCTTCTACTTTATAAGTCTGTTTCTAGAATTTAATTAGTGTCTATGGGCCTCTATTACTATATAATCTAAAACTAATGAAAGTATATTTAAAGTATATTATTTTCCCTTTTGTAAATTAAATGTCTATTATAGTATTAAAATTTCAGTTGAAGAAAATCTTATGTGTTGGCAAAATTCATCTATTCGAATATTAAATTTCATTCGAAGAAATCTTGTCAAGTGCTTCAATCAAGCGTATAGCAGCATGATAAGTTTCTTCAAATGTATTATATAATGGCAATGGTGCGATTCTAATAACGTCTGGTCTTCTTTCGTCACATATAATGGCATGGTCATGAAGATACTTGAATACCCGTTCCATGATATTCTCAGACTTTTCATCATGATGAGGTACGAATAGCAAGGATAATTGACATCCCCTTTTCTCTGGATCCTTTGGAGTTAATATTTTAAAGCCTATCTTTTTGTCCTCTTCAGCAACATCAGAAATGTAATACTTCGATTTCGTCAATATCCCTTCAAGAAATGCAGTTAACTTGAGACTCTTTTTTCTTAAAGTAGTTATTCCTCCAACTTTTCTGAATAATTCTAGGGATGACTTTAAAGAAACACAGTCAATAACTGAGGGATTTGATTGTCTGAAGGATAAAGCTGATTTAATAGGATCAAATACTTCCAACATTTTGAATCTATCTTCGGAATTATTTCCCCACCACCCTGCTAATCTTGGAGTAAAGTTTTCTTTAGAGTTATTTTTTGTAAAACGTTCGTTAACAAAAATACCAGCAATACCTCCAGGGCCGGAATTTAAGTATTTGTAAGAACACCAGGCAGCAAAATCAACATCCCATTCATGTAAATTCAATGGAACATTTCCTACAGCATGTGCTAGATCCCAGCCAACTGTAATACCTAAATCTTTAGCATACTTAGTAATAGTTTTTATGTCAAAAAATTGGCCAGTGTAATACTGAATACCTGGGAAACACACAAGGGCTAATTCATTTTTAAAGGTCTCAATCGCTTTTAAAATGTCTTCAGTTTCTAAGTGGGCTTTTCCGTTTTTAACTTCTAACTGAATCAAATGTTCTTCATTATATCCAAAGAGCTTAACTATGTTTAAAAATGCGTAATAATCAGATGGAAAGGCTTGTTTTTCAAATAATATTTTGGTTTTATTTCCTTTTGGCTTATAGAAATGGACCAACAAAGCGTTTAAATTACTGGTGAGAGAGCCCATTATTGCAACTTCATTATCTTTAGCTCCAACCAAAGGTGCAATAAGCGGAATAAGGGGCAAGTCAATATCAACCCAGGATGTTGCTCCTTCATCTTCATAAGGATGGTTAAAATGTGACTCGACTCCTCTAGCACCCCATGCTTCTAATTCCTTATTTAAAGAAACTTTAGTAGCCTTTGGTAATAATCCTAATGAATTTCCACACAAATAAATTGATTCTGTATCTTCGGAAAAGGCTTCATTTTTTATACCTAAGGATTTAAATGTTGGAACAACAAATTCTTCCTTATACGTAGGATATTCTTTATCTAACTCTTGAGCAATCTCTAATGACATTTATTATTATGGTTACACTGTATTACTCATACAATTGAAAATTTATGACTTTTTCCGAGATTATTAAGAAAATAGCCCCATTTAAATGTTTTTACTATTTTGGCCCTTTCTATTTTCATCTCTTTCATTTTATGACTATATAAGTCACTTATAAACTAAACAGTGGTTTAGACTATTTAATTATATGTTTTAATGATATAACCTCACTGAATAACTTTAAAATTTAATTTAATTTTTTATATTGATGAAAGGAATTCTATAGTTTTGACCTCAATTGTTGCTATATAGCAATCTTTCACCTTATGGTTAAAGTTCTAATTAATTTATACTGTAAACATTTATCTTTGTGACGCTATCTTTTAATAGGTCTATACTTGTCTATCTCTCTTCTCATAAAAGTATGAACTAAAATTATACTTTTAAATACATTTTTATGTATTTAACTATTGGAATAAGTTCTACAATTATATCACCAAGGAGAATAATAAGAAAATAATATTAAACAGAAATAAAGGGCCTTATATACATTGGAAATTTTGCAGTTCAATTTACTTTCTAAAAAAGACACTAAAACGAGCGTTATCAAAATCTAATAATTCGACATAAACTATTGACTAATTTAAACATAATGATACATTCAGTATTGATATGTAAGTATATCTTCTAGTGAGATTAATTAAACATATACTAATCTATCAAGTTAATAATGACGGCTTGCCCCGTTTAATGAAATTTTATACTCCTGTCAATTTACCCACACAGAGACTTTTACTTCAACAGGTGTATCAATTAATATCCGTCAGATCACCTCAAGAATGTTCATTTATAACTCCCCCATCACTTCTTGAAGACATTGATGATATTAAGGTTATATACAGACACTATGCAACATTATACTTCGTATTTATTGTGGACGATCAGGAATCAGAACTTGGTATATTGGATTTAATACAGGTATTTGTCGAATGTTTAGATAAATGCTTTACCAATGTTTGTGAGTTGGATCTAGTATTTGGGTGGCAGGTATTGCAGACTGTCTTAGAAGAAATAGTGCAGGGAGGCATGGTGATAGATACAAATATTAATAGGATAGTGGCGGCTGTAGATGAAGCTAACAGTCAAAAAAGTGCCAATACAAGCTCAGTAGGAAGCATAGGTTCAAGCTTTTTACTGGCAATGTCCAAAGATAGAGGTTTCTGGGGAAGAGGTTAAAAAGCATAATTACGTTAAATAGCTGTTCATTCACATAAATATACATTACCTATTTACAAATGGATTTAGGACCACAACCACCAATGTTTCTTCTTTTGGCCCACTAATTCATTCAATTCTTCAAGCTCTTTATTAGCAGCTTCTATTTGTTCCTTTTTGAATTCTGCTCCTTGTTGGGCATAAAACTTCTGCTGATCTACGAGATTAGGATTGGTTCTTCTGGTATCTTTTTCAAACGGTGAGCCGATAGGACCCGCCTTCCAAATCGGATCATTAGAGGCTGCTGTCTTTTGCACAATTTTCATAAGTTCTTCCTGTTCTTTCTGTCTTAAGGCTCTATTTTTTTCGTATTGTGCCCTTACTTCTGGCGAAAATCTACTAATTAATTCTTCATCAGTGGGAACTGTATACTTAAAGAGAAGAACTCCACTAGTTACAATACCAGCCCCATATACCACTATTCTAGCCCAACGGTACCATAAAGGTCTTTCCATTTTTCCTTAGTTGCTTAGCGTTTTAGATTACTTTTGCAAGCTCCTAATTAGTTAAATTTTTATGATGTGTATTGGTCACGTGAGGTAATTGAATTTGATATCTTTATTAATTTAGACTTATAAGAATGATTTTCTTGATAAATAATAATTAGAAATGCCACAAGTTGATTGCTCGTACCTGTTCAATAGTGTGTTTTGCAGTCTTTTGATATGGCTGCAGCATTCACTACTTGGTCCAATCAATATATTGAATCGTGGCGCTGCAAAAAAAAAAAATGAGAACGCGAGTAACTAAAAAAAAAAAGTTTTTAGTAAGTATACGAGCTAAACGACTAAGTATATTTTTAAACCTGGAGGATAAACGATCAGTAAGAATAGAGATATAATCATTTAACTAGTTAACATATTAGCATTATATGATCGGATCGTAATAACGCGAAAATATGGTAGGTAACATTCAAGATTCAACCCACGGAACTGTACCGCCTGATCAAAATAAAAAAGCTAAACCTTCAACAGGAAAACGTAAATATCACCAAAAGTCTAGAAATGGTTGCTCAACTTGTAAAAGAAGACGTGTGAAATGTGATGAAACAAGGCCAGTTTGTAAAAAGTGTCAAAATATGAATTTAACCTGTGGTTACACCATGGATGAGCCGAAATCACTGCTGCCGAGTGATGCAAAAGGCTCTTTAAGCGTTGAGGAATCATCGGTTAAAAGAAGGAAGCTATCTCAATCTAGTATTGATTCTTCAGATTCTGGCATAGAATTGGCCCAACAAGCTACCCCTGCAATTACCCCTATACCTAATGTTGCTCCTAAATTAAATACCTCCGTTGCATCTGGATTATTAAGTGCTGGAAATTTAAACAACTTAAATTTGAGTCATTTGGTAAATAATTTGAGTGGAATTGGTGGTGATTTAAGCAGCTTGGGGAATCTAGCAAGTTTAAGTAATCTTGCAACCTTGGCTCAGTTGCCGATTGACTTGAGTAATTTAAGTTCATTGTTAGATTCTCAAGTGCAGAACAATCTTTTAAATAACCCTCCAAATGGTTCACAAATAGATTATCGGGATCAATCTTATAATAATAATACTAAAGACAATGATACGACATCACAATACTCAACCGAAAATAGAAATAATGGCAGCACCCAAAATTCAGAAGGTAACATCTTACCTTCTATTTCCCCTAATGTTAATACGCAAATACCTAATCTAAATAGTAGTCCGCTAAATCCGATGGCAGATATGGGGTCATCAGGTTTAAACATGTTGGACTTAAGGTTAATGTTCCATTACACATCTCAAGTTTCAAATACTATTACTGGGGCAGGTATATCGGATACTAATATTTGGAATTATGATATTCCTATGTTAGCTTTTAACTATCCGTATTTAATGCATTCAATTTTAGCTTTCAGTGCAACTCATTTATCGCGAACTGAGAAGGGCTTAGATCAATGTGTCACTGGACATAGAGGTGATGCTTTGAGACTTTTGAGAGAAGCTGTTTTGGACATAAACTCGGATAATACAGATGCATTGGTTGCTAGTGCCCTTATCTTAATTATGGATTCCTTGGCTAATGCGTCAACTCCACTGTCAACTTCATTAAAATCATTACCAGCTTCAGCATGGATTTTTCATGTTAAAGGTGCTGCAACTATTTTAACTGCTGTGTGGCCTTTAACTGAAGCTTCAAGATTTCACAAATTCATTTCTGTTGACCTTGGTGATCTTGGTGATATTATAAATCAAAAAGTAAATTTAACAAAAGGTGTTAACTCCAAAAACAACCAATATTCTGATTTGGAATGCCATGATTCTGATATTGCTGATTTGTTTCCGGTCGAAATTGAATCTCCTTATCTTATCACATTGGCCTATCTTAATAAACTTCATAAAGAACGTTATAAGTCTGATTTCATATTGAGGATTTTTGCTTTCCCGGCTCTTCTAGATAAAGGTTTTCTTGCTCTACTTATGGCCGGTGATATAAAATCTATGCGTATAATGCGTTCTTACTATAAGCTTTTAAGATCATTTACTATGGAAATGAAAGATAAAGTATGGTTTCTCGAAGGTGTCGCTAATGTATTACCTGTCGATGTAGAAGAGTATGCCGGCGGTGCTGGTGGTATGCACATGATGTTAGATTTCCTTGGAGGTGGTCCTGCTATTGTGGATACTGATATAGATGATGAGTTAAAGAAATTTGATCCAAATGGTACGCTAACGAACAAACTAATTGATACTAATAATTTACCTAGCGATATTACCAGCGGTCTAGAAATCATGCAAGGTGATACCACATTTATGAGTATGAAATAGTTATCATATTATTCTACAGTGTATATAGTTATAGAAATACAGTAATTGGGCATATTATCATGCTTTTTCTTTATCATTTGATTATCATAAAATGAATTATTTTATAGAAGGCCAGTTGGTCGTGCGTAGGCATTACCCGCAAGTAGCCTCAATAGTTTGTTGAAACGAAATCAACAAAGATTTGCTAACGGGCTACCAACAGTAATTACGATTAATTACGCTAGAGATAACTATCTACTTAAGGTAAAAGAAGGTATCAACTTGTAGTGAAATTTTTGCATTAAACATATATTCCTCAGACCCAAAATTTTATTTAGGGAATTGACAATTTTTATTGAGCTGGTAAAAAAATAAAGTTTATATAATACTGGCAATATATTTTGAATATTTATTAATAACTTCGTGATACATTAATAATTATTAAAGAAGAAAATGCAAACTATAAAATGTGTTGTTGTTGGTGATGGTGCTGTGGGTAAGACATGCTTATTAATTTCATATACCACAAGTAAATTCCCTGCTGATTATGTTCCTACCGTGTTTGATAACTATGCTGTTACTGTCATGATTGGAGATGAACCATTTACTTTAGGGTTGTTTGACACAGCTGGTCAAGAGGATTACGATAGGTTGAGACCTTTGTCATATCCATCTACTGATGTATTTTTAGTCTGTTTCTCCGTAGTCGCACCAGCATCCTTTGAAAATGTTAAGGAAAAGTGGTTCCCAGAAGTCCATCATCATTGTCCTGGTGTGCCATGTTTGATTGTAGGTACTCAAACTGATTTAAGAAACGATGAAGTTATTTTACAAAGATTACAAAGACAAAAGTTATCTCCTATCACACTTGAAGCCGGTGAAAAATTGGCCAAAGAATTAAGAGCAGTTAAATATGTTGAATGTTCTGCATTGACTCAAAGAGGTTTGAAGACTGTATTTGATGAAGCCATTGTTGCAGCTCTTGAGCCACCAGTAATTAAAAAATCTAAGAAGTGTACTATCTTATAATTATATTTAAATGACATTTTTGTTGTGATTTTTTACGTTTATTTGTTAGGGTCATCTTTTTAAATTGCTTGGGGCAAATATTCTGGTTTGTTTTGGTTAAATTATTTCTGGGGTGCCTTATTACAAGTACTCTATGGTAATGGCTTTTATTGAGTATTTGAGAATACGGCAAATCATGATGCTTTCTGGCTTTAGCTTTCATGTCAATAATAATCGAAGGATTATTTCATTTCTAATTCTCTAACCAACTCAATTTTATATTTTTATAACGAATTAGAACAAGAATAAAGAAATTTTATGACATACGCGTAGTCCAGATAGCATGTTCGACTGTTCTACAATCCAATCCTTTTCCTTTACTATCACAAATTAATAGACAAGTAAGCTTTATCTTACAATAATAAACGGCAATAAGAATGGAATAAGATATAATATATTTAGGAATTTTAACATTGAAGCTTAATAGATACTAAAAGCTTATGAAAATCTATAGAATTAAATTTTAGATATTCAATAATTTAAACCCTTAAAATTGTGTTTCTGGCTTTTGTTTCCTTGTAAAGGTTTACTCTCTTGTTAGTCCACTCCTTAAGTTCCGCCAAGTAGGCATCCTTGAGATATTGCGGAGCTTTAAATTTGTTCTTCTCTTCTTCGCTCAAACTTCTCCACTCAGCTGCTAATTCTTTATTAATATCACCAAAAGAACGTCCATCAGGAGCATAATTTTCTTTAACATAAGCTGCAAATCCACTTGGTGGTGCCTTTGGCTTAGGTGTATAAATTTGCAATTGTTTTTCATTGTGTTCCTCGGCTCTAGTTTGGTAGGCCTCTTTCTCACCAGTAGTCAACTGGTTCCAGGCATTGGTTGCTTCCTTCAAAGTAGTATTACTAGAGACGTTTTCCTTGACAAAATAATTGTATGCAGATAATCTTCTAAAAGGCTTGGTAGCAGCAGCGATAAGCTTCTTCTCATCTTCTTTTATCTTCTTAGCTTGAACCTTTTCCTTCTCTTTTTGTGCCCTTTGCTTTTCCTTTGTCTTAATCTTTCTGCTCTCTTCTCTCAATTTTGCCAGTAACTTTGAAAACTCCTTCTTTTCTTTAATCAATTGAGCTTTCAAGTTCTTCAATTGGGTTCTTTGTGCTCTCAATTCTTCTTTCTCACCCTTACCTAACTTGGTGGCACCATTTTTAAGGTTTTGACTTACATTGAAATAAATTGCTCCACTGGTACCAAATAAACGAGTTTGCTTGGGGATTACGTTTAATACATTTCTGAATGAATTGCCTATCATATTAACTATCTATTTTACTGCTATAAAATGTGCTAAAATGGATTATGTTTGTTATGTTTTGTTTTGTTTTTGTAAGAGGTTTGCGTCACTTTAGCTTATGTAATCATTCTTAAAATTTGCAATCTACTTTATTGATAAAGGCAAATTGACTACTGGATTAGAAAATATCACTATTGATTTAATGAATCTAATATCTTAAATTACAGGTTGATATAAGTAAATTATAAGAATAATAAAACACGTAATTAATACTATTTTCACGTACCTAGCCCCAAGATCTTTTCACCCCTTTTCTTTGCAGAGATTCTTTATTTTTTTAGCAATGCCAAATTATTTCGTATGCTTTGCCAACGTTAGACTACAATATAGAGCTTGGAATCATAAATATTTCTCCAGAAACCCTTCTTTAGCTTAGTTTCTGTCTTGAAAAAAAAAAGGTCGTGTAAATCGCGATATAATTTCTTTCATCGAAAATTACTTGTAAATCAATCTAAAGGTGTAGTAAAAACGAATAGTTCATTAAGTTATCTTTGTCATTTAAATATAAACAGCAGGTATTGATATAATGTTTTCAACTGCTCGTTCTGATACCTTATTTCTCGGTGGTGAGAAAGTAAGTGGTGATGATATTCGTAACCAAAATGTGCTTGCAGCTCTGTCTGTAGCCAACGTTGTTAAATCATCTTTGGGTCCAGTTGGATTAGATAAAATGTTAGTTGATGATATTGGAGATGTTACTGTTACCAATGATGGAGCTACCATTTTGTCTTTGTTAGATGTTCAACATCCAGCAGGTAAAATTTTAGTAGAATTGGCTCAACAGCAAGATAGGGAAGTAGGCGATGGTACCACTTCTGTTGTTATTATTGCAAGTGAATTATTAAAGAGGGCAAATGAATTAGTCAAGAATAAAATACATCCAACTACTATTATTACAGGTTATAGATTAGCTTTGAAGGAAGCAGTTCGTTATATTAATGAGGTTTTGTCACAACCAGTTGATTCATTAGGAAAGGACGTAATTGTAAATATTGCCAAAACTTCTATGTCATCGAAGATTATTGGTTCTGATTCTGATTTTTTTGCTAGAATGGTTGTTGATGCTATGTTAGCTGTTAAGACTCAAAATGGTAAAGGTGAAGTTAAATATCCTGTTAAAGCTGTCAACATCTTGAAAGCTCATGGTAAATCTTCAACTGAATCTGTCCTAGTTAATGGATATGCATTAAACTGTACTGTTGCTTCTCAAGCTATGACTAAATCAGTTAAAAATGCTAAGATTGCTTGTTTGGATATCAATTTACAAAAGGCAAAAATGGCTATGGGTGTTCAAATTAACATTGATGATCCAGATCAATTAGAAGAAATTAGAAAGAGAGAATATGGTATAATTATTGAAAGAATCCGTAAAGTTTTAAATGCTGGTGCCAATGTTATATTGACTACAAAAGGTATCGATGATTTATGTTTGAAAGAATTTGTTGAAGCTGGTGCAATGGGTGTTAGACGTTGTAAGAAAGAAGATTTGAGAAGAATTGCAAGAGCTACTGGTGCTACTTTGATTTCTACATTTGCTAATTTAGAAGGCGAAGAAAGTTTCGAACCTTCTTACTTAGGTTCTGCTGAGGAAGTTGTTCAAACAAGAATCAGTGATGATGAATGTATCTTGGTAAAAGGTACTAAACAACATTCATCTTCCTCCATCATCTTAAGAGGTCCAAATGATTACTCATTGGATGAAATGCAAAGATCTTTACATGATTCCCTTTCGGTTGTTAAGAGAACTTTAGAAAGTGGAAATGTTGTTCCCGGTGGTGGTGCAGTTGAAACTGCCCTCAACATCTATTTGGAAAATTTTGCCACTACAGTTGGTTCGAGAGAACAACTTGCAATTGCTGAATTTGCCAACGCTTTATTAATCATTCCAAAAACTTTGGCCATCAATGCTGCCAAGGATTCGTCTGATTTAATTTCAAAATTAAGAACTTATCATGCTGCATCTCAATCTGCTTTACCAACTGATACCAAGAGAAAGAAGTACAAGTACTATGGTTTAGATTTGATTGAAGGTAAGATTGTTAACGAAAACATCCAAGGTGTATTAGAGCCAACTATCTCAAAAATCAAATCTTTTAAGTCTGCCTTAGAAGCTTGTATTGCTATTTTAAGAATTGATACTATGATTACAGTTACTCCTGATCCTCCAAAGGAAGACCCACATCAACATTAGACAGGAGGTGTATCTTATATATATTTAATTAATAAATGGACTGAGATTGAAAGAGCCAAGCCGGGAATTCTTGGATAATTATACTGTATATATCCACAATGTATTTAGTTTGCAATCCTCGTAAGACATTAAAATTCATAGGAATATTCCAGAACTACAGTATATCTCGAAATAAAAGTTATATTAAATTAAAAATCCCAAATAAATGTATGTAAGAATTGAAGTTATGCCATTATCTTATCCGCGTTCATCAAGTCACTCAAGTTTCTATGTTTGCCAGTTAATCTACGTTTTGGGTGCTTCAGGAGAGAAGGAATATTAAGGAAATTGGAAGATTTAGAAGCTAGTGGCTCCCTATATTTATATTCATCACTTCCTCCAGCACTTGAAGCAAATGAATTCGTAGATGAGGATGACTTTAATGAAAGTGATGAATCGTAAGATGAAATAGAACTCGACGATGTGGATCTTGAGCTGATACTCTTGTTGCTGTAAGAATTTGATAACCTGTAGTAGTTGTATTTCTTGTATGATTCTTCGTATAATCTTTCGTTTAACGAATGCTTGATTGGTGTTAAAAATGGTTGTAATGCCAAGATCAATTCATCTTGCTTTATGACCAAATTCCATTTAAGTAATGCAATTAATTCGCGCTCAGCCATATTAACTTCTTCGATATTCAAAAGACCATCAGTATATTTAGTCCAATGTTTATTCATTGGTGATGAATCATTTAAAGATTTAGCACTTAAAATCAATGCTGCAATAAAAATCCTATGTCTTGTAGTTTCCATACCAACAGCATTTGCAGGCAAAATGTTTCTGAGTCTATTCAAGTATGTTAAAGTAGCCATTAATGTAGGTGTTTGAACATTTGAATATTGTATCAATTTCTTGATAAAAGTGACTAGTGATACACTTTTATTAGATACAGAGCTAACCATAAGGTCAGAAGTACAACTGGCCTTTACAAACTTTGAAACAGGATTTTTCACTTGAATTATTGAATTAGTAGTAGCAGCCAAAACTTCAATCATCTCTTGAGAGACTGGTTGTCTGGTGAATATCTTCAATGCTTCCTTGTCTGACATCTGTACTATAATCCGTGATTGTCCTCAACTATTTCGACGTTGAATATATGTTCTTGAAACCTTGGAACCTAGTGAGAAAATTGCTAGGTTCAATGCTTTGAATTCTTTCTATATATTTCCACTTAATTCAAGATAAGATAAAAGTGTCTTAAGTATCCACAGATTTCTTTTAGATGTACAGTAAGGACAAATCCAAAGAAGCCTTCAGAGCGTATCTATATATATATATATATTATACCCCCGGATAGTGCCTGTCGTATCTTTCATTTCCAATGAAAAATTGCCCCATGAAGTAATCATGATTTCATGGTGCAAAATTTCGCGTTGGCTGTACCTAGAAGGAGCAAAAAAAAAATTATTAAGGAGTCTATGCACGAAAACGACCAAAATCGTCTCCAGGCACTATTGTTTCAATGAAATGAAGAGAAGACGAAGTGAAGACAAGAGAGTGTTACCACAGTACCGGCATAATAAAGATATTGCACTAATGTAAGATGGTTTTATTAGTAAACAAAGAAAGTCTAACATTGTATAAGAGTAATACGGCGAAGTCTAACAATTCAATTATACAGACGATTAACGATCTTCGTCACTTGACAATAACGGATGTATAGTTAGAACTGAGCCATGTGCAAGCGAGCCTGGTCGTCAACGCGATTTAAATTTCGTGGTGAACCAAAACATATTCAGGCGGCCGATCAGAGATTCGCGGCAAAGAAGGGTCGGGCTCACGTTTTTCAGAGATAACCTTTCGCTCACATGAAGCCATTACACAATCACGAACTGAAGACAAAACATTAAATTAGAGATTGTAGGAAAGAATAATCGAAGCCACAAATATCGAGCTCGACGCATGGTTAGATGTAGGGTCCCTGGAGATAATTGCTAATATTTCATGGATGCGAACATGAATAATTTAATGGAAAAGGACTTTCGTAAGTTTAATGTCAATCAACCAACTGGTGAAAAAAGAAATTGTCGGCAATGCTATCAAGAACCGTTTCAGTTTTGAATGATCTGCAATTTAAGTTAGCGATGAGCATATAAGATGAGTATAAGATGAGCAAATATAAAATATTTTAAGGAAAACCGTTTTTTTTAGCTAATATGAATTGCCTGGTTAGCTCAATCGGTAGAGCGTTTGACTCTTATTTAGGAGAAGCAATCAAAAGGCTGCGGGTTCGACCCCCGCATCGGGCTGATTTTTTGATTTTTTAATATCTAAATTACAACTAGTAATATGTATCATATCATTATAGTAATATGTATCGTATTATTATAGTAATTTGACGTCACCTTACTATTTATATAGATACAAAAGATTAGAATTTTATATACTGTATAAATTTAATTTTCTTTAGTTTAGTTTAATGGAGTATCTGGGTAGAAGAAAAAGGCCAAAGCAATAATAAAATAAGTACTCAATAACATAGCACCCTCAAGCCAATTAGACTCTCCATCGAGAATAACAAGGTTAGTGATAAACATGGAAACAAATAATACGACAGTTTCGAATGTTGAAAAATAAAGAGACATTGGAACGTCAATAGCCCAACCAATCAAAACCATAAAAGGAGTAACGAATACAGCAATTTGAAGTGAAGAACCGATAGCAACACCAATTGCTAAATCCATCTTATCTTTCATAGCGACTACGATAGCTGTCACATGTTCTGCAGCATTACCGACTATTGGGATAACAATCAAACCGATAAAAGTTTTAGACAATCCAGAAGATTCAACAATATCGTCAATTGAACCAACTAAATAATCAGCACAGAAAGAAACAAGAATAGTTGCAATTAAAAGGACTGACACAGAACTAACAACGGATAATCCATTAGCCTTATTATCTTCAACAACTGGAGCAGAAGGAAGTATGACACCATCATCTGTTTCTTGAGCTTGTTCTTCGAAAAGTGACTTGTGGGTCTTCAATTGGAAAACCAAGTAAAGGATATACACAACTAAAAGGATAATGGAGACTCCTCTAGATAAAGAAATTACTAAGTTATCTGATGAATCCGGATTTGGAAAAGGTAATTTTTTTTTAGGAGCAGGCAAACTAGCATGAAATGCTGCTGGAATCATCAAACCAGTTGTGGCTAATGCCATTAATGATGACATGGTTTGAGCAACAGTTTGATTAAACTCTTGTTGGACTCTAGTTATACCACCAGCGATAAAACAACAACCTAAGACCAAAAGTAGGTTTGATAAAATTGAACCTAACATACTTGCTTGAACAATTCTAACTTGATTGTTCTTTAAAGCAATAATAGAAACGATTAATTCCACTGCATTACCAAAAGTAGCATTCAATAAGCCCCCAATTGTTTCTCCAACATGTTCGGCAAGCTGTTCTGTAGCAAATGCCAAAATAGAAGCTAATGGGACGATAGCAAAGAAGTTAATCCAAAAGATGGCATTTGAAGACCAATGGAAAACACCAGCCCAAATCCCAAGAGGGACAAAAATTAGTAAATAATTTACCGGCGAATACGTAAATGTCATGACAAAAGTTTTGGCAATTGACTCATTTATGCTCTTAAGCTTGCTTTGGGATTGGTTTCTCCCAACCAAAGGGTCCATTTCACTATATGAATTCATAATGAATAAGTTCAGTTATCTTTTGCTGGAGTCCCTAAGTTGCGAAGACTTTTAAACATGGCTAAGCCTTTCCCTACTATTTTCGATCACGTGCCGGGTGACGTCAACGTCAATAGACAGACAGTTCGTACAATTTTTAATCAATATTCTTATCTTAAATATATTTATTATGATACATCTCTATCTCTAATTTTTCTATTAGCTTAATATTTCCTTAAAGAGGTAAGGGCCGAGAACTAATACTGCAACAATGAAAGCATGTATAGCTTCAATAAGTGCTAAAGGAAAACCAACCACTCCCCTTCTCTTAAAATTACAGTATATTCCATAAAAGGCAACCTTGAAGAAATGTTTGAAAAGGATGAAAGGAGCTGGAATAACACCTGCTAATAACCCCATTGGACCTGTAACGCACTCTCCTCCTAATAAGAAGTAATTAAAACATCCCATCTGTAAGATCTTCAATGCATTACTATCAGCAGCGAACAATGCATATAGGGCCATCGACAAGGTGTTAATGACAACATCAACTTTTTTACGTTGGCTATGGAATTCATTTAGTTTCTTAGCCAATAATGCGTAATCATTAAAGTCTTTAATTTGATCGGGATGTAATAACCTTGCCAAGACTACAGCATCACTGAGCCCCACTGTCATACCACCACCTGTTAATGGATGTCTCATATTGAGAGAATCACCGAGGAAAATTATCCCTTTTAAGGAATTTCCTTGTCTTTTTGCAATCAAGTATTGATTTGGCATAGATCTAAACCTTTTTGAGTTTAAAGCCTCTTTAAATGAAGGCTGTATTGATTTTGGTAATGCTGGTAAAACTTCAGTATTCAAGTAATCAAAAAGGGCATTATTTGATTGTGATGGAGGTTTTGTAGATCTGTAGGCACATAATACTCTTGCTTCGTCAGGACCTATTTGATAAAACAAGACAGGTGCGTGATCACCTAAAATAACATGACCGTGATTCTTAGCTGGGTACACTGGGTTTTTTAAACTTAATCCAACAAAGTATGAACCAACGTTTGGTACATTGTCTTCTGAAAGCTGCTTTCTAAACTTTGAATAGATACCATCACAACAGATAACCAATTTAGAAAAGTACTCTTTTACTCCATCGCTTTCTTTTACTCGTACACCTACGATTTCATCATTATTCTCCTTGTTGCGAAGCAACTCTGTTACAGTACCTTCAATGGGTGTAACGTTTTTTTCATCTTTCGCGATTTGTCTTAAATTTCCCAAGAAGTCACCATGATGAAATGAGACACCTCTGACTCGTTCATCTTCCTCCCATTCTTCAGCATTAATAGTCTCATCGCTAGAAAGTTTATCGTTTTCGTCATAAACACAATCCTGGACTGGATCATAACGGTTATATTTTTGTATTTCTGACTTTTCTGGATATTCCATTACGAGCTCTTTATCATGGTATTTGATGTAATAACCAGAACAATAATTAGCGTGTATGTTGTTGACAGCTTTAATCATTCCCAAGTTCTTTAACGCTCTTATACCGCCAGGTTGTAACAACTCTCCTACAATTCTATCAGGCTTTTTCCAGTCTCTTTCAACAATCATTACCTTTCTGCCTTGCCTAGCTAGAGAAGTAGCTATAGCCGGCCCTATAACTCCTGCTCCTATAACAATAACATCCAAGTTGTTCCTGTCTTCCATTTCACTTTTTTTTTCTACTCAAGTTTGAATGCTGGGCTACAAGGACGATTACAGAACTTATATTTATATACTTTCCTTCAAGTCTTCAGCTTCATCAGTGTATATGCTCGTATAGTTGTATGCAGTATAATAATTCACATGCCATCAAATGATGGAAAATAGGGTGATTCTTTACGACGACCGTTTACTTAATATGTTAAATTTAATACCTGTTTATTCAAGTTTTATATATGATTATTGACTAGAGATATTAGATGAAATTGTCTAATCACTCTCTTCTTCACTTTCTTCTTCAGCATCCTGTAACCATGCAACAAATTGACCAGCTAAAACTCTTACTTGCGACAAGTCTTCTGTTGAAGTCGATTTTTCTGAATTCCACCAGCTAACAATATTATCTTCTTCTATTATATCAAGTTCGTATAGAACTCTCAAAGCAACAAATAATACAATTTGGTTATAAGCTTTGTCTAGAATACAAATTTTGTTTTGTAAGACTTGACATAAATCAACTTGATCATCATCTCCAAACACTTGTCTTTTGTACAACAAACCCCACTTATTGAATATTTTGTTGGTGGCATCCTTTACATCTAAAGTACCAGTTGCAATAAAATCAACTATCTTAGAAAGCAATGCTGTTGTTGTGGCTACTCTAACTTCATGGTATGTGACATTCATGGACATTCTTAATGTATTTAACTCTAACAAGGCAGTATCCAAGTCGTGGTTATTATCTAAAGCTCTTTCAACTGTTGCAATAGCCTCTTTTTCAAAGTCTTCTTCTTCCTCTTCGGAGTATGCACCATTTTCGTAATCTGTAGAGACAACTGAAGTAGAGGATAATCTTCTACTTCTTGAATGGTGGCGTTGCTTTTTCTTGTTCTTATTGGAAACTGACGCAATAGAATCATCCGAGATATTTGATAATTTCATTTGGTAAATGATTCCTGAATAGCTATTTGAGTTTCCATATTCAGAATCAGAATCATCGCCTCGTTCAGCATCGGATATATACAAAAACCCTGTACCATCGTCACCTACCAAATCTGTATCCTTAGTACTGAGTTCTAAATTAGCTTTCTTTTCTTCTTCATCTTCACTCTCACTGAAAGAATCATCCAAGTCAAAAACATCTTTTGCAATTGGTGTTTCTACAATTCTTGTATTATGAGCTATCGTTTTCAGGTTTCCAATCTTGACATTAAATCCAATCACACTGCCAGGGTTTAATGTAACATTTGCTCCGATATGAGCATTTGATGCAACAATTGTACGATTTAAGATTGCATTGTCTTCTATGACTGCATTTTCCCAGACATATGAGTTATTTATATGAACGTTCTTACCTATTTTACAACCTCTTCCAATTACAGATTTTCTGATGGATGAACCATCACCGACGCTAGTATTATGACCAATTGAGGTACAACTTCCAATTTTACATGATTGCGCTAATATAACCTTATCTTCTTTGTAAATATGATTAAATTCATAGGTGTAAGTATTTCCCTCAAGTAAGTTAGAGTCTGGAACTAAAGGGTAGCACCATCTAGCTAAAACGTCTTGAGATATAGCATCATATGTCGCCCAACTTTCAACTCTAGCAGCATACTCCGAATCATCTGGAATGTATGCATATATGGTTTTTTTTAATAAATCAGAAGTTAAAACCCCCTTCACAAAATCACTTCGTAAGTATTGGTAATCAAAATTCTCTTGGAATATCTGAGGGACATGAGCAGAACAAATATCAACATGACAATCAATTAAATCATTTCTAATCAACATACCATCTTCAATGTCTTCTAATAGTTCGGTATCTATGTTAATGCTTGATTTTTTCCCATCAACTGGGGGTATTCCGTCATAATAAACGCATCTCTTGGTTTTTTTATCCAAAATAAAAGTGGCAGGATCAACTTGAGATCTAGTTCTATGCAAAGGACTAGCTTGGGTTAAAACCATAGTCACAATATGATTCTTATCGTTCTGTTTCTTATTTTTATGAAAAGCCATAACCTTTTCAAAGTCAATGTTGGTAACAACATCTCCTGAAACTAAAAGAAAATCTCCTGAAATTAATCCTCTATTATCTAAATCTCTCATGGCATCACCTACAGATCTCGACTCCAAAGACATTACTGTATTAATGTTAAAAGGAGAACTTGGGGTATTCCACTTAGACTTCTCAATGTATTCTTGAATTTGATCAGCATGAGATGAGCACATTAAGTAGACCTCGTCGACATTTGCCTTAGCTAAAAATTCTAACGTGTATTCAATTAAAGGCACATCAGCAAGAGGCAACAAACATCTTGGTTTCAGCGCAGAAACTGGCATAAATCTAGTCTCAAAAGAGTCTGTCAAGACGATAGCTGGGAAACGATCCACTTGGACATCATCCTTTTCCTTCTTATTTTTAGGAGGCATCTTGATTTCTAATTGTTCTTGTGAATAAACGACTTTTCACTAAATTCATCACTATTCCAGAAATCATTAAGGTACAAAAAATTTTGAGATCATGTGACTGATCATATGCCTATCTTTCATTGTAAAGTTAATTTAGGAATTAAAATCTATTACTAAATGAAGCTATATACAAAGTTTCAAACAAAACACTAATTAATCATAATATCGTATAGAATTTTAACAGTAAAAATTAAGCAGAAGATTCCCTCTTCTTTAATTCAGAAAGAACTTTCAGCTTCTCAGCTTCTCTTTCGTCGACAATTCTCTTCCATTCAGGAACTGGGGCAGGCTTATTTTTGTTCATTTCGTCTTCCTTCATAGCTAAGAAAATAGTACTTAATAACAAAACAATAGTGATAGCTTGGGCGTACATTCTGGCTTGCACGGCCTTTTGAGCTGTAGTCATAATTTTGTCTCTGTTAACAAATACCCAAGAACCATACATAGAAGCTGCCCAAGATGTAATAATAATTTTGTATTTGTTGTCATTCAAGACTGTAATTGCTTTATCAGCGAGTGATAACTTCTTCCATTCATTGTACTCCTCCATTAATTTTCCTTCTTGGTACTCCCCTAAGTACATTTTTCTGTCAAATTCGATAGAACCTTGATCTGCCCAGAATGCAGCCATTCCAATGGTTGGCATGGTTAAAATACATGTTTTAATACTTGTGTTGAAGTTTTTGAACTTCAATGGATGCCTATGCTTAAGATAAGCATATACACCAAAGGAGAGTACACCACCGTAAAATAAACCTTTTGCACCTTCTGTAAGGACATACAGCTTGTGAGCTTCTTTTTCTCTTTCGTCGATGATCTTCATTTTAAATTGTTATCAAATATTTAAGTTTCTATAAATGAAAAACTAATGCGGACCAAAACCAGAAAGTGGGCTGCTTTCAAGATAATTTATAGTGCGAGAGTTTACAAAAGCAATTCTGCACATTTCCCTTTTCCGCGTTATTTCAGAGCTGATTATTAATTTTATACCTAGCAGGAATGGGATACATGGAAAGTATCGGAAAACTGTCATCGACAAGTATGGATCATGGTGGAATGGGGCATGATGGAATGGGGCATGATGATCAAGGAATGTGTTCAATGGACGTAAGTACTTCAAGAGTTTTGATGTCACTGAAGTTGGTATGAATAGCAAACAAGCCATATTTTTAGCAATATACAGATTTAATTGCTCATTCATCTTCTAAGTGAATCAAACATCAAGAGTAAGTATAAAACCACTACTAACAGAAATTTGATAGATGTTATTTACATGGGAGTGGAAAAATAGATGTATAATATTTCAATGGTGGCACGTTAAAACAATTACTCAATTTATTTCATCAATGTTAGCATTGATATGTCTCTCCATGGGATATGAATATGCAAAGTATTTTGCGTCCAACTGGGAAGCTAAGAATGCATCGTCTGTGACAGGATTAGGAAGTACGAACTCCCTGGTATTAAAGAGGTACAAAATTAAACAGTCATTTTTGTACGGGTTACAAGTCGGATATTCGTTTATGTTAATGCTCGTCTTTATGAGCTACTCAGGTTGGTTTATGATTGCGGTTGTAGTTGGTGCAGCTATAGGTAAGTATATTTGGAGTGTAGATGGTGCAACACGCAGTTTGGCATGTCATTAAGAATGTTACAACAAAGTAGTTTGTAATTGCAATACTCAAGAAATTTCCAACTTGTGTAGCCGCACATCGGATATTGTCGCAAATACATACTTATAATTTCTTGTGGGATTAAAGATTTCCTAACGAAGATGAATTTCATCGGAACATAGCAGATTATTTCCGTATATGATTAGTAATAGTTGTATATTGATTATGATTAGGCTTTCATCAATATTGCACAGTAATATTTAATATAACAATGTCTCTTATTGATATATGCAATATGAAGTAGTATGATGAAATTTGTTTTCTCCACATTCGAATTATTTAGGCTGGAGTATTTTTACTTCATACTTAATCTTAAAAGATTATTTTTAGTAAGTTGTCTTCATTATGTAATCTTGATTTGTTTAGCCTTACTGTTATTTTATTAAAAAATATAATATCTTAATTCCAAAAGTATATATCTAACTAAGTTATAGCTTTAATGTTATAGAATGATTCATAAAAAGTACTATATTGTTGATTTTGAAAAAAAAAATAAAAAAACTGAAAAACTGAAAAATTCTTGAAATTATTTCAAAAAAGCTAGTAATCCTAATTAAAAATAATCCTAATTATATCTAAAATCTAGCTACTATTGCACTATATATCACCAAAAAAACAAGTATTATGAAAAATAATAAACTATCACTTATACAGTAATGACTAGATCGAAGGTTTGAAAATTCTAATTAGATTCTCACTTATAGTTGTTATCTTCAACGGCCTCATTTTGTAATATCTACTTGAGATTAAATAAGGAATTCGAGTAAAATGTCGAAGGTGAAAGACATCATTGCTTGCAGAATTAGTGATATAGTTCTTAGGAAATGGGTCTCCCCACCATTCGGGTCGATTATATGTTAGTACGCTTTCTTGTGGAGCACATGTGGAGCTGTAAACCACAGTAGAAAACAAAATGTAGTGAGATAGTATGAGATAATACACATAGTCTCATAGCCATTAAATTAGAATCTATAAAACTTTAGAATAGAATATAAGAACAATTCTATAAAAATTCACTATTTAAGTTAAATTTTAATACAAATGCCAGAACTTGCCGAGGTAGTCTAGTGGCTACTGAGACCATCTTATAAAGGTGGGAAGTTCGACCCTCGAGGTAGATAAAAGAATTTATTCCGCTCCAGTGGCGCAGAGGTTAGCGCTTCGTGCTTATAGCCGTATTACGACGATTTGGTTATACCATAAGTCACGGTCGTGTGAGGAACGCGACGGTCGTGGGTTCAAACCCCTCCTGGAGCATCTACTTCATTTTTTTAGCTACTTCTAAGTAGCTTTTAAAGATTCTATCTTTATGCATGCTAGAAATTGTCAAGCTATTTGATTTATGCTATTTGAAACATTAAGGATTGAAGATTATTTATTATTTTTGTTTCAATATATTTGTCTAAAAAATGCTTTTGATTCCAACTATTTTTTTATGTTAGTGCGTTAGTATACAGTATCACCAATTTTTTCATCTCATCGCTTTTAATCGAGATTACTTAAACGTACCAATACTTAATATCACTTATATAATTTACAGACCTCAAGATGGCAGAAAAGGTCAGATATTTCTTAGAACAATGTGTTCCAGAATTGGAAGACTTACAGAAAAAGGGATTGTTTGAAAAGAATGAAATTAATATGATTATGAGAAGAAGAACTGATTTTGAACATAGAATTCAAGGTAGAGGTTCCAAGCCAAGAGATTTTTTAAAATATAGTGATTTTGAAATCAATTTAGATAAATTAAGAGCTAAAAGATATAACAGATTAGCTAAGGTTGGAATGGTAGACACTAAACCAAGTATTTCTGACTGGGCAGGTGTCAGAAGAATATTATTTATATTTGAAAGAGCCACTAGAAGATACCCAGGTGATCTTGAGCTTTGGTCTATGTATTTGAAGTATGCCAAAAAGAATGGTGCTATTAAGGTGATTTATAAAGTATATTCTAGACTTTTACAATTACAGCCTAGAAACATAGATGCTTGGTTATCAGCTGCTAAATATGAATTTGAAACTAATGCAAATGCAAAGGGTGCTAGATCTCTATTCCAAAGAGGATTGAGATTAAATTCTGATTCATTCATTCTTTGGTTATCTTATGCCCAATTCGAATTAACTTATGTTTCAAGATTATTAGCAAGAAGAAAAGTGCTAGGTCTTATCACAGAGAAGCAGCAACTTGAGGAACAAGAAGAACAAGACCAAAAATTAGCAGATAAGCTTAAGGAAGCAAAAGTGGATGATGACCTTGACAGTAACTCAATTGCTCTACCAACTAATGACGATATGAAGGACGAATTAAATCACTTACCTGAAGCTGACATGAATATGTTAGGAAATCCTGAAACAAACCCTGCATTAAAGGGTGATGTTGCTCTAACAATCTTTAACTTATGCATTCCTGCTATCTTAAAGGAAACAAGAATAGAAAAGAAAGATGATAAAGTATTTGAGATTGCAAATGACTTTTTAAACCTTTTTGATAAATTTGAAGATTTGAATAGAGACTACCTTTACTATCATGTTTTAGAATACTTGCAAAATAATTATGGTAACGACGTAAGAACGTATCTAGTTGATATTACAATTCCTATCAGAAATATTGACAATACAAGTGCATCATTAGCTGAAAATCTACAATTATCTGTCAACAAATTCATTGCCTATAAATTGAAAATGAAGGAAAATAAAGATTTATTAACTAATATGTTTGTGAAATATTTGAATGAGAGATTCCTTGAACAGGATGTGAAACCATCTGAAAGGGTTGAAGCATTACTAAGAGCTATTATTCAAAAGTGTCGTTCCGCCTAATCCTTTTTTGCATATGAAGACTCAGAGTCAAAACTTTTAAACTTATCATGTGTAATCTTTTTGTTGATACGTCTGTAACCAAATGCGATAGTAATAACAGCAGAAGCAACACATCCAAATAGTATATAACTCCACATTAATGAATAGCTTATTGGTATCGAAACCATTGGTAACTTGTAAAATCCATCTGGATATGGCAAACCATTATTGTCGTACATATCAGCTTCAGAACCCGAATTTACAAGCTTGTCATACCATCTCACTGCCAAATTTATAGTCATATAATCGCCAATAACAACTCTAGTAGCATTAGTTCCAGAAGACCATGCAACTGCACTTATTATAGAATTTCTCTCTGGTTTATTTCCACTAGGCTTCGTAATGATGACATTAAGGGATGGATCAATATCTAAGTGAGAGTCATGAATTTCACCTCTAAAATTGAATGTCAATGGAATATAAGCACCTCCTTTTTCAAGATAATCTTTCAGTGTGCTTAGAGGTAATCGACAACTGAATGGAACATCCTCGTGAATATATAATTGAAATAAATGATATAGTTCATCGGTAAATCCAATAGTGCATTGAATATCGTCATTTTGCCCATACTTGAATGTAAGGGGTTTACCAGTTTCCTTGCACTTTGGGAATGCAGAATATATAATTCTCTTTTGATCATCATACATATGTTCACCATTATCGATATTTCTACTAATACAATCCATGAGTATTTCTTGTCCAACCGTATATGGTTCAATATCACTAGGTATTTCGCCTTCACGCGTTAAAGGATACCACTGGCTCTTTGCTTCAAGAGCACTCACAGATGTAACTAATAAAGCAGCAGCTACCGTTGAAAATTTCATTGCTTATTAGTTTAATCTATGTATCAGTTTTCTCTGACTTATATATAAATGCGTGTTCTATTTTGGAAAACAAATATGCAAAACATTGCGCAGATACAAGAATCGAGAATTATTATAATTAATCTATGGTCTATAAACTATATCGAATTATTAAGTTTGGGAGCACCAACCCATTTGGACGAAGAATTCATAAATTTTAGATGCTTTATTAACATCAATCTTTAATGCTTGTCTTGCATCTTTTTTCTTTAGTATACCATTATTCTTAATGGCTTCTTTCATTAATTGATTCTTAATTGAAAGATAGGGTTTAGGTAAAATTCGTAAGGTAGCACACAATTGTTTTTCTTCATTTGATAAAAGATCAAAATCAGCTGCATGAGATATGTCCAAAGGAGCCCTGGCATTTGTTGGTTTCGGTCTAAAGTCTGGTTGGGGTGAACTAGCAGATGAATGTGCCTTATTTCTACCATTAGGAGTATTATAACCGCTTCCAAAATTGGAACTGGAATTTCTTGATGCTAATGCCCCATTTCCTAACCTTTGATAATGTGCTGCTCTTATCAATTTATCCTTTTCAAATTTATTACCTTCTTCTATCGTAGTAATACCATTTCTTCTCCAATTTTGAAGTTGTTGAATTCTTACTCGACACTTTAATTCAGTCAAGATATCCCTCGTAAACGACTCAAAGTCCTCGGGTGTTAATATTCTAATAAATGCATTAATTTTTTTTAATAATTCTTTTTCTTCTTTAGATTTTCTCTTATCTATGCTAATATTTTTTCTGTATTCTAATAAGTTATTAAGAATCATTATTCTCTTTCTTTCTGCCCTTGTAGTCAATCTTGAATTATATATATCTAAAATAGTTAACTTTAATTCGATGTCTCCAGCCAGATCGTCAGGATCAAATATCATATCTTTAACGGGCACTTCTGCTTCATTTTCTGCTTCATGATCAAATTCCAATCTACCAGGCATATATCCCTGAATTTCATGGCATAATGGTACAGAAGCAACTGGCTTTGTCTTAGGAGGTGGCAATGGCATATTCTTCCTTTCTTCAAGTCTTTTCTTTCTCATTTCTAAAAACTCATGGGGCGATATATCACTAAAATCTTTGTACATTTCAGGAAGCGGATAATCCTTTGAATTTAAATAAATTTCGTAGTAATGCTTTGCAACCTCTTCCTTAGACCTATTTCCTATATGATCTGCAATGTCTTGCCAATTTCCCAAACCATATGTTTCACAGCCTTGTATCAACAATAATTCCTCATCAGCACCCCAATCTCGGTCAAAAATAGGATATGTATTCTGCTCTATTACCTGGTAATCGTGCCATGGTTTGTGATCTCCTGTTGTAGAGCCAGCCGCAAAACATGGAACACATAAGTCATAATCAGTGCAAATGGCACATTGGATTCGTATACGATTGGTACAATCAGATGAGCATACGTCACAGTGGTATAATTTATTCTTACCGTCCATTAATTTTCTTTATAATATCTTTTCTAGCACTGTGGCACGTTAGGTGCAATGTTGTTTAGTTTATTTTGATGATTACTTTCTTAACAAATAATAGGGTTCTGTTCCTAATCAATCAAGTAATAAATACTTTTTTGCTAAATGAATCCTTTAGGGACCTTGATACTGACTAATAAAACTATATCTTATCAAAGAGCCACCAAATCTTTAACCTATTGATATCTATATGAAGTATGATAATATTCCACGCTCTTCAGCATTTTTGTGTCATCTAGATCACATGATTTAGTAATGGAATCCTTTCTTCATTTTCTAAATATCTTATCGTACTATCTATTAAGAGATGCGCTTCTCCATACTAGCCAAAGGTACTACTTAATTCTCTGAAGAGCAAATCAGATTATTTTATTTATGATAATAGCATTGAATAGGCGTCATGTATAAAAAAAATATAGGGGAAAATACTAGCATTTTATTTCGAAGTAAATACTTGTTATCCATGTCGTTATATCGGCTACACCATGGTACCAGTTCATGGTAACGCAGTAATTTGATAGTCTAGCAATATACAATGTATCGATGGTTGATAAATGTCGTCAAGGTTGATTTCATATTTACCAATATGTCGTAAAATAAATAAGCAGTCACTTTAAATCACGCTCAAAGCACATGATCAATATCTTGCTTGGTTCACCTGCACATAGAAGTCCTGAAATTTTTTTTCGCATACCTCTCTCGCAACAGACTCTAGTCTGACATCCTAGATTCTACGAAAAGTAGAAAAAACTTCTAGCGTTATATTACATAGATTTTTTTGAATATATACTAAAATACTAATCAGCTAAGATGGTATGTACTACTGAAACTCAGACTAAATGATGTATCTATTGATGAGTTAATACATGTTATAAATGAACATGTCCTTTCTTTACTGAAGTAAAATATTTGAATTTTGTTGGATTGAAAAATTTTGTAAAGTGTGGATTTAATTGATTAGAAAGAGGATAATACAACTTCAGAAGTGACAATATATAGAAGCGTTTGATTATGGATATTAATAATTAATTGGCATAAATTCTACGATTACCCCCAGTTTCGTGGTAGGTCAAATGACATGTATTTCTTACAACTAGGATACAATATGACAAAACATCTTATACTAACTATATTATAGGGTCGTGTTAGAACTAAAACCGTTAAGAGAGCTTCCAAGGTCTTGATTGAACGTTTCTACCCTAAGTTAACTTTAGATTTCGAAACCAACAAGAGATTGACCTCTGAAATCGCTGTCATCCAATCCAAGAGATTAAGAAACAAGATTGCTGGTTACACCACCCACTTAATGAAGAGAATTCAAAAGGGTCCAGTTAGAGGTATTTCTTTCAAGTTACAAGAAGAAGAAAGAGAAAGAAAGGATCAATACGTTCCAGAAGTTTCTGCTTTAGACTTATCTCACACCAATGGTCAATTAGAAGTTGATGCTGAAACTGCTGACTTAGTCAAGACTTTAGGTTTCAAGATTCCAGTTCAAACCGTTGCTATCTCTGCTCAAAGAGGTCCAAGAAGATTTGCTAAGAGAAACTAAATTTAAGAATATAATGAATTAGTAATTTATTTTATTTGGGTATTCTTTTATTTGGTATAGTATAGTCTCACTTTTTTATGTAATTAATAAAAAGAACATATCATCGTTTATTTTAAGCGTTTATTTGTAATTTTATGTTTTTAGGTATAGTTAAGTAGTCGCAAAAGGATGTTATTTATATGATAGTGTTTTCGAAAACCTATCATGTTTTTAGTGGTTTGAATTTAACTTTCTACGAACAATTTTCGAATTTTGATATAGCAAGTACATATACAATTTTGGAAAACAAGGAAATTATTTAACTTGATTAGCTTTTATTTATACGAAAAGGCCCCAAAATATTATAGCACCCCTTAATTGTCGTTTGAGATTGTAGGATAAGACAACATTAACTTGGGAGGATTTCCTGAATTAAAAAGGCAGGGTAAAAAAGGTGACTACAGGGAATTCCGAAATCTTAATAAATTTAAGAGTATATATACAAGTATTATAAATAAAGCCTCTGTAAATATAAAACGGAACATTATATAAATTTTATACAATGTGACACTTCAATTGAGATAAAACCTAATGAATTTTGAGTAAATTGTTTATTGATAAAATTATGATTCCTGTCAATTATTCTATTGAACAATTCTGTTTAATGGTACAATTATTAAATAGTTATTTGTGTAGATATGTCCCTCATAGACACAATTGATGCAACTGTTGATCTAACTACTACAAGATGATGATTCATCTTCTTCCTCTCCATCTTCGTATTCGTCTCCAGTATAATATATCTCTGAACCACCAACTATAACGCTTGCATCAAAATACAAAGAAGGGTCCAAACTAGAAATATTTGCTGATGTTGCTTCTCCATCCAATAACATCTCACTTAATATTTTACCTGTACCAGGAGCGTTATTAATACCCCAACAAGAATGACCAGATGCAAGATATAAATTTGAAACATTTGTCTCCCCTATAAGAGGTCCACTGGACGAGGGAACATCCAATACTGGTAAATAACATGCCTGTCTTCTCAAGATCTGACCATTTTTAAGTATTGGGGAGAATTTACCAACTAGTTTAAATAACTCATCACATTTTGAGTTTACAACTTCAACATCATCAGTAGTTTCTGGTACATCTACAGCTGAATCACCCTCTCCACAGACATAGACCTCGTCTTTTCTTGCATAGACTTCCGGAGACACGTAAGAGTAAGGACCAGTTTTAAATTCAGTGAATATTGCATATGGAGAAACTGGACTATCTTCTTGAGGAGCTATAGTTATTGAATGAGCTCTTAATCCAGAAATTGGACAGTCAGGTAAAATTTTAGAGGTCCATGGACCTACTGATAGAATGGTTTGATCACTTTCTAAATAGATAGTATCACGAACATCAGCCTTAATACTAGTAGGAATGTATGCTACACCCGTTGCCTTACCTGTCTCCATAGAGTAAGTTATTTCTTTGACCTGACCTAAAATAAGTTCAATGGAACCCTTACTATCTTCTATGGCTTTCTTTAGAATAAAGCTAGTAAATTTATATGGATGAACCTGCGCTGTAGTATCTTCGCCTCCTAGCGATGAGCAATGCTGAATTAATGCTGAGTTAATCCAATTCAAATCATCTGGTAATACGTCCTTTTTCATTTTCCTTGTCGCCCGTGATGTTTTCCTTGGTGGATTATCACTCCCCAAAGAAGAGTCACTTTTATTTGTAGTCTTCTTAAATGATTCTTCTTTATCTGATTCATTATCTGATCCGTTTTCATCTATTTTACTTAAATCGCCTTCGAGAGATACTGTTGTCAATCTTCTATATCCCCATTCTTGTTCTCCGCCATACATATCAGATAGTTCTTGATGTAATTGAAATGATAGTGGTACAAGCTGTTGTGGAAAGGCCCATAGGGCGAGCAATCCACCAGCTTTCCCACTTGCACCTCCTGCAACTCTTTTGCTTTCAATGATGGTTATATGATATTTTTCTGGGTCATATTTTGGATGCTTTACGATATAGTACGCAGTGCACACTCCAATAATTCCTGCCCCCACTATAATGATATGATTTTTGCCCTTGTGAGCATCAGAAGGTTCACTTCTAAATTTTATGTAATCTGACATACTTTGTGATCTACTCCTTGAGAACAGCCTTCAACTTACGGTAGCTTCTTCAAATTTGCAAGAATTATATCTTACAAAGCTCTGAAATGTGGTAATTCTTATGTAATTCGTCGAGTAATAACAAACCTCTCAATTGTAACACTTTGAGTATTGGGTATATTGAAACTATTATTTGACCTCCATTATAAAGCAGGTTCATAAAAACTCACCTGATTTTTTTGAACGGTTAGCGCACATTTTTCGGACAATCTGATAAAGAATCCCGGACTAGAAAAAAAAATAGGGAGGGATACCTATTAGGATTATAGAGGTAGAATAATTAGGAGATGAAAAGTTTTCAAAAATTTATATTTTAGATTACTTGTAACTTACTGGAAGAAGATCAAATATATAGAAGGAGATTGGGTTTAGCCTGAGTAGCTTTCAAATAATTCAATTATTAACTATTCATTCTTTTTGGTAGATGTAGGAATTGTTGGAGACATAACCTTGTTGAAGATCTTATTGAAAACCCATGATAAAAAGGAGTATATTTGAATAAAAAAGATTGACAAAATCATTACTACAACAGTTAGAATCAACTTTTCATTTTTAACTAAAGAGTCGTAGTTGAACAAGTGGACCTCATCATTCTTCTTATTTCTCAAATATCTATCATTAGTATTTCTATTGGAGTTCCAATACACTTCCCCAACAGAAAATCTATCATTACGTTCAACTTCATTCTTCCTTGAAGGATCGCTGGTAAGATCGTAAAATAATTCGAATCTGCTTGGGTTTACTTCAATTGCAGCTTCTGGAACAGGATGCACAGGGTGTCTTTTAGATGACGACAAAATGATAGTATAATGTGGAGAAGGAAGTTTTCTAATAATACGACGTATCAATTCATCATAATCTCTTAAAACTCTAGCCCTAAATGACTGTTCATCAGGTAACTCTGGAAGTTTTACTTTGATTACTCTTTTCCTGGTATCATAGTACTGCTCTACTTCATTATCATCTTCATGTATGACATTAATAGTCTCTGCATTACATGTCTTTATTATGTACTTCTCCAAATAGTCAAAATCTAATGGATCTCTTACCCAAGGTAGTCCCACCAATGTAGATGACAACATCATGTATTTTCTTAAATTGGGCCAAAGAGCATCATTTTTGTTAAGGAGATCTTCTGAAGTTAAACCTGGGATATCAATCAATAAGTATTCATCTGACGTACACTCAGTCACCAACTTTCTGGCCATGTTACTAACTGACGTTCCATTGTGAGGCTTGTAATTGTTAGGCGCTATTTCTTCTCTTAACCCTTTAACTAATTTATGTGATGCCATTATAACGGGCACAGATAAAAATGCTGCACATGATGCAATAATACCTAATACGACAACAAATCTTTGAAGTAACATAGTAGTAAAGTATATTATAGGTGAAGTTTAAGTCCACCTCAGTGATTCAGATCTTTAGCTAACTTCATTTATTTGTCACGTGATAGTGATGCTTCAGATCTGTTTAGGATTTTATTGCAAAATTATGACAGGTCCTAATGGCTTCAGGGGAGGGGAGGGAAGCTTGTTTATATATAAGGGTAATTAGTAAAGTATATATATTATTTATAAAATTATACTGCTAATCTTTGAATTTATGTTAGTTTCTGATATATTGGTAGTTTTCTTAATATTATGCAAAATCTTAGTTGCAAAAACTATTACACAACTAGTAATCGTAAATGTGTATGTTGGAATGAAAAAAATGACACCAACATCAAATAATATTCCTACAAAGACTTCAATAATAGAAAACACAATAACAAAGACTTCTATTTATACAAAGTATGTCAAGTTAACTTCCGAGACAGATACTACTTCCTCATCATATTATGACGAAATTAATAATTACAATGGGCCATACGTATTGAATAAAACTTTCGCAATTCAAATGACTGATAACCACAACTATAAAAGATCCTTACATGGTGCTCAAATGCTACATTGGAATTCTACTGTATTTGAATATGCAGCAAATTATGCCTTAGAATACAACTGCAGCGGAATTTTGCAACATTCAGGTGGAAAATATGGAGAGAATTTAGCAATAGGATATACAACTAATGGTAGCGTTGATGCATGGTATGCAGAAGGAGATGATTATCCGTATGGCACTGAATCTATCTACGATCATTTTACGGCATTAGTATGGAATAATAGTTTTTCATTAGGATGTGCTTACAAATACTGTAATAGTGTATGGGGAACTTATATTATATGTTCATACTACCCTGCTGGTAACGTGATTGGAGAGTCTGCTCAAAATGTATTCCCCATAATATAAAACTCATATATACCTACGTAGCATCACATAATATTCTTTCATCAATATCAACATAATTTTTGAAGAAACCAGAAAATAAATCACATAACTTAATGACATCATAAGTACCTCCAGTCTCTCTAATTGAATGCATAGACAATTGAGGATTACCTAAGTCTAAAGTTCTGATACCTAATTTAGCGGCTAAAATAGGACCAATAGTTGAACCACAAGGACTATCATTTCTAACCACGAATAACTGTAATGGAATTTTAGCTATATCAGCGATATTTTTCAATAACACAATACCTGGAGAATTAGTGGCATATCTTTGATTAGCATTAATCTTAATTACAGGACCAGCATTGATATGAGGTCTATTTTTATCTTCGTAGAAGCTACCATAGTTTGGATGAACACCATGGGCCATATCTGATGATAACAAGAAGGATTTAGACATTGTTTCGTGGAACCAATTGACAGATGTATTTCCCTCCAAGTCAACTTTCGTAAGTCTTTGAATAATATCTGGTAAGAAAGTCGAATCAGCACCTTGTGCCGATACTGAACCAATTTCTTCATGGTCGAAAAGAGATATCATTTGAATACCTCTTTGATCATCCAAGTCATTCGATGATTCAACAAGACCAGAAGTAGCACAAAAACATGATGTTAAATTATCTAAACGAGGAGAAAAGATAAACTCATCATTAATACCACCTATGGTGGATTTCTGATGATCATATAATACAAGTTCGAAATCTTCAATTTGATTGACCTCAACGTCCAATTCTCTAGCAATAAGTTCAATAATTGATTTATTATGTCTTTGGACTACAGATTGAACTGATTCAAATTGTTCCAGCGACATTTGGAGTTCAGGGTCATCGGCGCAACAACGTTCCTTTTTCTTGTCTAGTTCGTTTTTGTCCATAGAAACTTGGCCAGCGATCGGAACAAAGTTGGTTTCACGATTAAATTCAAGTTTAGTGTTAACTTCTCTATTGAGATGAATGGCCAACGTAGGGATCCTTAATAAAGGTTTATCAATCTTAAGTAATTTTGGTACAAATTTTCCATTTACATTCACATATACTCTACCAGCGATGGAAAGATCACGATCAAACCACGAATGTGCAATCAAACCACCATACTGTTCAACGCCAACCTGAATAAATCCTTCAGAAACCCTCTTAGAAATAGGCTTAATTCTCAAGCATGGTGAATCAGTATGAGCACCTACAATTGAAATACCAGAGCCGTTCTTACATTTCTTACCCACAGTAAATCCAATTAAAGAAGAAGCATTCCTAGTGACAAAATACTTTCCTCCCTTTTCTATTTTACTATCATTCCAATTTGATCTTTCTGAGATTTCAATGAATCCATTTTCTTTAAGTTGACTTTTGACCTGATCAATGCAATGATATGGGGTAGGGGAAGCGTTAACAAAATCTACAAAATCTTGAGCCTTATTTAATGCCCTAGTACTTCCTTCAAAGTTAGCCATCTTTACCGAATAATATTTTTGACTTTTCGACAATCAGTTCAGAGAGTCGGCCATTAAGGCATCCATACATTAAAAGGCACTAATCAAATCACATGACCAAACATCACATGATAACATGTTGTCTTTATGACGTAAATGGAACTTAATTACGCTTTGACAGCTATTACTTCCACCATAATATTCATAATCGAGAATTGTTACTACTGTTATTACTAACGCGAAATCCTCAACCTCCGCATAATAATTTCTAATTAGGTTTTTTCGGCTGGCTTAGTCGAAATTTTTTGGTAATGTATCTTTATTTTAATCAAGTTACACATAGAAGGAAAACTGATATCAAATACTCAAGGCAAATAAGTCTTTTAATCCCTTCTGAGTCATTCTAGAGCCATATTTCCCACACTTGATTTCTAGTGAAAAATGCCGCCACAATTATCACTTAATGCGGATATATTGTTCCTAAGAAGAATAATTACCACCATATAACTGTGTATTTCAAGGGATTAAGCGTTTTAGTGATTTAGCCTTTTAATTATATGCACAACTTGTCTATTCTATTGGTACTTTATATTGAAAACGCAAATTACGAGTGAGTGTACTTTTAAGATTTACTTACAAATACATCACGTGAAAAGGTGTAATAATTGCAAAATTTTGTTCACTTACTAATAACCGATAGCATCATGAAGTAAAAGCCGTTAAGGGAAAACTTATTCAGCGGCGTTTGAAAGATTGTCACTGATGAATATAAATCAAATAGTTTCTCGCATAATTTAATCTATTGTTTTTGCTTTACTAATATTGATTCAACACAAACATTCTATATGAATAAAACTAATAGTAGCTTGTCCTCAACTGGCAAGCACGTAAATCAGTTAGATGAGTTAGAAAGCTATAGTTCATCTCAAGATGTTGTACACAATACGCCACTTGGAAGGGATGATCTTAATAGAGCTTTAAACAACAGACAAATTAACATGATTGCTATAGCAGGAATCATTGGTACTGGTCTTTTTTTAGGTACAGGTAAATCTTTGGCAAGTGGAGGACCTTTATCAATGTTACTTTGTTACTCTATAATTGGAGTAATGGTATATCTCACTATGTTATCTCTTGGTGAACTCTCTACTCAATATCCAGTTTCTGGTTCATTTACAACATATGCCAAACGTTTTGGGAGCGACAGTTTTGGCTTTGCAATCTTAATTAACTATTGGCTTAACGATGCCCTTTCTGTTGCGGGGGACTTAACTGCATTAAGAATGATTATGGAATATTGGACTGATTTCCATTATTATGTGATTGCTCTTATATTTTGGGTTTTCCTTCTTTTTCTTAATGTCATTCACGTAAGGATTTATGGAGAAGCTGAATATTTTTTGGCAGCACTTAAAGTTATTGCTATCATTATATTCTTTATTATAAGTATAGTCTGTAATGCTGGTCATAATACTTATCATGAATACATTGGTTTCAAATACTGGTCATATGGTGACGCTCCCTTTGTAAATGGGTTCAAAGGTTTCGCTGGTATATTCGTTACAGCAGCATTTGCTTATGGAGGTACTGAGTCAATTGCATTAACTGCTGGTGAGTTGAAAAGTCCAAGACATATGCCAAAAATTATCAAAACGGTATTTTATCGTATTTTGATATTCTACATTTTCACTATTTTCTTCATTGGTATGAATGTTCCTTACGATTATCCTGGTTTATCTACAGGTAACGTTATTACTTCTCCATTCACTATTGTCTTTCAATTAGTTGGTGCAAAAGCTGCTGGGAGTTTTATGAATGCTGTGATTTTGACTTCTGTTATATCTGCTGGTAACCATGCCCTATTTGCTGGATCAAGACTCGCTTATAACTTAGGTACACAAGGCTACTTCCCCAAATTTTTTACCAGGGTCAATAGATATAAAGTCCCCTATGTGGCTGTATTATTCACTTGGTTTTGTGGTGGATTATCTTTTGGGTCATCATTTATTGGAAGTGGAACTCTTTGGACTTGGATTCAATCAATTGTTGGTCTTTCGAATTTACTTTCTTGGTGGGTGATAGGTGTCACTAGTATTAGGTTCCGTCGTGGTCTAGAATTTCAAGGCAAAACACACGAACTCCATTTCAAAAATTGGACCTATCCATATGGTCCATGGTTTGTTGTTATATTTGGTGCTTTTATTATTCTTATTCAAGGTTGGTCTTCATTCTCTCCATTTAATGTTTCTAATTTCTTTCAGTCCTACTTAGAACTTGGAGTTTTCCCATTAACTTTTGTCTTTTGGTGGCTTGTAAAGAAGGGCAAGGATAAATTTATTAAATTCGAAGATATGGATTTTGAAACGGATAAATATTACATTACACCTGAAGAAGAAGAAGAAATAGCATATGTTGCTTCCTTATCAAGGTGGAAAAAATTTAAGCATAATTTCTCGGATAATTTCCTTTAGTTAGCATTTGCATCAATTCATAAAACTTTAATACATTAAATCGGCATTTATATTTAATTTTTGAATTAATCTTGATTAAAAAATAAAATAAAAGTTAAGACTATAAAATCAATAAATATGTAAAAAAAATGCGCAAACCCGGAATCGAACCGGGGGCCCAACGATGGCAACGTTGGATTTTACCACTAAACCATTTGCGCTATTCCTGAAATTTAAACTATAAGCTTCAGCTTCAGCTTCAAACAACTAGATATAATATCCATTTCTATTTTGCAAATAGTGATTATATTAAAAGAATTCAATATCAACAAAAACTCTCTGAAGCCCCGCAGTAAAATATTTATATGTCTCTTAGCTTGCAGTCAACCCTGAAATGAGTTAGGTCTAATAAATACGTCCACACGTCTAAAATACTCATTATACGATTACTTTCCTTAAACAAATGTAGGAGATTGTTTTTGAAATGGCACAAGATATACAGTGACATGCTCCCGAGTGAACGATTTAGTAAAAAGGAGACTTGAACATATACGATGAATAGAGATACAGCATAAGGCATGTTATAGAGTTGGAATCATTATGAATATTGATAGTAATTATAGTTTAAGTGATACGTAGATTAATAATGAAACTCTTGTTGTAAATATTAGGGATTGACTCTTCGATGGATTATTCCAGTATTATACTTCCTCTTTATGTAGCTTATTGATAATCTCCTTCTGACATTAAGCTTCCATATCTATTTTGGCAAGCTTAACTCGATAGCATACTTCAAGCTTCTCAACACTTTTCAAAGTAATATTCTTATAACATCTTCTTAGTCATATATGAAATTATCTCCTTCACAGTACTTTCTATCTCAAATTCTGTTCTTAACCAAAAACCTGAACTTTCACATGTTATATCACTTGATATCCAATACATCTCTCTCTTATGTATATTTTGTTTGTACACCCCAATTAAGTTTTAACATAATAATAACTTTTAACATAATAATAACTTTTATTATACTATTTATATTACTATTTGAACTTCGAAGTCTTCCTCTAATTCAGTATCACCAACTTCACAATTAAGATCAAGTGTTTCATCGTCAAAAATTAATTTTGCATTTTTTGTGTCAGTTATCTTTATGTTTTTAATTTTCAAATAATGATCTAATAAAGCCTTTAGCTTTGTAGAAGAGCTTACTTGAACCGTGACTCTTTTATTATCCTTCCCTTTTAGACCAATATTAAAATATTTTCCATTACTCTGCTCATCCATTTTTACATCACTATCAAGTATTATCACTTCATCGTCAGTTTTGGTCGTATCAATAACTTCTAATCCCAGCTGATCAAGGATATCATTTTTATCTAAATTTCGAAATTCATCATAAATATTTTGAAAATTCGAAGCATTTTCTTTTGGGATAAGTAAACAATTTACTTCAGTGATTCTTTTACCATTTACCCGTGGAATACCTAGCATTCTTGGTTTGAAAAAAGATTTCAATTCTATCTTACCTTCTATCCATACTAAGGTAAAATTATCTATCGACGAAGCCGACTTCTTAAAAAAATAAGTTAAAGCATCCTTTATGATATTCTCAAAGGAAGTTGACCCTATTGCTGTGAATCTATGTGACAGAGTACGTGATTTAACTGGAATTTTGCTTATTACATGGATATGATATTTCCTATTAGCTTCAGACTTTGGATCACCACTTTTGGAGGTATAGTCTTCAGTATCCAATACCACTATATCATCATCGGAATCATCCAAAACACTTGTAGAAAGCAATTCACCTAATTCTTTATCTACAAAGTTCGTCTTCTTAGGTATTTCTTCTGTTAACTTGAGGCTATTTTTCTGTGAGGGATCGTTTGAGTCACTACTGTTAATAACTGTAGCTTCTTCATACTCTATCAGGATATCTTTGGCTCTTGTTTCCTTATTCTTCTTATGCTTGTTTCCTTTTTTCTTAGGGGGGAGCAGAGTTAATGCAAAAAAGTCATCTTCTATAGCGAAATTCTTTCTTTTTTTTGACAGTGTTTGGGCATTCTCTTCATGCATGACACTGTTATCTCCAAATCCTTCACTCATTTTGACAACTCCTATAACATCTTCTATGTTATCTAGATTAGTATCAACAATGTTGTTGGTGCCATCTATGGGTTGAGCTAACATTTGCTTAAGAATTATATTATGCAGTTGAATATTTCAATAGAGAGCATTTTTACAGGTTACAATTTTACAGATTAGATGTGTGTTTACTATTGATAATGTAACAAACATACCTAAGATTAAAAGAAACAAAAACTAATAGGATCATGAGTAATGGTATGCTGGGTAAACTGATGCGTGATCTATCTTTCAAGCCTAGGTTCCGTCATAATTTTGGCTGCGATGGAGAATATTTCGATTTCATTGTCAAATACAAAGAGCAATGGGAGGATAAATTGTTCTATATTGATGAAGTAGAGATGGAGAAGCAAGACAAAACAAACATTCCCCTGTATGAACTTGACGAAGTTAAATTTCCACAACTTGAACTTCGGCCACTAGATCTTGCAGGGTTACAAAATGAATTTTTGTTTAAAGAAGACTCTTTAACAGTGTTGTTGCATCAAGGAAACGACACCTCTAAACATCAGTTAAAAACAGGAGAAACTATAGATCTTAATCAAAGGTTTAATAGAAATGGGTTGATGTTAAATACAGGTGGATATGTAACGTCAATGGAATGGTTGGTTAATCCAAAATCTGATTCACAACATTACCAATATTTAGCAGTTTCCGTTATAAATAACAAATATGGCTTAGAGGATGTGATAAATAATGAACAATTGAGTTTATTCAATACTAAAGTAAACACAGAATCACTCAAATCAGGAATCCAAATATGGAGATATGATTTACAATCAAACAAAATGGAATTATATAAATTTTATTTAACAAATAACTTTGGATGTGTGAATAATTTGAGATGGCTACCAATAAGTATTGAAGATGAAAATGTTTTAGGAATAATTAGCGGTACATTAGGGGATGGGCGTTTACATCTTTTTAAGATTGAGAAGAATGATAAAGTTATTCCAGAAGTTGCAAATGTAGAGAAAAGCTCCGTGTCATATTTTATCAATGATTCTAAGGACTCAAATCAGGTAATTAGTATCACTTCTTATGACTTTTTGGGAAATGATAAAATAATCGTTGGCCTTAATAATGGTTGTATAGCTGAGTTTATACTCCCTATAAAAAGTGACAACGATGAAGAAGAATCTGACCTAAACGACCCTTCATTCATTCAAAGGATAGGAGACAGTCTTATCTCATCTGTCATGGTAGCAAAAGCTGCCGAAGAAAGATATATTTTAATCATTAATACTACAGGAGTTAAAAGTGTGGCACTAGAATACAACGATTTCAGGTTCTCGAACATAGAAGCATACCCAACTAATACTTTTGTCAAACCATCATATAATCCTAGTTTGAAAATGTACATTTTATCAACTACAATAGACTCAGTTGGGTACAATTTTATAAAGAACCCCCAAGAAGCTCCAAACTCTTTATTGAAAATAAACGGTATAGTCAGCAGCTTCGTACTGTCTAGAATCCTTGGACATCCCTTGAATCTTATAGGAAGTTCGTATGGTGACCTATATATAGTAAATTCTTCAAGAAAACCATTAAATGGTTCAAAAGCTACAAATAAAACATTGGTACCTTTAAGGTTATGGCAAGTGAGTTTAGATGAATCCAATACCTTAAAAATATCCGGAGACCTTCATATTGTAGATAGTGAAATGCCAGGATCACTATCGATTACACCGCCTGATATAATTATTTCCAGTACTGCTTGGAATGAAAATCCTACTGGTTCTTCAATTTATACTGCTAGTATCATGGCAGGTCTAATTATTTTAGAAAGGTTAGATCCTAAATTCAGTGGGAGATAAATTAATATAATCTTAAGTCAACAAAACGCGTCTAATTCAATAGTTTAATATCAATTTACAAAACCATGCTTGTGTATTCAATATGTATTCAATACTTTGGAAATTTTGGATCCACTTTATCACTCCATGCATTTAAGCCTCCAATAACATCTTTAACATTTTTAAAATTGAACTCGTTAATCATTCGTTGAGTTGCAGCTTGAGAGTCATTCCCAAGCCTACAAATAACGTACGCATTATCAGATTCTTTGTTAAAGCCATCAGGTAAATAGGAATCTATATTGTCTAATTTCTTGAATTTATCTTCCCAACTAATATTTATTGAATTAGACAATTTTACAATTTCAAATTGTTCCTTTGGTCTTACATCAATTAATAAATCATTCTTATCTTTTACTTCTTTAAATTGTAGTACGTCAACTCGGTGACTTGGATCCAAAGGAACCAAATTAACTTTCCCACAAAATTCACTGTAGTTGATTTCGAAGTTTTCGATTTGCTCTTTTGTAATCGAAGGAGACTCACCACAAACAGAACAATGCTTTTGTTTATTCCTCATCTTAAATACTCTAATTTGCTGTTGTGGGTATCCTGAGTACATTGATAGGAAAGGCTTAAAATTCTCCTTAGTATAGAATCCGGTCAATACTTTAATGGCCTCTAAAGCCATAGTAACCCCTATTAAACCAATACATGGACCTATAACACCGCCATCAGAGCATGTAGTGATCGATTCCGGAGATGGAGGCTGCGGATAAAAGCATCTATAACAGGGTCCCATGCCTTGGAAATTCAAAATACTTAACTGCCCATCAGATTTTAACCCTGAACCACTGATAATAGTCTTTCCACATAATACAGCACCATCATTGATCAAATATCTCGTCGATGGGGTATCTGTACAGTCTAGAACCAAGTCATATTGGCTTATAATTTCAAATACATTTGAATTTGATAAACGATATGGGTAGGTCTGTACATCAACATTGGGATTGAGTTTTCCAATATATTTCTTAGCCGATTCACACTTAAGGGTGCCCACGGATTCGGTAGTATGTAATACTTGACGGTGCAAGTTACTAATATCCACCACATCGTTATCGATGATTCCAAGTTTCCCAACACCAGCGGCTGATAAATATAATAATGACGGACATCCCAAACCACCAGCCCCGATGACTAAAACCTTAGACTTCTTTAGTTTGAGCTGGGATTTTAATGACCCAAATTGAGGTACAATCATTTGTCTCCCATATCTCTGGTATTCTTCCAATGATAGATGCTCATCGGAACAATCAGATAAGTCGGCCAGAGTAAGTGATTCTAATTTAGAAGGGACTTGATCTGTATTGACCCCAGCTAATTTCTGTTTAAGCTGCTTATTTTCGAGTTCTAACGCTCTTATTCTTTCCAAGAGTTCATCAGACATTTTTTACTGCAATAAAGTTTTTTTACTGCAATAAAGTTTTTTTACTGCAATAAAGTTTTTATTATTCTACTCGAAAATATCGCGATATTAACCAAACATAGTATTAAAGCTATAGTAATCTAAATACCGATGGCACTATTTTAAGCCCAATGTTTCACATTCTAAAAGACTTATAGCGTGTTTATACAATTTTTTGTTTGACGAAGAAACTCTTCAAGTGTCTCAATTGATAAACACATGTACCAATTAATACAAACAATTGCACAAGAGTCCACTTAACAACTCTAGAATTAGTAGCCTCAGATTGATCTCTAAAGACAGCTTCTCTTTCTCTCATGAGCTCTTGTTCTAAGTGGATTTCTTCTAACTTCTTATTTAAAGATTGGACTCTTCTGGTTAAATCATCAACCTTTCTGGTGGATTTAGAATCAGCATAATCATGCGCAGAGCCTAAAGCAAGGTCAAATTGAATACGGTGGTATTTTAAGTCGTTACCACCCTTGTAAACTGGACTCAAACAAATTCTGTGTTCACCAGAGTCGAGAGAAGTGAAATAGAAATCACCAGAACCAGCTACTCTTTGATCCACGACTCTATGGTCATTGTCAAATGTTTCCTAGATTATGTTAGTATTACTGAACCAAGACATTTGAAGATACTTGTAATCATTCCCAACACATAGTGATTTCTGCCAATGAAATAATTAAATTTCACGTCAGAAACACACTAGAATTCTAATTCACTTTATACTCTGTATCATTCATATCAAAAAAAGTACTTACATCAACAGTAACACGAATGGTTAAATCGTTGTTATTATAGAAATCCTTGCTGTGTTCATTGTACTCCAGTACGTCGATTTTACCAACGGCTAATGTTTCCTTTGGTAACTCTTCGTAGAAACATCTAATTTCACCAGTTTTTAAATAAAAGTGCAATCCGTTAACCCAACTACACAAGCATATCAATGCAACCAAAGCTTTAGTAAATCCTGTGTTCATCTTTTAATACGTGTGCTAAATAAACCAAACACTAACTTGAACAAAAGCCTACAAAATCAATTGGTGATTTCTCAAAAAATTTAACGCGTGTTCTTTTTGTGAGGAGCGAGAGCGAATTTGCCAGAGAATTGAATCAATTATGAAATATATACATATACTATAAACTTGTCTATCTTCTATTGTTCTTACTTTTACGCTTCAACTTATCAACCATAGTAGAAATTTCAGCATTCGAGGAATTGGAGTTAGACTTCTTTTGCTTTTTATTAGATTCTATATTAGATCCACTATAACGGTTTCTCTTAGAACGTTCAGACATGATTTGTTTCATAGTTTCGGTCTTCTTGAACTCAGAACTTGTTGGATCAATAGCATAGTCGTGATTCTCGAAAATTTCATCGAAACGAGAATCATTCAAATCAGGCTTGAAGTTATCTTGAGTCATTTCAGTATCTATTTTAGCATTCTTCTTGTTCTTCTTTCTATTTTTCAGCTTTTCAGCCTTAACGATATCTCTCATTGAGAAATGTTCTTTTTGGTCTTTATTCTCTTCGTCCATCATAATTAACTCAAGCTCAGCCTTATTTTTCTCATCTTGGATACTATTCTTATTATTCTTATTCTTATGTTTATTCTTATTCTTGGACTTATTGTCAGTTTGTTCGGGTTCTTCAGCCTTATTTTCTTCTTGCTCCTTCTTGAACTTCTCCATTCTACGCTTCCTACGTTCCTTTTCTTTACGTTTGTATGCTGCAATTGTACTTTCTTCTTCTTCAGTTTTTTGGTCGGCTTCAGGTGCTTGTTCATCAAGACCAGGATTAAACGTAATTTCCATGTCAACATCCTCTTCTTCTTCACGATCTTTACTAACATCCTTTCCGAAACTAAGACCACCCAAGAGGTTCTTATATTTGTTTTTAGCATCATCATTTGCTTCTTCTTCACTTTCTTCAGTATCGGAAGCTAAATATGCTTTGAAGTCCATTTCATCAATCTCCTTCTGGGAAAATTGTCTAGAAGCCAAATTTTGTCTTTCCTTAGGAGTTTCATCCCAGGTTAATTTGACTTTTGAATGTTGTAATGCATCAGTTACGAAGTTTGATTCTGGCTTATATGATGCAGGTATCTTGGTACAGGTATCCTTAGCCTCGCTTTCATCAAATTCCATGTCTTCTGGAATATACCTCAAGTCAAAAATGTTGGCAGTTGACTCAAATTCAGTACCATCACAATTATCATAAATCAGCTTAGCAGTATTGACGGAGTCACATTTTACAACGGCATAGTAATATCTTAATCTTTGTAACTGATAACGACGCAAAGCTTTACTATCGTAATCTTCTTCACCATTTTCTTCAGTATATAACTTTCTGGCTGCCTTTTCTAAATCGTCAGCATTATTAACGTCAATATCGGAATCAGAATCAGAATCATCATCAGCTGCCTTACTCGACTTTTTCTTAAATAATTCACGAGGAGGACCTTCAATTTCTTCCTTTTGCATCTGTTCCTTACCGTACTCAGATGGAAAGATTGTAACAGACTTGATTAATCCGTTGGCTGGAACAAATGACAAAAATGTGGCCATCAAATCAACAGCTCTCAAGTTATCCCAGTCCATATTGACAACTGCAAATGAGTCTGTAGGATCACCTTCTTCAGGTTTCGTATCTTCTAATTCAATTTCTGATTCTTCTTCTTCAAACACCACTTCATCAGATTCATCAGAGTCGGACGAATCTGAATCCTCTTCAGATGATGATGTACCTGATATCTCACCTCTAGCTCTATCTAATAACTTTTTGGCGCTTTCAACGTCATCATCATCATCATCTTCTTCGTCATCGTCTTCGCCATCTTCACTTTCGCTACTAACCTCACTTTCTTTTTCATTTTCATCATCATTATCATCGTTTTCAGGTTCGACTTCATCTTCACTTTCATGTTCATAAAATTTATCAAGGTTACGCTTTTCACCTTCCTTTACTTTTCTACCATATCTGTCAATTTTTGACTTTTTACCAGTGGATCCAGCACTTAACTTTTCTAATTCTTTTTTGCTGAAACGACTATCAACTTTAACTTTAAACCTATTTAAATTAGGTAACTTAAACCTGGGGTCATTGTGAACTGAAGCAAATCTATCATCCTTAGTTATAGGCTGAGAATCAACTCCTTTCTTACTCTTATCATTAGCCATCCTATTCAACAACTACTGCTATGTATAGGTTTAGAAATACGAATCTATATTAATGAAAATTCATAAGTTATATGATCATCGGTTAAAACACGACTTCATCGATTTTATGTAAATAGATTCTATACAGAACCACCACTTGAATTATTATTACCTACTAGTCCAACCATTTCAAGAAAAGCCCTTTCTTCACCTAAATTCTTGAGATTTACACCCTTTCTTGCTTCAGCTTGCTTTTCTTCCCATTCCCATTGCTTTCTTTGTTCTTCCAATTCCTTAGTCGATCCTATTCCCCATACTTCAAGGTCAGTGATAAGAAAGCGATCTTCGAAATCGTCGTTAGAAATATCCTTTTGCCTTGAAGTTTGGAAAAATGACACTGAATTTTTATTTGGTGAAGAAATGTGTCTAAAAATGGCAAATTCTAAATTCGCTTCAATGGTTAAAGAAACAGTTCCCGGTAAATATTTCTTTACACCATTCTTATTAATTGGTTGTTCATTACCAAATCCTAACCCCATTCCAGTATTATTAAAATAAATCAGTTCGCCGTTTAAAATTGTATTATGAATACTAGCATATGAATCCAACCTTGGCAAAAGGTTAATGATCATAGAGTTCTCATCACCAAAGTTTTTCTTATTAGAATGCCTCCATGGCAGATTTATAACCACCGCATAGCATATTCTGTCAGTTTGACCTTGCCACTCCATTGTAGACTTTTCATTTGACCTAAAATACGTAGGATATTCTTCATCAAACCTTTGGTATCTTGTATTCGTCTTTATAGTTTTATCTTTTACTCTTTTACCCGAGACCAATAGTAAAGTGGGCGCCTGCCACTTAAATACTTTCAGTTCCAAAGATCTAATTGAAAACCCTGCTTCTGATCCAGCGTACAATTTTATGAGATTTTCCTTGGAAACAATTATGTTGGATTTCTTCCCTTCCAAAATAGACGATATCACGGCTATTGAGCTTTCGTTGACCATCTTTGAAGGAACAAATTCCACATGTTTCTTATTTGGTTGTTGTTGCACATCCAATTCTGTAGGTGCTTTCAGCTTGAAGGTGTCTTTTGATGTTAACAAGCCTTCGTTAAACAACCTAATAAGTGCTGATCTAATAAAAGTCATCTGATATTGATTCATTGCATGGTTAAATTCTTCGAATGATATATTTATCAGTTGATAATTTTTGCCAGTTATATTAGGATTGAAAAACTTTAATATACCAATACTATATTCGTGATAACTAGGCCACTGCTCAGAGAATTGATGTTTCAATATTTCTTGCAGGAGTGGTATTCTACCATGCAAAGAACTCAATATTAAAAAGAATGTTATTAGTGGAAGTAAGTCAGAGGCTTTGATCTTTAACTCATCGACTCGAATGCCATCAAAGTTTTCTATAGTTTCAAAGGAATTCCAGACAATATTTGCAACTTGACTCTCATGGCCATTCTTACCTTTCAATTGAACCACATAAGGTATTTTATCTTTTCCTTGTTCCTGCAAAATTTGACCTTGGTTCTCTTTTTTCTCATACTGCCTTGAACCCTTCTCATTAGCTAAACTTAATGAAATAAATAATAATTTAATGTAATCAAACGTGGGCGATATAATGCCCTTATATTTATCACCATGGAAAATACAGGATATTAAAAGGCCCTTTAAATTCAAACTTGATGTTGCATCATTGGCATAGTCTTGTAAAAATGGATATTGTCCTAATACTTTCAAGGACTCATGTAGTACATTGATAGCAATCCAGAATTCGGGATTTAATATTTCTAATTGTTGGTCCTTCAGTAGAATTTTGAAAATGAATGGGATTTCATTTGATTCAATTGCACCGTTGCCAGAAAAACAAGTAGCATTCACATTTTTTAATATACATCTTATTTCAACTTTCAGCAACTCCAATACACAATTATTAAAGAAGTTATCGATGACTTCATCCCTAGAGAGGTTTTCAAGAACTAGGTCATCCTCAATGCCAGCATCATTACTTATATTATGTCCCATGTTATTGCAAATAAACTGTGATACATAATTTTATTTAATCGCAATTACTTAGGGGCACCCCACTACAATTTATATAGAAACAAAAAGAGGTATATTAGTAATACAAAGGAATACAAGGAAAGTATTTATGCATATATGATCATATCGTGGTTTGATTATTTAAGTTCATTCGATATATATTCAAATAAAAGAATTACTTGAAAAAGTTAATTAAGAGTTCCTTTGATTTCATTTCTGCCTTTAACAAGTAAAACTTTATCTTTGCAAGTAACTTCGAAGAACCTGTAGAAACATCTTCGTTAGGAATACTTCCATCATCTGGTCTGTAGTAATTCTCGCTCAATTCCTGTTTTAATAACGACTTGGTAAATGACAATATTACTAGAGTCAGATACAATCTGATTGCTGTAATTACTATAGTTGAACTGAAGATGAAAAACATTTCCCTGGATTGAGAAGCCGATTGAGATGATTTTTGGACAGTAGCAGTTTCGTCGTAAGCTCTGGATTGGATAGTTTCATCTGCTGCAGATGTATCTTCATTGTTGAACCAGAAATACATGAAATAGACAGTATAAAGAAACCCACAAATCGTGTCTGCTATGTAAATTAAACATGTCAACAGCATTTTTCTCGAAATCTTTTGTTTATTACCCAAGTTAGTCAAGCCAGAGATGTAAAATGGCAATATTATGATAGCCACTAAAAAGTATAACCACTGCCAGAAATTTATTGGATGAAATGTGATCATCGAGAGAATACCATAAGCACCACCAGCCTTATTGATGATTGCAATACCCAATATAATTTCTACTCCAATAAAGAGTGGGATCAATCCTAAGAATCGCTTGATGTTAGTAAGCTTCTGAAGAAACTTTTAATTTGAAGAACAAGACAAGTAAAGTTAACTTACTGTTGGTAGTATATAATTAAGTTGTGAGCCGTGAATCATTCTTGTTTTAATAGTAAATCGGAAAATGGGATGTAATAACTACTATAAACAAAAATATTTCATCAATCGCATTGAAAATTTAAATATTACATCTGGTTAAATTTTTTTGATTTTGACTGTGAATCAAAATAATTTTATAGAACATACAGAGATGTCTTCTGATGAAATAATTGACAGTCATATAAAGCCAGTAGAAAATGACTATCCTTCTTCTGATACGGACTCGTCAGATAGTGATTTTGAATTACTGAAAGATCCAAAGAAAAAGAATGAGGCATCTCAACCGAAGACTATTACAGATAGAGGTGAAATCATAGCTAAATATTCTGATAAAATAAAACTAGAGGATATAAAGAAGGGTCAAAAGGTTACGAAAGATAGAGCAAATAGAGCCACAGTAGAGCAGGTGTTGGATCCAAGAACTATGGGATTTTTAGCCAAGATCATTAATAAAGGAGTCATTTCCAGAATCAATGGGTGCATCAGTACTGGTAAGGAAGCTAATGTATATCATGGGGACCATGAAAATCCAGAAATAAGTCAAAGGGAATATGCTGTAAAAATTTACAAGACATCCATTTTGGTATTCAAAGATAGAGAAAGGTATGTTGATGGAGAATTCAGATTCAGAAACACGAAAAACCAGAGTAATCCTAGAAAGATGGTTAAAGTATGGGCTGAGAAGGAATTTCGTAACTTAAAAAGACTTTATCTTAATGGAATACCTTGTCCGGAACCTATTGAGTTAAGATCGCACGTTCTAGTCATGGAATATTTGACGAAAGGTAATGGACAGCCTTCGCCTAAGTTAAGGGATCACCCATTCAAAGATGTGGAAGAAATTGCCAAATATTACCACCAAATGTTGCATTATATGAGAAGGATGTATCAAGAATGTCGATTAGTACATGCGGATCTTAGTGAGTACAATTCCATTGTTCATAAAGATGTATTATACATTATTGACGTTTCTCAATCAGTTGAACCTGAACATCCAATGGCGTTAGATTTCCTAAGAATGGATATCAAAAATGTTAATGATTTCTTTGACAGGAAGAAAATTAATGTATACCCAGAAAGGTCAATTTTCAAATTTATAATTGAGTCCAATGAGGTATTAGGAATTAAGGATAATAGTTATGAAGAACTAGAAACATACTTAGAGACAATTCCTTTAAAAAGCGAAAATGATGATGATAATATTGACGATGAGATATTTAGATCATTGCACTTAGTGAGATCGTTAAACCATTTAGACGAAAGAGATTTTGAAAAATTTTCGAAGGGTAATGTGGATACTCTCACAGAATTATTAGGAAAATCCGAATTGGCATCTGGGGAGGAAGATGATTCTTCCGATGACCTGGAATCAGATGGCTCGGGAAGTGAATATGATGAATCTGACTCTGAAGAAGAATCTGATGATGAGGAGAATCCTAAACCAAGAAGGAAGAGGGAGTCAGCACCAAAAGGGAAGAAATATGAAGATAAGGACGATAAGAAAGCCAGGAAAGAAGCTGCCAAATTGGAGAAGCAAGAGAAAAGAAAAACTAAAATGAAAAAGCATATTAAAAAGAAAATCATCAATAAAAGAAAAACTAAGTGAGTTGGGGCTATTGATTTCAATGGTAGGAAATATGTCATATATGCATCGATAAACTAATAGATTAATACAGTTAATTTTTAATTTTGCAATGTTGAGTCTTTTAGGCTAATTTTGCAATGTAGGCTAATTCCTAGAAATATTAATTCTACGAAGGCTAATTCTATGGAAACCTATCGTCACTAGAGATGTATTAGGTACCAAAGTTTTAATCTTAGTAGCATATCAATTACAGGCGATATTACATAATTTCCCCTTATAAATTAACCCCAGCAATACTGCATCGAGAAAGCAATTTTCAGTACGGGTTTCTAAACCAGACAGTAAGAAACGGCTCTATTCAAATATAGATTAGGAAAAAAACATTAATTTATACACATTAACTTCTTTACTCTATCTCTATATATATATCATGATATACATTCCCCTGTATTGATAGTTGCTGGTCTTTTAACTTCTTCTAGCTCCTATTATATTATGCCGTAAAGAAGTTTACTGGTTATCTCCAAGTTTAGTATGACCGGGTAAGTTTCAAGTCCGGTTCTATTTGTAGAAGTAAATAATTAAAATAATTCCTTGGTTCAGTAGATGATATACTTCTTTAATCAATTGACACACTAACCAGTTAACCTAATATGGAAGAGTTTTTAAAAGACAGTCCATCTGAGTTCAATCCCAGTACCGGAAGAAATACTGGAGAAGACAATAATAACTATTCCATGCGTCAGAATATAAACTACCATGCTCATGAAGGAAACTCACCATTAATTCTAGATTATGCCGGTGGTTTTGATCAGCCAATGCCAACATCTGCAGATGATGTCAATATTGCATTACAAGATCAGGAATTTGGTGGGTCTAATATATACAATACCCTTTCAAACGATAACACCGTCAATCCATCATCGTTTACTAATGAACCATTCTTAGATGATGTAGATTTGTACGGGTCTGCAACGCAACAACAGCAGCAACCACAATTTGTTAACCCGTTGTCCACTAATTTAGATGAAATAATTTCCCCACCAAGTAACCAGAACAACACATTCTTAAATCCTCAGTATTTTTCACCACCAAGCAGAACTAATAATTTTAACTCGCTCAATGCAATTGCAGAAGATTCGTTGTCCAATTCGTTTAGTAACACCTTTAGTCCCGATATTTCAAGGCATGGAAGTATAAGTGTACCCACAGACAATAGATACAGCTACACGGGACCAGATAATTCAGGTTCCTATCTTTCTCCTCAAGCCAATCCGCAGTATTTGTCCCAAAGTGCCAATACATTGGATACCCTTGAGGTATTAAAGTCTCCTTACAATGCCCCTACGTACATCAACTCACCGTCATTCACCGGAACACAAGCATCTAGCATTCCAAATAAAACGTTATCACCAAGTAGTCTGAATAATATGAGCACGTCGTTTCCAAATAGTCAGTCACCAAGTGGCAGTAAAGACAATTCATCTACTAAGCAGTTAACGAAAGAAGAGAAGCTCAAAAGGAGAAGAGAGTTCCACAATGCAGTGGAGAGAAGAAGGCGTGATTTGATTAAGGAGAGAATTAAAGAATTAGGATTATTAGTACCTCCTTCTATGCTAAACCCACAATTATGTGCTGTTCAAACCCTTCAAAGGAACTCCAGAACCAACTCAAGGGAGATAAATGAATTGCTATCTGCCATTAAAGTAAAAGAAACTAAACCAAACAAAAGCACAATTCTAAACAAGTCTGTAGACTACATTAATCATTTGCTTTACGTTTTAGATGAACAGGCAAAGACGAAGAAAGAACTTTTGGATAAAATTAAACAACTTGAGCTTGAGACTCAATCTATTGCGGATCCCGAGACAGCAATTCAACAAACAAATCAAGACAGCTATTTTAACCCTGAAGACTTTTTCCTGGATGTCATAGGGCCTGGTAACACAAACAACGGAATATCGACAAATTCCAATAGTGAGTTCTTTGAAGGCTTGAATTAAGGTATATTATTTTTGAGAAAGTAATCGAATATAAATGCTGTATATACTACTATGCTCCTGGCAGGGCTAGGACTTCCTTAATGCTTCTATAGATTTGATATATATATATTTATTTATATTCCGTTTTTACTTACATGTTATATCACGTGCATTTACAATCACACTTTATCTGCGTCTGATTAAAAGCCAAATATTTAGAGTACTCTTCTTACTATATGACTGATTCAGAAAGTGCTTTTAGACAGCAATTCTCAAGTTGGCACAACAGAGTTAATACTTCTACAAGTGCTGGCCGCCCAGTTTTGTCAGAGTGGACTGACTATGTTAAAAGCAGTGCTAATAACTTGTATACTTCCTTACCAACCTATAATCAGCAATCTCAAAATGTAGAAGAACCTTCGTGGTTTAAGTTATCGAGGCTCGAGAAATTGATAGGGTTTGCTTGTTGTTTGGGTGCATCGTTGTTATGCTTTATTATTTGTTTTTTTACCTTCCCTGTATTGGCATTAAGGCCTCGTAAATTCGGTTTGATTTGGTCTATGGGATCGTTATTATTTGTGGTATCATTTGGTATATTACAGGGACCTTATAGTTACATTAGGCATTTGCTATCAGGTGATAGAATCGTTTTCACGGCGGTATTTTTTGGGTCTGTATTGTCAACTTTATATTGCTCAGTGGTTTTAAAGAGCACTATCCTAACTATTTTTACTAGTATTATTGAGATATTTGCTGTATTGTACTATAGTATCAGCTACTTCCCATTTGGTGCTCTGACGTTGACGTGGTTTACAAGCTACATGATGGGATATTTAGGAGGGTTCATTGGGGGAATCTTATAGCATACAATCTGTAATAAACTTTATAGTTCGATTATCACCTACATAATTTTAATAACGTCTCATATAATATCATAAAAAATTCATACGTCATATTACTTAAAGCTTATCTGAATTTTGCAATTCTTCTTGTAATTTCTTATGCAAAGCACCTAACTTATCAAAATCAGTAGCTTGTGCCGGCCATCCGACTCCAAGACCAGTTTCATTATCTCTCTTAGGAATCAAGTGGAAGTGTACATGGTCTACTTCTTGGTGAGCAATTCTTCCATTGTTCTGTAATACATTGTATCCTTCACCTTCTGGGGTATCGTTAACATCCAATTTCAATGTTTTGGTCAACTTTTTGACTACTGGCAAAACATCAGCCAAGTACTCATCTGGGATGTTATGCAACTTAGCTCCGTGATACTTTGGAATAACGAGACAATGCCCCTCAGTGGTTGGCTGAATGTCCAAAAACGAGTAAGTTAACTTGGTTTCAATTAACTTAAATGATGGGATTTCACCTTTGATGATCTTACAGAAGATACAGGACGCATTAGTGGCAACAGTTGACATTTTTATCAAAATTTACTATTGTGGTTATGTATAGAATAAATAGGCCCTGATTATTTGTAGAAACAACTAGAACCATATCGGAATCTCGCAGCAAAGTTGAAAAGTTACACAAAACAATTGATCTCCTTCATAGGTTCGGTGGCAACAGGAAACAAGTTAGACACGCTAAGTTTAAGCTTTTATTTAATTTTTATATTAATTCTTATTTAAAGATATATAATTCCCCATCATAAGATATTAAGTAATTGAAATGGCGGGCGATAAAAAAACATTATTAGACGCTTCAGGCGCCCAATCTATTGAAGATAAGACTGCTACTGCTATCTTGAGAAGGAAGAAGAAGGACAATGCATTGATTGTGGACGACGCTGTTAATGATGACAATTCTGTTATTACTATGTCATCTGAGACTATGGAATTATTACAATTATTTCGTGGTGATACTGTATTAGTTAAAGGTAAGAAGAGAAAGGATACAGTCTTAATTGTATTAGCTGATGATGAAATGGAAAATGGTGTTGCTAGAATCAACAGATGTGTCCGTAATAACTTAAGGGTCAGATTAGGTGATATAATTAGTATTCACCCATGTCCAGATATTAAGTACGCCAGCAGAATCTCTGTTTTGCCTATAGCTGATACTGTTGAGGGTATTACAGGTTCTTTATTTGATGTTTACTTGAAGCCATATTTCGTTGAAGCATACAGACCAGTAAGAAAAGGAGATTTATTTACAGTAAGAGGTGGTATGAGACAAGTTGAGTTCAAGGTAGTTGATGTGGATCCAGAAGAAATTGCAATTGTTGCTCAAGATACCATTATTCACTGCGAGGGAGAACCAATCAATCGTGAAGATGAAGAAAACAACATGAATGAAGTTGGTTACGATGATATTGGTGGTTGTAAGAAACAAATGGCTCAAATCAGAGAATTAGTCGAATTGCCATTGAGACACCCACAATTGTTCAAATCTATTGGTATTAAACCTCCAAAGGGTATTTTAATGTATGGTCCTCCTGGTACAGGTAAGACTGTTATGGCTAGGGCTGTTGCAAATGAAACAGGGGCATTTTTCTTCTTAATCAATGGTCCAGAAATTATGTCCAAGATGGCAGGTGAATCTGAATCTAACTTAAGAAAGGCATTCGAAGAAGCTGAGAAGAACTCCCCTTCTATTATTTTCATTGATGAAATTGATTCTATTGCTCCAAAGAGAGATAAAACCAATGGTGAAGTTGAAAGAAGAGTTGTTTCCCAATTATTAACCTTGATGGATGGTATGAAGGCAAGATCTAACACTGTTGTTATTGCTGCCACTAACAGACCAAATTCGATTGATCCAGCTTTGAGAAGATTTGGTAGATTTGATAGAGAAGTTGATATCGGTGTTCCAGATGCTGCTGGTCGTTTGGAAATTTTAAGAATTCATACTAAGAACATGAAGTTGGCCGACGACGTAGATTTGGAAGCTATTGCCTCCGAGACTCATGGTTTTGTTGGTGCTGATATTGCTTCTTTATGTTCTGAAGCTGCAATGCAACAAATTCGTGAGAAAATGGATCTTATTGATTTGGAAGAAGAAACTATCGATGCTGAAATATTGGACTCCTTAGGAGTTACTATGGAAAACTTCAGATTTGCATTAGGTAACTCTAATCCATCTGCATTAAGAGAGACCGTTGTTGAGAATGTAAATGTTACATGGGATGACATTGGTGGTTTAGATACCATCAAGAATGAATTAAAAGAAACTGTTGAATATCCTGTATTACATCCAGATCAATACCTCAAGTTTGGTTTGGCTCCAACAAAGGGTGTTTTATTCTTTGGACCACCAGGTACTGGTAAGACCTTGTTGGCAAAGGCAGTTGCCACTGAAGTCTCTGCAAACTTTATTTCTGTAAAGGGACCTGAATTATTAAGTATGTGGTATGGTGAATCTGAATCAAATATTCGTGATATTTTTGATAAAGCAAGAGCGGCTGCCCCAACTGTTGTCTTTTTAGATGAATTGGATTCTATTGCTAAGGCAAGAGGTGGTTCAAATGGTGATGCAGGAGGTGCATCTGATCGTGTAGTCAATCAATTATTAACCGAGATGGATGGTATGAATGCTAAAAAGAACGTATTCGTTATAGGTGCTACTAATAGACCTGATCAAATTGATCCTGCCTTATTGAGACCAGGTAGATTAGATCAATTGATCTATGTTCCATTACCAGATGAGACTGCTAGATTAAGTATCTTAGAAGCTCAATTAAGAAATACACCATTAGAACCAGGCTTGGACTTATTAGAAATTGCTAAGATTACTAATGGATTTTCTGGTGCTGATTTATCTTACATTGTTCAAAGATCTGCTAAATTTGCTATTAAGGATTCTATTGAAGCTCAAATTAGATTACAGAAGGTCAAAGCAGAAGATGTTGACATGACTGGAGAGGCTAAACAGGCTGAAGAAGCAGAAGTAGAAGAAGATCCAGTACCATTCATTACTAGAGCCCATTTTGAAGAGGCTATGAAAACTGCTAAACGTTCTGTGTCTGATGCTGAATTACGTCGTTATGAAGCATACGCTCAACAATTACAAGCTTCAAGAGGCCAATTTACTAACTTCAGATTTGCTGAAAATGGTTCTGAAGCTGGTGCTTCTAACAATGATTCAGCTGGTGCTGCATTTGGTAATGTCGAAGAAGATGATGATTTATATAATTGAGCTGAGCTTTTTGTAGATGAGGTTAAGATTATTGATATAATTAGATAATATAGCTAGTCCTAAATAATGAATCTATAGTGACTATTAATTAATTTTCTCTCAACCCGCCTGGGTTGCAATTTGTGGGGAAAGGGTTTATCACGTGAGGAGATGAATAAATTTTTTCGGTCTTAGCAATGGAACCCATTAATTATATATCTTCTTGCACTATATTTCATTAACTAATTATCATACCAGTTGGGTCTTGTGGGTATAAACATAGGTAGCTTGCCTTCTAAAATATTATTATAGAACTTAAAATGAAGCAATTTACATCAAATAGTGGTTTACTTTTGCTAGCTCCATTTTTCCTTATTACTAGTGATTTAGTATTATCCAAAACATCTCAGTCAGGTCCAAAAGCTGTATCTAGTACAAAATCTGTTGTCCTTAACTCAAATGTTAATCAAAATAGGTTTAAGAATTTTTCCCCTTATTCTTTGGGTGGTACCAAATAGATTGTTTATTTGATTATTCATCTACATTTTTTTAAGAAAGTCATTTCTTTTTATGATATAACGACATTGATTCCATTTACTTGAATGAATACCAAACTTTTATACTATCGTGTTTGGCTCTTATGATATACTTCATTCAACAAAAAATATAAAATAAAAACAACCATGGCAATTTACTGCGATTAAAACTAATGAAACTCACACTTGCATCTTTATGAAATAAATCTTTACAAATTAAATATTGATTTTATATTACTACAAAAGTTTTAGGCTGGTCCTTTTTAAAATAATATTATAATATCCACCGGCTTAAGAGTTAGCTATTTTTGGCGAACTTAAAATAAGGAAATTTGATCATATGCCTACTAGGTTCTTTAAAATACTTTCAGATAATTACACCTTGCGTATTCATTAGTGTAAATTTTTGAACCTTCAGGGGACGTGGGTAATATTGCCTTAAAAAACATAAAATAATTTATTAATAAAGTACTTCGGACATTCATTTACATATATATAAATATATATATATAGTATAACTATTCAACATTTACCCCATCCATTTTCTTTGATAACCTGCACGCAATACCGATTGGATTCATGATTACGTTGTCGATATCCCATATACCTTCTTTGTAGTATACATCTTGTTTTAAAAACTCAATGATTTCATCCTTAGAGCTAGCACGTAAGTGAAAAGCACTTCCAGCAAACTTAGTCTTTTCAACATCCTGGTAAATAGCACCAGCAGAGGTCACAATACCATTATTGAAAGTAGGGGGGATATTGGCAAGATGTGCTGCTCTTACAGCACTTCTATCAGCATTTGGCTTGTCGTATACTATAACGTTCCACTCAATTGACATTCTTTTAAGTGTAGCAGTATTGAACTTTCTTAAACTAACAAATTTCATATATGGACAAAATTGGCGTGCATATAGTGATTCTCTAAAAGCATATTTTTATACGTGGAAATTCAGCCCATTTTAAATAACTATGGTTTTGCGAGAATAGAATTTCGGCCTTAAGAAGCAAAATTCTTAATAAGTATACTGGAGGTGATCTTTAGTTATAAATCTTTTCCTTATCTTTACATTGTTTATATGTTACATTTCTTCTCCTGCTTCTTCATCTACTTCAATTTCTTCGTCTGATTCTGTCTAATATTTAAGCTGTTTTAGATAGGGGCCTACAATAAAGATTTGAAACATTAGTTATATAATGATAAATAATATAATGATAAAATAGTAATTTAAGATTCAATTAAAAAATTTTAAGCACCAAATTTAAATCTTATATATCAGGTACATTAATCATAAATTTTATTTATAGCATTTTAAGGATTTCTCTTTTTCTTTAAAACAATCTTTTTATTGATAGTTTGCATTGCATGCCTAATATAAAAAATAAATACTATGATATAACAAAATTAAAATGTTGAATAATGAAAAGGTTCCCGTTTGTAGCAACTTTCTTTTGACGGTAATCCTGTCTTTCTTTGTTTACCTTCTAAAGCATGAAACCTCTTAAAATGCAAAATTAAACAGCCTCCTTAATAATGGATCCCAGAACGCTAAAAGCATTCATCTAATGAACATTGATATTTTTGATGCTTTCTAATTTATTCAGATGCTGGTAATGGTGCATAAAGTCTGACTCTTTCTTTTCTTGGTCCCAATTGATCAGTCTTAATACCAGCACCAAATTGTTCACCAAATGGTGAATGTGCTGGGATTAAAGAAGTTGGAACAACCCCTTCACTAATTCTTCTGTATTGTCTTTGACCTACTCCACCTTTATCTTTCATAAATTCCTTGATAAAAGAAGACTTGTAACGTTTCAAATAATTTTCATTTCTTAAGTTATAACGGTCATCTTGTTCTTTATATAATTTAGTTTCAATTAAAGGTTTTTGTCTATTGTCCTTATTCTTGTATACTAATGCAGCACCTGCTAATCCAGCAATACCAAAAATCTTGGTCAAGTTGATTTCAATACTCTTATTTGGTTGTGGTTCATGGTGTGAAGAATTGAATCTCTTAAAGTTTTGGCTTATTACAGCTCTTGCTTTAGTAGTTCTTGCAAACATTACTATTTGATAAATTGTCTCTAAATAATTTTAAAGATACTAAACAAGTTCACACTCAAGTTTATAGAAAAGATTCTTTTAGCCAATGAAAAATCGAATATTTTTAACGCCAATTTTGTGTAATTTTTAAATATGCAGGTCTAAACCTATAGGTGTAAGGAATACAGATTGGGTGGTTTTATTTGAAGTCACAATATATATATATATATCCTGTTGACCTTAGTTTTAGAATTGAACAAGTACTTAATTGGATTGAAAATAACGTAGGAGCTTGGGAAATGAGATATGTTTATTGAAAAATGAATGATATAAACCTTGTATATATGATGTACAACGCTAAATGTAACGGTAAAGGTAATTCTTTTTGTTCTCTAGTTAAATTTATTATTATAACTTCACATATCTTGCAGAAGGGATATATTTCTTTAATATCATCTTTGGAATCCTAACATAGATTAGATTAATTATCTAAATATTCTCACTCTTTCCAGGATAGAAATGTGATGGTTCTACAGATAAAAATATTAGGTAAAAATTGACTCATGTACTAATAGTACATAAAATATATGAATATACTAAGTAAGTAAGTAACAAAAATGGTATCAAATCATTGGATGTAAAAGCTAAAAATTAGTCCACCTTTATCGAGCCTTTCTCATATCAAATATAAAACAACACCTTTACTAGAAATTCAAAGAAATATTGTTGTAGATTATTCAATTGGGCACGCTAAGGTATTTCCATTATAAATGACTATGCTATCTTTTTGTCAATATGCTACACCGTAGAAAAGTATTTCATTTCAGCATTAGTAGTTGAGACCGATTAAGTAGTCTGCTAATTTCTCAACTATGGTGGTGGCTTCACCAGCTTGAACACCTTGAGGGTAATGGGCAATTAAAATGGCTTGTTTGGTTCTGACAGCAACAATACCTTCTCCCTCATGTTTACCATAAATGGATCTATCATCAGCTCTCAATAAAAAATACTTTTGCTTTTGAATGTGTAAGCCAGTAGCTTGTAAGTTAGATGCATCATCAAAGCCTCTGGCAAGTTCAGCGATTTCATTGCCAGCTAATTCGAAGTTATTGGAGTGAGCCCATAAAGAGTCACCAGCTCTTGAATATAAAGCTGCCTTGTCAATCTTACCAGTTGCAAGTAAGTTGTCAGTATATGGTTGCCAAGACATAATATATGATTATTAAATTGATTATTGAATTGTGTATATTCTAAAACGAAAGAAGATACTTGTTAATAAGAATCACACTCTTTTATTGATTTGTATTCCTACACATTCTCGATGTTGTGTTACCACAAAGTTCCGATTACGTAATATATAAACAAATATACAAAATTATCACTGCAAGCTTAATCTAACTTCCGCTTTTTGGACAATGGTTCGCTGATTTCAATTAGATCATCAGCTATAGAGACATCATCATCTATCATTATAGGTGTATTATCATTTGAATTATTGGTAACTTGAGGTATTTGTTCACTAGGCTCTTCATTGCTAGTAGATATCTTTTTTGGCCTTATGGTGATATCAGGTAACATATCCGCTGTTTCATTTTCAACTATGTCAATGTACAATTCTAGGTTTTCTAACTTGTCTTCTTCATCTTGTATTAAAAGCGTTTCACCTGCAGAAAGACCACTGATGTCTGAGAGGAGTTTACCTGCATTATCATCAAAATCATAGTCGTAAATTAGCTTAGACTTCCCTAAGATAACTGAAATCTCTTCATAGCTATAATGATGTATAATGTTGTTGATAAGGTCCTGTAGCGTCAATTTACTCAACTGGGATTTGGAAATAGAGAGTATACCTCGAGATGATAAGGCACAGCTAGCACATTTCTCGCTTGGCCCCACTAGAGGTGCAGATGTAATATACTTATTCGGCCTGATACTTATGAAGACGGTGGGGGAACCATCTAAGCTCTCTTTCTGTTCATTTTTTTTGTAATATTCTAAAGCACCTATACTAGAAAATCCAGATATTATTGCATTAGTGGTAGCAATTGCAGGAATGATGTTTCCTGCAATTTGTTTAATATCAAATTTAGACATCATTTCAATTGAAAAGACGGCAGATCTTAAGTTTGAAGCTGCCACTACAAAGTTTAATGTGTCTTCGTCGTCTTTATCAAAAGAAATAAATGAAGAACTACCTGTTGTCAAAACTTTTTGTAAGTTTCCGCATGATTTTGCCAAAACATAAAAATTCTCTAGTACGTTCCAAACATGTGTATCCTTCTTCAATATTTCTTCATTTTTAGGATCAGCAAGTAATTTATTTAAATCTTCTTCATAATCAGAAAATATTAAAGGCTCTGGTTTTATTCTAGATTTCCACAAAGACTCAATAGCTAACAATCTTTCAATATCTACCTGGAATATTTTCACAATCATTTGCTTAACGAATTCTTTCGGTTCAACTTTTAAAAGAAGTTTTCTTAAATCATTTAGCTCATTGCTCTCCTTAAGAAGATTTGCAATCTCTTTTTTGTCATCTGTTTCATTTTGTAACCCTTGTTCACTAAGCTCAGCTTTTGATTCATCAAACAATTGCTGAAATAAAAATTCTTTAGCCCACGTAATACAATGAACGGGTTTCGAGGGTGTAGATCTTATAGTGCAGACAGGGTAAGTTTTTGGCGTTGCCTTGGCCTGGCATTCAAAACATTCACTGACATATGGGAAAATTGGTTGAATTTGTCCATCGTAACCAGTAGTACCACTTTCCATCAATGGTGTTTTAGTAAATAAACAAATTTTGTTAACATATCTTCTAGCTTCCAAGTTATCAAGAGCATTTAATACATAACTGAATTGGTTCCACCATCCAATTGGAAACTGTTTAGCATCCATAATATTGCCATGGTGTGAGATTAATTTAGCGCCCAAATAATTAAATGATTGTACCGCTTCTTTAACAGTCAAGGATTTGGATTTATCGATATCTTTTTGACGAAACAAGAACTGTCTATTTAAATTTGACAAAGTTATGGTATCTAAGTCCACTATATGGATTTCGCCATATCCAGTTAAAACTAAATCTTTTAATAATTCACATCCAATACCTCCAGCACCAACCATCAATACCTTTGTATTTCTGATATTACTGTAGCAATCTTCTCCCAATACTTTTTTTAAATATGTATCTTTTGCCATTACCAAAGTACGATCAATACTTGAATTTTTCAATTACAAATTGTTTTTCTTTAAAGCTCGCAACTAGTTAAGGAATTTTAGTACAAATTTTGTATACAAGATACTAATATTAAAATCTTTCAGTAATATGTTCAATTGCTTACATTGACATATATCTACGTATATATGTATATATATTCATTAGTCCTAGCATAAAAGTGGGATAATTATTGTGCTTTATAGCTTCTTCAAATTGGTTGAAATTTACAGGAGATTCAGATTCAGACAGACACTAGTAAATAATCAGACACTAGTAAATAACGCCCAAACACCTTTCAAGTAACCAACAATTTCATCACCACCTAACTTAGACTCACCGTATAATCTATCAACAAAACTAATTGGAACTTCGCCAATACTGAATCCTAAGGCTCTAGCTCTTACCATCATTTCCATTTGGAAAACATACCCCTTGGATTTAGTTTCATTTATAATTTTAGCCAAAACATCTTTCTTGTATAATCTGAAGGAACCTGTCAAGTCAGAAACATTTGGTCTTAAAAGTGTTGCTGCTAAGAAATTGGCACCTCTGGAAACCAATTTTCTCCTCAAATCCCAACCATATACACCACCATTACCAGCATATCTAGTACCAGTGACAATATCAAAGTCTTCTGTCTTTTGTTTAGCAATAAATTCAGGAATGGCCTCTGGGTGATGTGAGAAATCAGCATCCATAATTATAACGAAGTTACCAGTAACAAATTGTAAACCATGAATATAAGCAGTACCTAAACCTAACTTACCAGCTCTGGCTCTTAATTGAATATGTTCTTTACCAAAGATGTCAATCAACTTTTTTGCTATTTCTTGGGTGCCATCTGGAGAATTATCATCTACAATTACAACTTCCCAATCCAATTTATGTTCTTTGAACACCTTGGCTAACAAATAGACCAAAATTGGTAAGTTCCTCTTTTCGTTATAAGTAGGTAAAATAACTGAGTATTTATCGTTTGCCATTTTGTAGGGTCTGTACTCCTTGTTTACTCTTTCTTAGCTTTCCTTTGAAAATTGACGTGTCCCAATTTTAAAGTCTTGATAGTTTTGCATATAGTGAACCTCAGAAAAATCAGGTCTTAAAGATCTACATCTACATAGAGATTGAATAGATCTCGATATATCGTATATTACTCACAAGAATTTAATACCAACACTTTTAAAATCCGAATATATAATAAAAAGAGTATACTATAAAAGCTTTTAACACAATCACCAAATTAAAGTGTTCTCTATCATTAAAAAAACCATACATGAAACCAAAAAGTATGTCCACATACAAATCCAAATGGCCCAAAATCAACAAAATAAATAAGTAAGTAATAATAAAAAAAATGAAGAATAATATGTTAAGTTATGTTATGTTAATATATGATATTAATGGAACCAATTGCAAAATCTTTCAACATCACTACACGTGACGTTCACCATAATCAATTCACCGGGTTGGGTACATCTCTAGTTATTATTCAAGTTCAAGGAGTTAATGTCATTAGAAAGAACAGTTAATGGGGAACTCAAATTTGATATTGAATTGCTAGGATTGGAATCAGGTGAAGAAAGTACCGGGGCTGAATGCGATGGATGTGGATTACCACCTGGATAGCTCGCGCCAATTTTCTGAGGTTGTCCAAAAGTTGCATACAAAGAAGGAGAGTTAGTTACTGATTGTGAAATCTTTTGATTGCTGCTCATATTAGAATTGGACTGGTGGTATTGTTGATATTGATTATGGTGATGGTGATGGTTCGGATTTTGAAGTTGGTGCTGCTGCTGCTGTTGCTGCTGTTGCTGTTGCAATAATAATAACTGTTGTGGATGTAATTGAGGTTGAGGTGTGCCATTTCCACTTCCTGCTGCATTGTTCATACTTCCCTGGTTTGAATAGTGCATGTACTGAACTTTATTATTATAATTGTTCGAAGTATTCATCCTAGATTGGTTCTGGTGGGAAGGGGAATATGGCTGAGGTTGGTGTAAGTTCATAAAAGAGCTATTCAAGTTCAAGGATTGACCGCTTGCTGTGGCAGCTGCAATTGCAGCTGCAGTAGAATTGACTGAATGCAAATTATTATTTTGGTAAGGATTGTTTGTATTGTTAGGTTTGCTACTACCACATTTCAAGCAAAATAGATTCTTTGCAAAATTATGATATTGACACATTTCATTAGAACACTTCCAATCACCTGCCCTGAATGGTACATTGTTGGCATAATGTGAACGATTTCCATTGCCATGGTTGTTATGATTGCCATTATGATTATGATTACCATGAGAGTTATGATTGTGACTATTATTTTGAACTTTGTGTGAAGATTGTGAATTGTTAATTAAAGAATTGTTCCCATATTGATTTTCCTGATAATTATTATAAGGCTTGTTAGAATTCAATACTGCAGCAGCTGCATTGACTACGGCATTGTTTAATGTAATTTTTTCAGGATTTACTGAATTATTGTTTCGACGATTGCTAACAGGATTGGAAGAGTACATTGACTCTTGGATAGTCACCGCACTTGTAGCTGGGAATGAACACCTAAAACAGGCTGTTCTACGTTGGAAATTAGAAAACCCACAAGAAGGACAAGTCCAGTCGCCAGGTCTAGGTCTATTTTTAGACGGAGGAAATGGTGTTAGTAATTCAGTAGCCTTATCCAAAACTTGAGTAGAAGATGGCTGGACTTCGATTGCTCTATCATTCAACACACGTCCATTCATGGCCAAGGACTCGGTAGCTTCTTCATGAGTAGAAAACACAGCAAATCCTGAAACGTCTCTGTATTGTTTGTTAGAATTATTATTTAAACTAAGGTTGGAATTTTTGTCTAGCCCACTCTCTTGGTTTTTCAATGTCCAAAATGCAATGGGCCTTCCACCATACTGTGTAAACCAAGATTCTAACTCGGATTGGGTAGTATCATTTGGTAAGTTAGATAAATATAAAATCTTAGATCTTTCTGCTAAGAAAATTTTCACGTCTTCAACTGAATTATAAGGTTTGGTTAATACTGTAGGATGCGATTCAACTGGAATCGATTTCTTAACGATTTGAATAAGTATGTTTTTATACAAAGTTAATGTCGACTTTGTTTTCGTTTGTTGACCTGGAGATGACTGCCCTTGCGAAATTTCATTGTTTGTATTCTGTTCAGATCCAACTCTATTGGTAGATGTAGATTCGGAGTAAGAAACAGGAGATGAGCCTGATGAAAGAGAAGACTCATCTTCAACATCAACACCTAACGCAGTAACAATATTTGACAATGATGATGCAGTGTACGAAAGAGCTTCTGGGTGAGAACTTTGCCATTTCGAGTATTCGTTTTGCAAGCAGAATACTCTAGAGTGCTGCAAATAAGGGGGTAGCACAAAAGACTTGTCTCTGGCCTCTCTTGGAAGCTGGACTCTAAGTTTGCTGATATCCATAGTGACAAATGAGAAATCTTTATTTTTCAGAATAACGTATTCATCCATCTGAGTTTGAAATTTCAGAATTGCATCTTTAAAGGAGCCTGCATTCCTAACATTCTCCCAAGTTATATTGTGCAACTTAGAACAATATGTCGTTATAGGCGTATTTACTGGTCTCACAAGGACGGAATCTTGGTTGATGGTCTCAAGAGTTGTTGCATCAAGCATACACCACGCAAGTTCGATTATTTCTGTAGAATCCTTAGATATATAAGTAGTAGATTCATCGCAAGTGGTAGCCAAATGAATAACTACGTATATGTCACTCATGGCGATCTACTTTATTAGCCTCCTAATACTCAACTGCTTTAAGAAAGCCAAATATCAGTGATTCAGATTTTACTATTGCAAAGATTCTCGACGAAAAAAATCTAGTCACGTGATTAATGTTAAACTACTTAGTAATAACTCAAATATCGATAACATCGTCAATATCTTATACAATGGAAGGTAAGGGTGTCACTAGTGTTAATACTGAAATGGTTATAATTTTGAATTTTGGATAGTTTGCTCATACATTTCAAAGAAAGCTATGTCAGTAGTGGAAGATTGCTTAAAATTATGCACATTTTCTTAAGAGATATTCTAAATTGATTATGATGAATGAGAGATCTTATCCTAGAACGACTGGATTCACCTTGTGTATGTATTATCCGTTGTTATGGTTTATTAAAATCTTTATCATAGTTGTAGATTTCCTATTTAGGAAGGTAGTGCATTTAGAGCCTTTCAATGAGCGAGGTAGATAAGTAGATAGGTAGAAATGCTCGTCTAAATAGCCGTAACACTAATCACCCCTGTAACTTCAGAGAGTATAATGTTGGAAGAACCACCTGATGATCTCATCTCAATGAGAGGTCTGCAAAGGGTTTTTAAGACACAATTAGCTGTTTGTCTTTGGGTTGGGATTTCCTCCTTCTTACTCTTCTGCGTACTCAGATATCGATGGCCCCATATATATGCTGTCAGGACATTGAGACATACCACCAGAAGTTCAATTAGGCCACTTCCTAAGAGGTTGTTTGCTTGGATATCAGTAATATATTCTATCTCTGAAGAAGAAGTATTGGAAAATTCTGGCTTAGACGCGTATGTCTTCTTATCATTCTTTAGAATGGGAGTTCTGATATTCTTCCAGCTTTCTATCTTGGCTATAGGAATTCTTAGTCCAATACGGTATTACTTCACTGGGAATTATGATAAAGATGGAATCATTATGACTACAGGTACCCCAGAAGATCCACCAACGTTTGATGTTGACTTTCCAACCTACTTTTGGGTATATCCAATTTTCACTTACGTCTTTTCGATTATTGTGTACATTAACATATTCAATATGACCAAAAAAGTATTGAAAACACGCCAGAAATACTTAGCATCTCAGAATTCTATCACCGATCGAACCATCAAATTAGAAGGAATACCTAAGAGGCTATTGAACAAACCCGAGGTATTGAAAGATTTTATTCAAGATTTAGGCATTGGTAAAGTTACTGGCGTTAAATTCATATATGACTGGACATCTTTGGAGAAACTTTTTGAAGAACGTGAAAAGATTATTAAGAAATTAGAAGAATTATACTCTTCGATTTACATGTTCAAGATTGATATTTACAGCTATAACAAAATACCCGCTGTTCTTCCGGATGGATTGAAAAATATAAAGAATAAAAATAGGTATGAGAAGATCAAACATGACATAAGTGAATTGTCAAAGAGATTATTACAAGTTAATGGGAACATTAAAGCTATTCAAGAACAATTTGATCCAACTTCAAATATGGCCGAACAAAACCCAAATTCATATTTCAGGCAAGTTGAGAGTGCATTTATTACGATGGACTCCGTTGCCTCGGCCCAAATGGCTGCTCAGACAGTGCTTGATCCTAGAGTACATAAATTAATTGTTAGTTTAGCTCCTGCTCCAAAGGATGTTAATTGGAAAAGCTTTAAATTATCATCTTATCAAAAAGTAGCCAAATCTTACATGGTAACATTTATCATAGTGCTAAGCTACCTTTTTATAATTTTAGCAATTACACCTTTGACTACTTTGCTTGACCTTAAAACAATTAAAAAGTTTTATCCATCTTTAGGTGAATATATTGGAAGCAATAAATGGCTAGCTACATTTGTTACTGGTATTCTTCCACCAATGTTGTTTTCTCTTTTCAATGTCCTGTTACCTTATTTTTACAGGTATTTATCAAAATGTCAAGGATATTCTTCCAACAGTGATGAGGAATTATCTACTTTGCTGAAGAATTTTTTCTTTATATTCTTCAATTTGTTCTTGGTCTTCATTGTCACTGGTACATTCTGGGATTACATTTCATATATTAGTGATACTACTAAAATAGCCTTCCAGCTCGCTAGGTCATTAAAGAAATTGTCTTTGTTTTATGTTGACCTTATACTTTTGCAAGGTTTGGCTATGTTTCCTGTAAGATTATTGCAAATAGATGATTTTGTAAAACTCAATTTGGTGGCTAGACTGTTTTTTATCAAGGATATGTTTCTCAAATCCCCTCGAGATTATAGATTTCACTACTACACTTCCCAAATTTTTGACTTTGGTTTACAATTGCCGCAACATATATTAATATTTATTATAATATTGATATATTCAGTTGTGTCTACTAAAATTGTTGTCAGTGGATTGGCCTATTTTGTATTGGGCTATTTTGTTTACAAATATCAATTAACTTATAATTTTGTTCATCCACCCCATTCCACTGGTAAGGTTTGGCCCATGGTATTTAGAAGGTTAATGCTTGGATTGATAATTTTCCAACTTTTTATGTGTGGAACCCTTGCATTAGAAGGCGCCATAGCATTGGCTATTTTATGTTCTCCATTATGTGTTGTTACTCTAATAATCACTTATAATTATGAAAAGTATTATCTCCCTTTGAGCAGTTTTATTGCCTTGAGAGCTATTCAGTCTCCAAATGATTTCGATAGAGAATTCGATGATGATAGTCTGCTGGTTATAAGTAACTCTCTGGAAGTTGAAGCAGATGATTCCTTCATCAATGAATCCTCTCAACTTTTGTCATCTAGTCCAATTTTGACAACTTCAGGCTTATCTAGAAGAAGATCAACGTTGGATGAAGACAGGGAACAATTTACTGATTATACTTACCCGTATTTAGTGGATCCGTTATATGGGCCATGTATTGGGTTTGAAGGTGATTTTATTTCAATAGTGGACTTTAAAGAGCAAAGTCTATGTTTTGATGCCGCTTTTGATGATAATATTGAACCCTTTTCTCCGAACGGAAATCAATATGTAATTAGAAGAAAGTTAACTGTTGCGGAATGGGAGTAGGTAGAAATAATTTAATTCATAAATAGCTTAAGAAATTGAAGGTTGATAATAATAATATATTAAAAAATTTGTTATAAAATCTTTGAAGGTACTTTTCAGTACTTAAATAAAAATACATAAATGAACTATATCATAAAAGCTATGGTATTATGGTTAAGGGAAAGCTACCAAGCTGCCCTTGTCAAGAAATGAACTTGAAAATTAATTTCTTCGTTGGATGTATCAACAAGTCGTTAATATTCGGAATATAGAACAATGTTGCTCTAGGAAACAACATAAGAATTCGTAATTAATTCGGTAGAGAGAATTTATTTTGACCCTTTATATTTTGCTTCCGTCTTCTAATAACGGATAAGCTTAGTAACTTCTCTTTTCTTAGAGTTTTGTCCAGAACATATAGAGGTTTTATTTCTGAATAGTCACATTCTACACCACATTTTAAGCAACCTGAACAAGTTGGTTTCAGTTCATCACATTTTAAGTGCTTGATTCTACAAATCCAACAACCATTCTTAGACCTAGGGGTTAATCTCCTTCTAGTATGTCGTTTTGGTTTACTATTGCAATTGTTTTGTGGTTGTAATTTATGGGTTTCACTATTAGAAAATTCCATCTCTTTCAGACTAAATGTCCGGTCTATATGAGTATAACCATTATGATAATTTTTAGTATGGTCAATTTCAGTTTTAATTACTGATGCAGTTCTCAAAGGCAAAGAATCCTGAGATTTATTTAATGCAAAGACAAGTTGGTTCATGGAGGGTTGAGAAGTAGAACTCTTTATGGTTGTCCTTTTTTTAGAGTTAATACTTTTAGAAGGTTGAGAAACATCACCTTTCTGAGGCGATGCATGTAATAATGAAGTGTTCTGGTTGGAGTAAGTCACTATACCCGGCTTACGAACTGTTTTAGTTGCTTCATTATGATATGAATTGCAAATTTTTAAATTGGAATTTGACAGTTTTGGCTTAAGCGTATTTTTCACAACCTGATCTAATACTGGTGGTGCAATGTGGAAACTAGAAAACTCTTCGTTTATAGAAGTGTTAGGTGTAAAATACGGTGTGTCAGAAAAAGTTGGTGTATAAGCATCACTTAATGTAGGTGTAAAAGAATGCAGAGCAAAATCCAGTTGGTATGACGTTTGGGAACAGCTTCTTACAAATTCAGGTGAGTCGTGGTCTGAAAATCTCATGTAACTATTTTTGGGTGAATTACTACATTCAAAAGATTGATTCCCTAAGTCAAATTTCCCATAGCTATTCATGATATCGACCTTAGAATCATATGAAAGATTAGGTGTTGAGTTGTAACCTGAGTTGAACGTATTATGCTGAGAATAGGGAGAAGGATATGCATGCTGAGTAGTAGTATTGTAGCCGAAGTTAGTTGCTTTAAAAGTATTCTCAGTGAAGGACAGTTGACTAGACATCGCCAGTGGATATTCACAGCTCAAGTCTTTGTTTATAGCGTCATGCTGGTAATCTGCTGGTACTGAAATGATTGAGTCTGTTGACGGCTGTTTGAGCCGATACATATGCTGGTTAATTGGTGGTGGTGGAATGAAAGTCATCAAGTTATTGTTTTGCCATTCATATGTATCTAATTGTAAACCAGATTCCATAAAATGTGACATTCCTCGAGTATTGGTCTCTAGAGTAGGACTCTGTGTGGCCACGGAACTATCGTTTATTTCTTCATCAGTACTATGTGCTAAAGTTGGTGAATTCATAGCTGGTAAGCTGATATTGCTGAAGTTCTTTATCCTAACCTATAACTGATTAAATTCAGAAAACAGACTCTCCAGAACCAGTCCTTTAATATCCACTTTCAATATCAAAAATTGTTTAATGTGTAATTTGTATGGTATGAATTGAACTCAAGAATTCACAGTGACTCAAGAAGCTTCCTAACAATTTTAATTCTCCAATTCGCTATGTAGCTAGTTTAAAACGTAACTATTTCTAATCAATCTTTTGATAAAGTACGATACTGACCTTTTACACCTGTATCCTATATCGCACAATACAAATCCTGTCACAGCTAGTAAACCAATCTCTATAAGGAATTATTCAAATCCCTACTATAAAAGAAAAAAGTTGATGTATAGGAGCCCCTTTATCTACTATCGTCTAAATTATATATCATTCTGTATCACCTGTTGAAATTTATCTTTGCTCCAAAAATTCTTGACTAGATAATATGGATTAGGCAAACGTTTATTTCACTTCATGCATTATTACATGTCCGATGTATGCAGTTTACAACAGGTTACATTCCTCTTATCCACAATACTGTCTCTAAACAAACACATATGTGGGCAATACTAACTAAGTGTCGTATTATTCTGCAATAACATGTGGTTATTACATGTCGCTAAAACAATAAATTTTCTCAGTAATGTATAAATTCAGATAGTACATTAATATACATTTAGCGTATGCTTTAACGGTTATATAATTACCAGGACTACGTATAAAAATCTGTATTACCAAGAATCTGTAAGTTTACCCGACCTCAATTTTAAAGAGTAGTTTAAGTTCGTGTACCTGGGGGGTGGGTAGCGTACTCTTACAACTATCCGCATTCGGAATTTAAATAATTGAGACAATTAACATATGGTTGTTTAAGACAATGAAAAAAATTTTGCTGATAAGTTAATTTCTCCGTAATATCCTTTTAGGATAATTTTGAAAAAATCTACTCACATTCCGTTCATTTAGAGGGGCAATAATGCGTAGTTGATCATTATTTAGGAACATGTCTAAGACTGCCACATTGTGGCTCGTATATTACCCTGCAATGATTTCCAAGCTCCAATGGCTTTTAAATCTAGACAGTAGAAAATATATAGGGGTTATGAACCAACCAGTAAAAAGAATGTTGCAAATCACCTGCATATTGTCAGTGAAACGTGGTAAATTTTTAAAGTCGTGTGCTTTTATTGTTGTGTTTGTGTAACATTTTTGTGGATATATTTCTCGATGAGTCTCTTCTACTTAAAACTTATTCTATTTTTTCTTTACATATTTTCACTTCCGGATTACCAGCAAAACTGATAATACCTCCATTTAGTCAAGCAAAAATGGCTGGAAGGAGAGAGACCGTACAATGTGCGGAACACCATCTTATAATCCAAATCAGCATATGACATTAGCTGAGGCGGTTCGCTTGATGGGGACATTTTACTGTAATGTATATAAAATTGATAATGTAAATCTATAGGAGTAGAAATCAATTAACTGGTGAAAGCGATTTATAGAGTGTGTAACATCCGAGGATAAATTCTATGGCTCAAATTATAGTGTCGAAACAGAATAACAGAAGGTAGAATAATTTATAACACCGGTTCTGCTAAATTCATTCCTAACTAGGCAAGTTAGCACCATATGATAGTGTGGCATTAGATAAGACTTGGAAATTTATTGAGGCATACGGAATTATGTACTTTGTTTCTGTATAGCCTAAGAGGGGTATATGTAATGTGGCCCCGAAAAGAGAATTTATAGTGGATCTATAAATTCCTATATAATGTTTAACAAAATTTTTTAGTGCGAAAGTAGGTAAAATCATATTTGGTGACTGCACATAAAAACGCGTCTTACAAGCTCATTTCAAAACAAATGTTTACTCCAATGTTTATTCTACGGCTGTATATATTCAATTTGTAAAGGCTATTGCTAAGCCTAAAAGGAATATCCACGAATACAAGAATATATACGGAAATAGGGCTAACCTGAAATATTAAATGATCAGAAGTTTAAGTATTAAGCACACTGTGCCTACAAAAACTGTTGAAATATCTACCCCCCAGAATAAAAAACTATATGAATCGAAGCTAAAAGGAAATATTATACTAGTTTGTAAGTTCACATTTAATGCTGAAGCTGGAAGTGAGCTTTCAATTAAAAAGGGAGATATTGTAAAATTGTTGCATAGGCAAGGTAATGGTTGGTTGCTTGTCAAATTCATTGATCGAATGAACGAGCCAGGATTAGTCCCAGCAAAATATATGGATATTATGATGAATGATGTTAAAAATCCCGTAACTCTTAATTGGCTTCATAATACGGATGGTAGCTTTGATAATTTAGAATTTCTTGAGTCGAATTATTTAGATGTTCAAGTTATTAATTTATTGAAAACTACTCCTCCATTAACCATAAATAACAGTCCTTATCCTCTAGCTGCTAATGTTTCTAGGTTATTTTTGTTTAATGATAGATATTGGTATTGTGTGGAAGTACTTTTATCTGATCATACGACGGCATATCTTTGTCGTTATTATGAAAACTTTTATAATTTGCACTCACTTTTACTTGACAGGATGAATAATTTAGAACTTAGTGCAGAGAACAGAAATTCACTTAAATTGCCAAAGTTACCTGAGCCTATTCCGAGGAGTCTGGAAGATATGACAACTTCTATAATTAAAAGATGTGATGACTTAAACGGATACCTAAACAATTTAGTAAAAAATGAAAAATATGCATGCTCCAGAATTCTTTTGTCTTGGGTTGATATACAGTATAATAACTTACCAGGACTTATTGTGAAAACAAACGATCTGAATTTTTCAAATGATGATCTTATTCATCAATTATTGCCAGGGTCAGTAGATATCATTAGACAACAGAAAGATCGACAGAATAAAGCAAGATCTGATAAAGCCGCTGATACAGAAAGAAACCAAGGAAATAAGAAGCTGAATAGCAAATCTAATGGATCATTAAAGAGAAAGAATACCTATAATAATTACCAACAAGCGACTAAGTTTACCTATCAGGGAAATCTTCCGTCAACTCCCCATGCCTCTCCGAATACTTTTAAAATCAATAATGCTGGACAACCTTGATGGTAAATTTTCGATGTATGATTTAGTGGAGAATGTTCTCCTATAACTTTTACTGGATGTAGTTTATTCCTTTAATTCTAAACTTTGACGATGCTTGGTTTTATTTTGCTCAAATTGTTCATACCTCGTCTAGTTCTTTGTTATATAAATTTGGAAAATAAACGTATAACTATTACTAAATAAGATAAGATAAGTTCGTTTATGTACCTGAATATTTAGAGAATGATTTTCGTATCATCTGTAATGTAGATCTTCATTACATCAAACTTCAAATTCCTCACGTTTATGCACTCAGGTTAAGGCTAATCTAAAGTATTTTCTCTTCAACTCAAGAGCAATCACAAATTGTCTTGATCATATTTGCCATATATTTTGCCTATAAATTTTACTGCAATAATGAAGCCATTCAAAATCAAAATATTACTTTTGATAAAGGTACATCCAAATTAGGATACTATTGATCGCTTAAACTTGATTGCTGAGCACAGTCAATGGCTATTGTTTCATTTTATAATGTTTTGGCGTCTCCTTATTTTTAGCCGAAAATGGATTTGTCATATTTACTGTATATAATCTCATCTTACATTAAATGCATACCTCTCTTATTAGGAATTTTGACTGTTTAGATTTAGGATGAACCCACCTCAAATTGAAAAACCACGGTTTATTACAATGATAAAGTGATATAATTCTAATTTATTATGTTGAATACTCTAATAGTTTTTATGTATCTTTAATTTTTGTATTAACAATTTGTTCTCCTTGTGTTCAGTGTATTTATTTAGAAAAATATCCGCAAGTGGCGATGAATTTCATACATTACATATGCATAACATCATGTGGTGCACTTAAGGAGAAAGCGATCTTTTTAGTTTTTCGACTATTGTCTAATAACGGTTCCATTATGTCTTGCTAATCTTAATTTCGAGTGACGATGAAAATGAAATAAGCCCATATTCGAATAAGCTTAAATAAGATATAAAGTTTTTTATTGCCAGATTTTTTGACCACTATATTGACCTGATATATTTTGCGAGTAGATAATATTTAAATGTCAGCTAGTCTTTTTAGATCAAAACAGTTTCAATCAAAGAAAAAGCTTAAGAAATATTTGATTTCAGCTCCTGTGCCAGCAGATAATAGTAATATAGTTTTAGGGAAATCAGCTGAAGAAGAAAGTGGCCATGCTGTAGTCTTGATAACTAAATATCCTTTTGAAGCTCAAGAAGAAGGCGAGCTTTCTGTTAAAGCTAAGGAATATTTGAAATTGCTTGAACGCCCTGGAAATGGGTGGGTCCTAGTGAAAAAAGTAAGTGCATACGATACCAAGGGCTTAGTTCCAGCTTCTTATTTAGACATTGCTGTTAATGATTCTATTAACCCCGTCACCCTAGAATGGTTAAACGAGTTTAAACCTGTTAATATTGAAAAAGAAACTGAGCAACCATTCCCGAAGATAATTGAAGTAAGAAATGTATGTCAGGATTCAAATTGTGGTATATGGTATAGGATGGAGGTTACTTTATCAACTAATGAAGTAATTCAGATAGGTAAGTATTACGAAGATATATATAAAGTTCATATTGATTTGGCTACGTCCGGTTTTGAAGCATTGCCTAAAATCCCCCATCCTCCAAGATCCCAAAGTGTGGACGACAGCATTAAGTCAAGTAAGGTGGACAGAAAGCATTTGCAAGAAATATTACAGAGAAGTGCTCAGATAACAGAGTACTTCAAAACTTTAATTAAAATTGATGAAATCCTGAAATCCACTATTATGTTCAACTTCATAAACGACAAAAGAAAAATAAATGTAAATACACTGAAGTTAAGCGATAGGGAAATAATTGATAAGATAATTTCTGGCTCTAAGGATATAAAAGAGTTAATTCAATCCTCAACTTTTTTTTCTCTGACTGAACCACTCCCTCCTGTCGAAAATAATACAGTGGTACCAATTGGTAAGACCAAGCATGGTAAATTTAACAATCTGAAATATTCCGCATATATGCATCAAGTTAGAAACAAAAAGCTAAGTGAAAGCACGAGTTCTAATTCCTTAATGAGCTATACTTCGTTGATTGAAGGATATGATGATAGTGAACAAATGGCCCCAATAGAAGAAGATACTAAAAAAAGCGCATTAAGTATTAGTACAACTGATATAATGGAACAATCATCTCATCTTGATTCTTCTGCTGCTTTTTCTTCTGATTCAACACAAGATTCTGTTTTCTCTAGGGAGCCGATGAAGAAGTCTAATTCCCAAGAAATGGCCCTTTCTCCTATATCGATAACACACTTTGATTTTGACTCAGTTCAATCACTTCCTGCTAGTCCTAGGCGACAATCTCCAAATGTTCAAGATTCTGATGTTAAAATCAAAATTTATTTGAATAATTTGGAAGATGATGTTGTTATTTACAGAATCAAAAAATCTAACTTGACTTCTGTCGATTATTTAAAGAAACTATTATCACATAAGATATTTAGGGACTCTTCTAAGTTAAATTACAAGCTTGAAGCCAGAAAAAAAGGGCAAGAGATGAATGATGCTCAATTGATAAACTACATTAAGTCCCTAAATAAGGTTCATTTGAATCTAATTCAAAAATAATCTAGTGCTGGAAACTAGAACTGCATGTTTTTGGAATTTTTAATAACATGATTTGACATCAGATAAATAATATTTAGAAATTCATGCAATTATATTTATAAAAATATTTAAATATTTGAAATTTGTAAATAAATATATTAGTATGTAAATTCCATCTCATTATTTCCTAATTGGGATCTTTCAAGAAAATAACTATATCTTAGTAATTTTATGCGAAATCTAAAATATTTTGAAATTCATGCAAAACTAAATTCGTGAATTTCATGCAAATCTAAAATATTGTGAAATTCATGCAAATATAAAGTGAAATTGAGGACAAAATATCCATCAAAAGATACAATAGCAATCGGGATTTATAATTAAGAATAAATGCTCTTAAAAAATTTTTCTTGAAGAATTTTAAGACTATGCACCCTGTAAAAAGGAGGAAGAACAAGTTCCGATCTAGATGGTAAAACAAAGCAATTAGAAAAACTGTAAAATTCCAAAGAATACAATCGAGTAAATCGAGGAGTGCGTAAAAAATTGGGACATCCACTAATAATACATTATACTTCTTAAATATTGGATCAATAGGAATTCCTTTGTTGCTAGATGAAATATCAAAATATGATTCAAGATACTTTCTAAATAGGAAGTATTTATCATATTCGCCCGACTCATGCAGTCTATCATTAAATTTGTCCGAAGATTCGTCATCCTTAGTAGAGTTTAGAGTGTAACATGAAAGTTTCTTCCTAAGTAATTTCAGTCTCTCAGAGACCTTTATAGCTGATGGTTTCATTAAAAGAGAAATAGGAAAAAGCCAATCAACGTATTTATACCAATGCGATTTTGATATCTTTCTTTCCTTATCATGGCTGGAATTTTCATAGTTGAGGCTATTCCCTTCAAAACTTGGGCATAGATTTGATTCTAATAATCCAGAATCGCTATTACTATCACTTCCAGGCCGTATTCTTGTTGGTTGAAACATTTTACTAGTTTCCAAATCATATGAATATAAAGGATCATCAACTTCAAGGATATTATCAAAGGCTTGACTTCGATTGCAATCCAATTTATTAAGATATGCTTCGTTTTGTAACATCAATACGTTAGCTGTATCTTCATCTAAATGGTATGTGTCACCAGGACTGACAGAATATAACTTATCAATTAACATTTGTTGTTGTTTAGGATCACTTTCAATCACTACTGGGATAGATTTAGTTTTTTTTAGACTGTTGACGGACAGATCAAAAGTCTTTGTCAACGGTAATTGTATCATTGATTTTCTTCTCATAAAATCAGATCCATTAGATGTTAGTGTGAGGCTTTCTATATCATCTTCCAATTCTCCCGCAAAATTCTTATATATTGACGTTCTTTTAAGAGTTAAATTTAATTCTTGGTGGTTGATAAATGCTTTATATGCGCCTAAAAATTCAGAATAGTAGGTATCATATCCTCTCAAAGAGTATTCAAATGCTTCGAGAGATGTCCCCAATATTAACCATAATCCATGTAGAAATGGAACAGCCGGAGTAAAAAAAATTAAAATAATTCTGAATACCTCTTCTAATAAGGGTTGAATATAGTTGACTGAAATTTGCAGTTCTGATCTCTTGCATAATTCATTATTGACAAATATTAAAGCAACAGTTGTATAAGTTAAGGCTAAGCATTCTTTACTAGAGACAGCCTCTAAAGTCTTAATGGTATGAAATGTAAACAAAATAAATAATTCAAATATCACTGTTATTGGGATCAATATGTAAAAATATTGAGACAGATCCATGTCACCTCCATTCAAGTCAGAGATCTCACCTAATATTAAGATAAAATCTCGTAAGAAAGAAAATGATCTGACTAAGTTAGAACCCCAGTTTGTTTAGAAGGTACTTGATCTAGTGTGTTTGTGTCACAGAAATTATTACTAACGCGAATATTTACAAATCTTATTGGCTTATCTGCATATAAATCTAATATCAGTCTAATATCAAATCTACAGAGGATATCAGAAACAAAATAAGTCCTCGACTAAATAAAAGACTTAATCTTCACCGATGCAGGGAATGCTTTGGATGGAAACAATATACTAAATTTCTCGTTATATAAAGGTCTTCTGGATAAGTGTGTTGCATATCTCCACTTAGATGTTATCCTCTCTTTCTTATAAAAGCATACTGTTATCAATTCTTTAATGTAATATTTTGAGCATTTATCATATTAGGTCAATTAACGAAATTTGTGACTTATTATTTTTCCTTAATAAATTCAAGGCTTTGTCGTTTTATATATCTGGCTAGATGTGACTTCATGGTAGTTAAAGAATATCTCAAATTGTTGAGTAATCAAACCTCCGGACTATACAGAGGCATACTAGCTTTTCGAAAACCAGAAGCTTTAATATCTGAAATAACATGGAGACTTATTGCTGCTAATTGAGGTTTCGATTTTGTACCCCGCACGACTTACATATCCTCGTGTCTGATGAGAAAACTATCTACAAAATTTCATATATTGCTTTGATACACATACCTTTTGAGATGGTTTAAGAGAAGTTTGATAGTTAATGCTTTGTGATCTTTGGGATGACTGAATTGTTTTCGATGGATGAATATGACACTGAGTTGTCGCAAAAATTTAAGAGTATAAATATTAACGGAACAACGCTAAATTATAAATTATTAGAGGAAGATGAGAACGAAGATATCAAGGAGAATGATAATGTAAACGAAGATCCAGCACTTTATTATGGAGAAGAATCTGATTATGTTTCAAATCTACCAATCCCAATCAATGGAAAGAGAAGACTGTCTATAATCGCCTCCTCATATGAAATAGATATTCATGAAACGTACATTTCATCATCTGTGAAAACCCAAGGAGTAGTATATAAACCTAAGTTGCAAGACTTTGAACCTATCAAAGTTTTAGGTAGGGGATCATTTGGTAAAGTATATTTGGTAAGAGAGTTGTCAACTGGAAAATTATTTGCTCTGAAACAATTGAATAAAGCTTCACTTATTGTTAATGAAAATACCAACGAAATTAATCAAACCAATTATAGGCGAACTTTGAATGAAAAATCAATTCTAGAATTGGTTAACCATCCTAATATTGTGAAATTGTACTACGCATTTCAGGATAATAATAAAGTTTATTTAATATTGGAGTACTTAGATGGTGGTGAATTATTTCATCATCTAGCCCAAGAAAAGTTTTTACCTGAAAAAACTGCTAGCTACTATGTTGCGCAAATGATAATTGCTCTAAGATATCTCCATTTGAATTTAAAGGTCATTTACCGAGATTTAAAACCGGAGAACTGTATGCTTGATTCAGTTGGTAATTTAGTATTAACAGACTTTGGATTATCTAAAGTATCTAATGATGAGAAAAATAATTCAATCACAGGAACTGTTCAGTATATGGCTCCAGAAGTAATAAAAGGCGAACCATATGATTATTCTGTGGACTGGTGGTCTTTAGGATGTGTTGTGTACGACTTGTTGACTGGATCTGCTCCTTTTACGGGGAACAATAATAAGAAGATCATTGAGAAGATTCTTTCTATGAAAAAAACTTTAAAATATCCTTATTATTTAAGTAATGATGCGAAAGATTTCTTAAGAAAATTGTTACAAGTTAATCCCGAAAAGAGGTTCGATATAGATAATGACTACGAAAAGCTAAAGCAGCATCGCTTTTTCCGATTTGTGGACTGGGATAAATTGGAAAATCTTAAAGATCATCCTGACATTTTGCCACCAATAATGCCAATTATTACTGATCCTATCTTGGCAGAGAATTTTGATAAGGAATTTACTGAAATGCAATTCACGCCTCCCGCCCACTATATAGACACAAAAGATATATTACATATTAATGGGTTTTCATATACTAATGAGAATTACTTATTGTCCTAATATTTGTATAATATACAGCCCACAATGTTGAGGCAAGCTTATATTGAAGACCCAAGTATTATATTTTGTTAATAAACTAGATTGATAGAGAATAATAGCAGTCATATATTAGTTGAAATTATTTATTGGATATAGTAAGTATTCAGTTCCATCGAAATTAATAAACATAATTTCCTTAATAAATGTAAATAACATATATAGAGCCATACAATAAAAGCTATGATATGATATCCGGGAACAGCACATGACTTATAAAGCGACAATATGATATATCCGTCTGAATTCACGTGTGATTTAAGAATTTAGACTATATTTTATACATTGATGCAAAATGGATGAAGCTGTTACGAAGAACGAGAGGAAACTTGTAAAACCATCTAACCTATGTGAGACATTAAAAGGATGTATTGGACACTGGAATGGCTAGTCATGACTCAGCTCGTCTCCATACTTGCCTACTTGATAATAAATCGAAATTTTTTCTAACTTTGAAATATATGGGCTATATTTATTCATAGCTAGTGTAGGGATTGGGGAATCACAAAAAAAAGTACGCCAGTAGTTTAATATAGATATTACATCAAAACCAGATCTCTAAAACTATCTTCATATTTAGATTATCTTTCAGTTAGAGGAAGGACTGTATATAAAATAGACATATAAACTGAGGAGGATATATTGCTTTTAGAAATAGATAGAAGAAAACCTATTCTATAATGGCAGGAAAAGCAGTCATACCTCTCGAATCTAACCCAGAAATATTCAATTGCTTAGCAGGAAAATTAGGTTTGTCGCCTGTGTTAGAATTCTATGATGTTTATTCACTAACTGATCCTGATTTGCTTGCATTTTTGCCACAACCAACTTTTGGCCTTATTCTCCTATTCCCTATTAGTGAAAATTATGAAGAGTATCGGAAAAGAACTGATGAGTTTGAAAATGAATATGATAATGAATTATTTGATCAAATTAAGTGGGTGAAACAAACTATTCGTAACGGTTGTGGATTATATGCCTTATTACATATCTTGATAAATTTACCTAGAGATACCTTAATGGAAAACCTGATAATTAGGAAATTTATTAGTAAATTATCCCCATCAATAAGTCCTGAAGAATCTGCAAAATTTGTGGAAGAACTTGAATCTAGCATCAAACTAGACGAAAATTATGGCGAGAAAGGGCAAACCGAAGCTCCAGCTGCGGAAGAAAGTATTGATTTTCATTTCATTTCATTTATCAAAGGGAAGGATAATAATATCTATGAATTAGATGGAAGAAGGAAAGGACCTATAAATTTGGGCAAGTCTACGTCGGAAACGAATATTGTGGATGAAAAAGAATTAATTAAGAAAATTCAGTTCTATATGGATAATGCAGATGAAGCAAATAAGCATAAGTTTGCAATAATGGCGGTTGGACCTTCTCAGGACTAAATATATTCTATATCTGTCCTTTAATATCTGTTTTGTTAAAATTGGGTTGACTTATTATTTGCAAAAGAGTTGATCTAGAATTTAAGCAATCAAACTCATTTGATTCTGTTATGAAAGAATTCAACTTATGCTTCTTTGCAATTGACCTAAATTCACTTATATTTTTCAATATAAACATGTCTACCAATGCTTGGAGCGATATTTTCCTATAACTCTTTGAAATTTTAAGTAGAGACCTTATAACCTCTTTTTCAAAAATAAAATTCCTTATAACACAATAGCCTAAATCAAGAATTTTACTTTCTCTGAAAAGATTCGTTATTCTAAAAAAATCATAGAAATTCCCCACCAATCTACTTTGGTTTAATGCAAATAGAATGTCGACAAATCTAAATAAATCTTCTTCACTTTTATTTTTATTGAACTCAGATAATTTTCTTGCCATTAGTTTTAACTTATAAACTTCACTGTAATTTTTCATCATAATCATATAAATAAGGCGGTAGATAAAAAATTCCAATTCCAGGCTAATAAATATTTTAGTTAAATTTACATCAGATTTCCTTTTTAAATGGTATAAATAATTCAATTGAGATTGGCATTGGTTAAACTCACCTAAATCATTATTTTGTAACGATATTTTTGCATTTGTTTCATAAACATAAATCGTGAAATCATTCTTAATATGTTGTACCATCAAATCTTGTCTTATTGACTTTAATTGATTAATAAAATACGAATAACTCTTGTTGGACTTGAACTTGGATAATACAAATTTAATACTATTATCAAGAACAGGGTATGGTCTAACATTTAGAGGATTAGGTTCAGACGTTAATCTTAAGTAGTTTTTTTCCAAATCTGTAGATAGACCAATAATTACTTTGCCTTTTGTTGGAGGAGTGAAACTTATTGGGTTGGATAACTCTTTAGCAAACCTTTCGCCCCTCTTTTTCTTTCGGATATTTGAATCATAATCCAGATTCAGTATTCTTTTCTTCGCATCTTCGCTCTTATAATCAGGCTTTTTAAGGCAAGCTAATTCTAATTTTTCTTCATTATCTAAAACTGGTAATCTCTGTTCTTCCCAGTTATTCTCCATAATTTTATTACTATGAAAGGCCATTTCGATTAAGTTTTGTAACTGACCATTGAAAATCTCCATTTTATCTTCAGTTAGCTCTTCTCTAGCTCTCAAAAAGCACCTATTAACAAAGTCCTGTAAGGTTTGGGGCCATTGAAAAGATGTTACTTCGTTACTTTTTCCTTTATTCTTCTCTTGGTCATTTTTACTTCCTAATTTCAATGAGGAGTTCACCTCGTTGTATTTTTTCCCCATAATGACTAGTTTGAAATTAACTTGATCCTTGTCTCTATAGTAGATTATTCAGTATTTGATGATTTTAGGGAAGCACTCAGAAAGTCTAGTCACGTGACTAAATATTTGTTTCTATTTTATATTTTATATTTTATATTTTATGTTATCTTACTGAAAAATATAGAATCATATAAGCTGACCTATAATCTATGGTCCTGTAATTTATTGTACTTTTACCTTGGCCTTATTAAAATCTTACTTTTGAATCCACCTTGCAAGTTTAATGGAGTCTTTGTTGCAGAAAAGAATACATCTGATTTTTTTTCTTCTTTAAATCATTTAAAAAGAATTCGTAATTATTTATATACCATGTTATATTTCTTCAATTTTTTTGAAAGCAAACCCCCCTGGCTATATTAAATAAATCAACTTTTGCATCTAATTGTTTTTGTGTCACATATTCAACAACTGATGTTTTTCATGGAGAAGAATATTTGACTATTTAGAAATTAATCTCATGAAGTCTTCTATATTTGGTAATGATAAAGCCTCCAATATTGCTATTACTACAAAGTCTAGATACTCTAAACCAATGTCAAATAGTCTTAGGACAAGCAATTATGCGATAAATAATAGTAAATCAAAATCGTGGAATCTCGAAGAGTTAATAAGTGCATATCAAGATACAGGTATATTGCCTCCTATTCTATCACCTACCATACCTGGTTCTGAAAAGCCAATTTCATCAGGATCTCCAAGTAAGAAGGAAAAAGATAATTCATTGAAGAAGAATGAAGAGATTGATAGTGATCTGATTCCTTTGTCAATGTTATCACCTACTCTTCCTCCAGTATTTGATGATTTAAAACGACCTACTAATCAAATCCAACAACCAATACCCCGGAAACCAATTACGATTAAAGAAGATATTCTCCTTTCAACAGCTCCTTCTAAAACTAAAATACGTTGGATAAATAAAATGAATGATTCTACGAAGCCAAAATTTCTCCTCAGGGTTATATTTGACAACAAAAAGAATTACAAGGAGAAATTAGAGTCTGTAGAAAACCTAGCAGGATTAGGTATTACAAGCATTGACAGTAAAGAAGTGGCAAGTAGTAAGAAGAGTGAAAAAATAGGATCTTCGATTGCGAATGATAAAGAAAAGGATAAAAAATCTTATTCTAATATAAACACCAAGAAATCTTTAAACTCAAATCAAAATGATGAACCTCATCTCAAGGATTCCCTTCTGGAAAGAGAATTAGAATTGATCGAGAAAGAAAATGAATTAAAATTGAGAGAAAAAGCATTATTGGAACATGAGAACAAACTCAAGACAATTCTGGAACGCAGAATGAATTCTAAACTAGTAGATAGTAAGGATATTGTTTCAAGAGGAAATAGTAAATCACAAATTGAAGATAAGGGTTATATAATGAACAAAAAACTTCACTGGATCAAGTTAGCAAAGGTTTGCAAATCGAATTCCGAAAAGAGCCAAGATATTACATCAATTATAATGGAAATAGACGCATTGTTGATGTTTATAATTGCTTATGATTATGATGAAAAGTTCAAGACTTTGGGAAAGGTGATACCAAATGGAAGATATTGGAAAATGTTGGATGACGATATTGTAAAATTAATTAATAGGACTAAATCTTTACAGAAGACACAAGAGCTTGCAAATTTTGATTTTTTGAGGTTTTTAATCTGTCTTTTACATTTAACAAGAGCCACAGTTTTAAAGAGAATCAATACTGTTACTACTAAAATCATCGACCTGCATATTAAGAAAAATGATAAGAATGATAGCAAAGAAAGTGACGAATCTATGAATGCCAAAACTATAGAATTACAACAGTCGATAATCTATAACTATGATTTGATATCAGAACACATGTGTGCCTCCCAGCCTAATGAATTATATTCGTATATCTCGAATAGATTTCCAAAGACTTGGGCAAATAGAAAAACAGATATCGAAGTATCTCCTATGGAGCAGGGTGATATCATACCGTCAAAATTGAAATATTATTTACCAGTTGGCATATACTCCAATCTTCACGAGATGAGTGGTTTATTATATTCGTTTTTAAGCGAGTATATTACAAATCAACAATCATCTAATAAAGTTGGTTATTCATTACAAAGTGGTAAGTTTTAAATGCATAAATAGAGAGATTTAGTTATATATACCAACTAAGCTACTAATTTCTATTTTTTTTGACGACACATATATTTCTCCTTGTATATCCAACTATTTCCAATAGTTTTAACTTCAAATAGTTCACTTAGTCTTAGCCATGCTGCTGCTTTCATCAAATCTTTTTTATGTGTCTTTGATTTCATAGACCATAAATCACCTAATTTTATCATAGAATTTACATTACCCATAGATGCTGACTTTGACAATAAGTTCATACCATTTAGCTCGAATTTGTGAGGCGTTCCCCATCCGTTTATCAAAGCAATGCCTAATTCATGATAAGCCAATGATATGGTAGTTGGTTGTTTTTTAGTCTGATTAATAATTTTAGACAATCTGGACTTTGGTAATTTTGAAAATTCATCAAGTAAATCATACACTTCAACGGGTGTATCTACGGTATTAATGGCAAAAGAAATCAAGACATCGAGTTCCAATTTATTTAATTTTTCGATTAGAGTCGTTGAGTTTGTACTGGTATCAACAATAATACACTTGCAAATCCATTTGATTGACTGTATATGACTTTGCTTAACTCCTTGTCCATATCTTAGTGCCATCCCATAGAGAAACATCGCCTTTGGGTGATTATTAGGAATACTTGCGGCAATTTGTAGTTGGTATGATGCCTCTCTATCTTTTGACGCTTTTCGAAGCTGAGATGCAAGTTTAATTCTAATTTCTGCTGACATATCATTAGAATTGTAATTATTTATGCTGTATGTTGAAGTATCTTCTAAAGCTAATTCGCTCTTTGACGTATAATTTGAATTCAGGCCCGAGGTAGACTTGGTGACAGTATCTGAAGAACTGATTGAAGCATCGTCTCCAAAAATGTTGTCATATTGATCTTGATCTGCGAAATCCTCTGAATCCCAAATCTTGGAATCTTTCACTAAATTAACTGATTGACGATCAAAATCAGCTACATGTGAATTCGTAGAATATCTTTTAATGTCTACTTTGAACGATTCAACCGATTGGTTATCTTTTAAGACCACATTAAGAGGTAATTCTCTAATATTCATATCTTGCATTATAGGATCTCTTTTGTCAAATGTACGTTTAGATTGTGATTTCTCTTTTTGATGAATTGCTGAGTCGTCAAACGAAGTGTCTTCTTCTGTTGCACTATGGGAGTCTATCCATACGACACTATTTCTGTAATTTTTATTTTCGTTCTCTAAGCTTATATTATCGATATCTAACCTATCAAGTAACCGACCACTTGTCTGAACCGATTCGTAAGAATATATACTTGATCTATCGATGTAGGGATCCTCCGTCGTTACGTTTCTTCTATCAGTTGATTTCTCCTCTCTCCTCTTTTGATCCTTATCTTTTTTAGATCGTGACAGATGAAGCCCAAGTTGGCGCAAAGGGGAGTTGATAAGCCCACGTTTACCATTCATTGAGACCCTGTCTAGTATGTATGTATATCAATAGAGTTAGTCAAATTGACCTACTCTAATCTTCTTATAATACTATTAAATTTTATATGGTTAACGCACGGATATTTAAAGTAGCCTACATGTCGTTAAAATCGCCAATCCTCTATAGAACGGTGTCACATCTGGGTATTTTTAGCTACAAAAAGAGCATGCGCGATAATACTTTAGATTAAAAATAATAACGTCTTTCATACCGCATGTCATTTGTTTGGCTTGAAAATCGAAATACTCGTTTGTTTCGTCTATGTACATTTTAGGAGTTTTCTAGACATTATTTTCAAATCACCGACTCATCTGTTCTTATAATACGTCGGTTATATGTTAACTATTGCCATTTTTTATCGAGAATGATACTATTGTAACATAGAAGTGCCAAGATACTTTTACATCATAGACTTATTAATGCGTTGAGGATACCGATGCAAAGTCACTAACAGATGTGTCAGCTAAGGTAGCTTTCATATAAAATTTTTATTTTCAACTAGACTTTATTTCACAGCTACAAGTGTTCTACAGAGATGAACGAAATACTATTTAAAAGTATGTTTTACATCTATTATTTATATATGCTATTAGTCCTTATAGAACAAACTGATGTGATTAGAATGGTTCCAAATTTGAGAAGAAAGTCTCGGTAGTTATGACTATCTTCTCGTCTTTTGTTTCCTTAATCTTCATGTCCTTATTCCTCATCATGTAGATTCTTTAACATGTATATTTCACAAGCAAGACTATGACCAGTGTTTCCTCTAGGTGTATCTATGTTCTTAAACCCAAACTTTTTATATAAAGTTACAGCTTGAGCAAGACTTCTAGTTGTTTCTAGATAGCACGAATTGAATCCATTTCTCTTTGCATGTTCAAAGCTCAAGTTGAGAAGCTCTCTGGCATAGCCAAGACCACGAACTTTAGGCAAAAAATAAAACTTCTGGACTTCCATAATAGATGCATCACCTTTCAATGGTGATATTCCACCACCACCACATACAATATCGTGTTCGTCAACAATTACCCAATATTTTGAATTTTGTTGATTGTAGACATCGTATAAGTTATCTAAAATTGGATCCGAGACAGCAAAACCTGCTTCAGCTGCTAATCCGAATTCTTTTGATACTTCACGAATGACTTTAGCAATGCCTTCGTTATCTTTGGCTTGGATTGGTCTTGTGGTAAACATTTATAATGAAGGTTGATCTGAAAAGTTTCTTCGGTGCGCATCTGGAACTTTTCTACAGAACAATTCCATAATATATCACAGTTGACTTAGAATGTCTTCTAAAACTATATAATAGTTTTGTATTGCTATATCAATGGTACTTTATACTTTAGGAATTTTTCAATTATGATTATTCTTGTTTAGTTTTAACCTCAAAACACCATTATTTTTTTAAAGTCTTTTTTTCTGAATTATTTCAATTTTCTAGTAAATTAATAAAATCTATTTTGGATGTGTAGGTTTATAAGCATATCATAAAACATAGTAATTTTATTAAGAAGTATTTACTATGAATATTTATTACGGTATTTAAGGTCTACAAGTAGTATGCATAATACAAGGAACAAATATATATCTTGATTAGATTACCGTATTCTTCAACACAGTATATTTGAATAAAAGTATAGTGAAATTCCATCAAATTCGAATCAAACTACAGTTATATCGGCTTATCTGTTTATTGTGTGTATTGCATAATACTGACTCATTGAATATTACAATTGGCTAAAGGAAAAGGAAAAGGAAAAACTATGAACCGTTAAACTCATGTCTAACTTATCAGAACCCAGTAATAATACGTATAATAGAGATTTCAAGATCATGACATGAGAAGAATCATTTATGAGCTATTCATTTATATAATTTATAAACTACTTAACACCGGTTTTAGCTCTTATTGCGAAAAATAATTTTGGAACCTTAATAAGGAGAATAGAGCATTGTTTCTATTCGTTATATATAGCTGTTAAAATATACTATGGGAAAAAACTAAGCTTTAATGTAAGCTACGTATAAACAAAGGTTTTTTTCATACAAGAGTACTATAAGTATAAAGTAATGTCCAGAAGTAAACATGAAAAAGATTAAATGGAATAAAATATTCAACATATTGAAGTAGCTAATGCCTTTAAGAGTTAAAAATCATCAACTAGCCAGTTTTGGAAGTCCAAGGTCTTAAGAAATATATTTCCAAGCTGTTCTTAAAGAAGCATTTTTACTAATTTAGACAAATTTTTACTTAACAGATGCGATTACTTGAGGTTGACCATATATTATACCAAGGTTCGTGCCCCAGAGGTGGTTTTCGGCATGCATTGGATGCGAATTATTTCAAAAAAGATAGTTGTCATCCCAGAAGAAACCACATCTTATCGTTCGGAAATTAGAAGTAGGCAGCACATCATTCTTGGTTATTTTCTATCTATATAAGTTCATAAAATAAATGTCTTTTAGTTGGATTTGGTGATTTTTATCAACGATTTGGTTCATAAGTTGTTTTAAGTAACCAAGCGATATATTACAAAATGGTCTTCTTTGATATTGTCAAGTTAGTTCTTAGGTGCCAGAATAATACATTAAGAAGTCATGTTATATTTTACGAAATATCTTCTACCGTTAAATAGTATTATAAAAGTAATCTTATTTTGGAAATTTGCGGCAACTACTAGCTGAAAAAATAATGAAACCTATTATAGACTGTTATCGAAACCAGAGCCTCAATGAACCAATTAGAAACTGCTGTAATAGAGTAGCTTTCTGATAATAATCAGCTCATATCTTCTCACCACTTCAGTGTATAAATCGGCTACTCCCTTGTATTTACCGGCTATGCTAGAATTTAGAAGCCAACGAAAACAAGTCGTCCTATAGAAGATAGCTTTACGGCATTAAAATTGGCATTAAACGGCAAAATCTACTAATCGCTTACCTATGCGGCTAGAAAAAAATTGTACAAAATGAGACAGATATTTATACTCCAATAACCGGAATTTTAACTGCGAAGTATATAGTATTTACAAATACAAGATGGAAGTTATTCAGGCACATCGCCCTCAAGTTTCACCAGAACTTGATCCTTCTACTTTATCCAATTACCAAAATTTCAAAGTCAAACAAACTAATTTAACCTTTGATGTTTTATTTGAACATAAAATCGTTAAAGGTAACGTTAAGTTTGAATTGGACGTATTACAGAACATCGAAGAGATACAGTTAGACACTTCATTTTTAAACATCTTTGGAGTAAAAGTCAATGAAGAACCTCAAGAATTTAAAGTTGAAGATAGACTTGAACCTCTTGGCTCACAATTAAGAATCATTGGCACAAGAAATAAGAACACATCTATTGAATTAAGCATAGAATTCGAAACTACTACTAAATGTACAGCTTTACAATTCTTAGACAAAGAAGCTACTGATGGTAAAAAGAAGCCTTACTTATTCTCTCAATGTCAAGCGATTCACGCTAGGAGTTTGTTCCCATGTTTTGATACTCCATCTGTAAAATCTCCTTACAGAATGATTGCCACATCCCCTTCATATACTTTAATGTCCGGATTATTAGAATCTATCGAAGGAAATACATACAAATTCAATCAGCCAATACCAATACCTTCATATTTGGTTGCTTTGGCTTCCGGAGACATCGTCAAGGCTCCAATTGGTCCAAGATCTCATGTTTTTTGTGAACCATTAAAGATAGACATGTGTAAATATGAATTTGAGAATGACATGGAACATTTTATCAAAACTGCCGAATCTCTCATCTTCAAATATGAATGGGATCAATACGATGCTCTTGTTTTACCTGGAAGTTTCCCATATGGTGGTATGGAAAACCCAAATATCACTTTTGCTACTCCAACATTAATTTCAGGTGATAGACAAAACGTTGACGTCATGGCCCATGAATTGGCCCATTCTTGGTCTGGTAATTTAGTCACTAACTGTTCCTGGGAGCACTTTTGGTTAAACGAAGGTTGGACTGTTTACATTGAAAGAAGAATTCAAGGTGCACTTCATGGAAATGAATTTAGAGATTTCAGTGCCATTATTGGTTGGTCTGATTTAGAGGCCTCAATCAAGGCTATGGGCGAATCTGCATCTAGATTCTCTAAATTGTTCCAAGACTTAAAAGATAAATGTGATCCTGATGATTCCTTTTCTACAGTTCCATATGAAAAAGGGTTTAATTTATTATATCACATCGAAAAGACTGTAGGGGGAACTGAAGTCTTTGATCCATTCATCCCTCATTATTTTAACAAATTCAAGTATTCTTCGTTAGATACCTTCCAATTTTTGGATACATTATATGAATTCTTCTCAGATAAGAAGGAGCAATTAGATTCTATTGACTGGAAAGCATGGTTATACCAACCTGGAATGCCACCAATCACCCCTAAATTTGATACTACCTTAGTTACTCAATGTTACACATTGGCAGATAAATGGTTTTCTGTTACCACCGGTGATAAGAATTTCAAAGAAGTTTTCAACTCAGATGATATTGCAAATTTTAATGCCAACCAATCTGTGGTTTTCTTAAATACTTTACTCGACTTCAATAAGAAAGATAGTTTTAGCTGGAAGAATCACCAGGATGCCTTGAGAGCTATGGATTTAATTTACTCATCATACCCTAATTCTGCAAATGCTGAAGTCCTTTCCAGATGGTATTTATTACAAGTTACAGGAGAAAACAAAGAATATTACGATAAATTAGGTGAATGGCTTGGTACAGTGGGTAGAATGAAATTCGTGAGACCAGGGTATGTTTTATTAAATGAAGTGGATCATGAATTGGCCATCAAATACTTCAAGAAGTATGAAGCAAACTATCACCCAATTTGTAAAGCTATGGTGAAGAAGGATTTAGGATTAAATTAGAAATGAAAATGGAATCGAAAGTATATAATTAGCATCCAATAAATATTTAAAGTCAATAATAATGTAACTTAAAAATAGTCTCGAGGGACGTGATTCACAACAATAAGGCGCATTATGCCACATCAGTTTTCGTATTTGTGTAATAGAATTTTTGTGCACACTCAGATATCAAATGTTGTGAATACACGAAACCATTATCTCTTGTAAAGTAAATTTATTGTATAAGGAGCTTATATTACAATATCAAATGTCTATCTCACTTCCGAATTTTAGCGTAAGTTGATTAATGGATATCTGAATCGTTAAATGAAGAACATCGAACGATTTCTATTTTTTTTTTCAGTTTCTAACTATTTTTAGTTTCCACAAATTACTGAACGTTTTAGCTACGAAAGAATCCGTAGTGACTTAGGAACTGTCTCTGGAACTCTCAGCAAACTTCGTCCAGTCCAGGAATTCTTTGACGTTAGAAGGGTTTCTAAACCTGCAAATTTCAATGAAGTTCAAAGTAGAGTTTCTTACAACTTAGGTCATTTTTCATCTAATTACATTGCTATTGTTTCAGTCTTGAGCTTATATGCTTTAATAACAAATACATTATTATTGTTTGTGATCTTGCTTGTTTGTGTTGGTATATTTGGTATTAATAAATTAAACGGTGAAGACCTTGTTACTCCATTCGGAAGATATACTCCTTCTCAATTATATACTGGTTTATTGATTGTTTCAATTCCATTAGGATTCTTTGCTAGTCCAATTTCAACTTTCATGTGGTTGATTGGTTCAAGTGGATTTACTGTTTTTACTCATGCTTCATTAATGGAAAAGCCAATTGAAACGGTCTTTGAAGAAGAAGTTTAGATATTTATAAAAGACATCTATGTAACTAAACTTAATATATTAATTCAATATAGAAATGTACTGTGTTAAAATAAATGTAACCTTAGAATATGTCACTACTTGCTAATTTATTTAAGATAGCACTAACCAAATATTATCATAAAAGAGTATCCTTAGAATGTCACTACTTGCTAATTTGTTTTAGATGTCACTAACCAAATATTATCCTAACAAAGTATACACAACACATTACTAAAACATTTCATAAATTAAACATGCTATAATAGATTATTAACCATATATATTAAGAGCGATTATACAGACACAACTATATTGGATCGATAAAATCTCAGCTTGGAATGAAGATATAACCAGTCTAATAAGCTCAATAAACCAACTTAGATGTTCAACTTAGTTCTTCTCCAGTGTCTTCTCTTAGCATTGTATCTGATAGTGTTATCAGTTCTCAATCTGATCCATTGAGGTAATGGTCTGTTTTGCTTTTGAGCTTTAGCTAACTTTTGCTTGGTCTTAAAAGATTTGTTAGACTATAAAAATGTTAGTATTAAAATTCCTTTACTTAGTCAGATACATGTCATCACGTTGTAATTAATTTCTTAAATTCCAGTAAACTCGAAACACATCTTTAAAAGATAATCCTAGTTATTCTCTCCTTTTCTTTTTTTAATGAATATCCTTGTCCTTTTAATTCAAATTCTAAAAGTAATCACATATCTGAAAGTACTATCCTCCCAATATTTCCATCAATATTTCCAATACATGAGTAAACTTCATTCTTCATACTATCAATAACAACAACTGTACATCAAAACCCTGACTATCATATATTAAACCATCTTTGAATACATACAGGCATCTTAAGTATCTAATGATTAAGAAGGAAACTGTATTAAAAAATTTTAGTACTGAAAAGTTTAACGCTTCACTGGACCGAACAGGTTGGAGACACACAATGGCCAGAAAAAAAATTTCATCAGAATTACACAAAACCAAATGAGTGTTGCCTATCCCTAACATAATTCGACCTATAGCAGAAAGTGCGGCTACGTGGACATTTGCACCCATAACACCAATACATAACGTGAGTGTGCTAGTCACATGATAAGTGACTGCTTATTTTTAGATTGATAATCTTCACCAACTCCAACCTAATTGAAGGTTATAACATTTATTACTCTAAAGAAATCCTTTTGTATAACCCACAGTGTTACATAAAGAGTAACTACACAGGATAATAACACAGAATACACACAGAAATGCCAATATCATAATATAGTATTATAAAAGTTTAAATTATACTATGAAGAAGACTAACTCGACTTATCATGAAATTATTTAGCTACACTTTTAATTAAATCGTAGATAGAATTTTCAAGTATCCTTTTATATTTTCGAACAATTCATGTTGTCATGTAGTACTCAATATTAGTTTTAAATGCTTATGATAGAATGCCAGCAATGTCATATAATTTTAGTTTATATAAAGAGTCTATTTTATATAGTCATCTTACATAGGCAATGATATAGTATTATAGAAATTCTCAAGTAGACTATGTACTTACTTTTGTGGGATACGTCTCAAGTAGACTATGTACTTACTTTTGTGGGATACGTCTCAAGTAGACTATGTACTTACTTTTGAGGGATACATATGTAATTTAACTAGATTCATTTACCAGAATTCATTAGTAGAATATATAGTCGAGTATTTTTGTGAATGTTGGTAATATCAATACTAAAGAAAGAAACAAAGGAATGAAGCACCAGAGCAATAGAGTATTAAACTTATAAGTTCATAATTGCTGAGTACCTCCCAAGAGAAAATATTACCCTGTCATACATATATTTATTATTTGCAGCCGATTCAAACCAACCTGCATATAAACACCAAAGAAAATTCGAAATTCATAATATTATATACAGTCTCTGAAATTTTGATTCTAGTGAGTCTTGATACTAGTGAAAAAAAAATTTTTGAGACTTTGTAAGTTTAGTTTTTTTCATAACACACTATAGATAAAAATGACCAGAACTTCTGTCTTAGCTGATGCTTTAAATGCTATTAACAATGCCGAAAAGACCGGTAAACGTCAAGTTATGATTAGACCATCCTCCAAGGTCATTATCAAGTTCTTAACCGTTATGCAAAAGCATGGTTACATTGGTGAATTCGAATACATCGATGACCACAGATCTGGTAAGATCGTTATCCAATTAAACGGTAGATTAAACAAGTGTGGTGTTATCTCCCCAAGATTCAACGTCAAGATTGGTGACATTGAAAGATGGACTGACAACTTATTACCAGCTAGACAATTCGGTTACGTTATCTTAACCACTTCTGCTGGTATCATGGACCACGAAGAAGCCAGAAGAAAGCACGTCTCTGGTAAGATTTTAGGTTTCGTTTACTAAGCGCTTGGGATACTATTTAGATCTGTATAGTAATATAATAATGTCCGAAATAAATTGACTGCATGTAAATGGCTTAACTTAGCATCAATCTAACTGATCTTTTCTATATGTTGGAATTCCTCTTTATAAGGTGGACTTATAGACTATGATAATAAGACTGATAATAAGACTACAAAAGGAGCTTTGAATATTAGGGCTAAAACCCTATTGAATAATCATATCACGTTTTATATTTTGAGTAGTGCACTGTTGGTTTTCTAATGCGATCCCTATTTCCTGTATGTATGGTGGAAGTAACTTCCACCTGACTCTCGATTCCAGTTTCCGACTAACATCACAGAAAAATTAAGTGAAAAAAATCTTTTACTAAAAGAAAATTCAGAACTAAATCAGTATCATAATAATAGTTAATAATGTCTTCTGGTATGTTTGAATAGCGTATTATAGCTCCATGTTTAAGAGAGTTGGAACTATTGTATAGTTTCAAGTTAAGCGTTAATTGTATGAAGTTTATTCGATAATCTTTAAGGGTGTGATATAATTTTAAACAACGTCAATGAAAAGCTGAAATGAATAAGTGGAAGTAAAAGAATGATTACTTAGATGTAACGAATAGTGATGTATGAAGATGTTTTGTTCGAAAATTCATGAATGTAGTTGAGGGATTAACGCACTTAAACAACCCTTCTGTTGGAGTATGTGACTCAGGCAAAATACTAACATAAAAATAGGTCCTGTTAGAGATGGCTCCCAAGTTTTTGGTGTTGCCCGTATCTTTGCTTCTTTCAACGATACCTTCGTTCACGTTACTGATTTATCCGGTAAGGAAACCATTGCCAGAGTTACTGGTGGTATGAAGGTCAAGGCCGACAGAGATGAATCCTCCCCATACGCTGCTATGTTGGCTGCCCAAGATGTTGCTCAAAAATGTAAGGAAGTCGGTATTACCGCTGTCCACGTTAAGTTAAGAGCTACCGGTGGTACTAAGACTAAGACCCCAGGTCCAGGTGGTCAATCTGCTTTAAGAGCTTTAGCCAGATCTGGTTTAAGAATTGGTAGAATCGAAGATGTTACCCCAGTTCCATCTGATTCCACCAGAAGAAAGGGTGGTAGAAGAGGTAGAAGATTGTGATTGGTTTCATTTCGTTCAGATTTGATTTCTTTCATTATCTTAATTTTTGATTATTATACTAGAATTGGTTAATAGTATTGGCATAATTTTTATTAATGATTCTCTATGATTAAATTGGCCGTTATTTGTTAATCTTTTGGGAATATATAATCTTCTATTCTTCATATACTGCAACTTTATATATATTAAAAATGTACATTTACTATAAAATATCTTTAGTGTAGAGTACAGTATAAAAAATATATTTAAACAGAAAAATAAAAAAAATTTGTAAGAAGTGTATGTTATTGAAACTTGTAACAAAGTCACACCATGACCTATTTCATATCTATGTACGATTGTCAAGACGTTATATAACACGCTCTAAAGACCCAAAAGCTCTTGTGGATTTATTATTGAATTCATCAAAGCCAGAATTAAATGTTGATGCACAACCTAAGTTCCATCAGTTAATTACAGAATTGCCTAAAGATAATACATATTCAATACATTCCAGTCATAATGAAGTCGAAATAAACTTTCCTAAGTTCCAAAATGAGAGATTTTATACCAAAGGAGATATAGGTGGCTTGGGATCACTTTATTTAACATATTATTATATTAAAAGTGCATTAAATAACGACCCACATCTTTCTTTTTCGGAATACTTAGACTTATCTAAAGACTTTATTAAGACTCTCGAAGAAAAATTTGCTTATAATCAAAGTACTTCCAAACAACTGATTAAAGAGTATGTTGGACAATTTGTTTTGTATGATATTAATCAATGCCTGCAGTTTTTGAATCGATTTTTATCAACCAAATCAACAAAAGAGTATTCTGGTTACATCAATTATATTGCACCTGGATTTAAGAAACACAAGGTTGATTATGATTTAATATGGAATGGGAAATATGGAGATTGCAAATATGATCTCCCTAAACTTGATCAACCTGAACTAAAATTTAACCCACTAATTCTAGCATGTAATATAAATGATATTAAGTTTTTATATCTTGATTACAATAAACTCGATCTCAAGCAATGTAAAAATGCACTAGATGTCCTATTTAATTTTGGAAGGCTAACTCACGAATTTCATGCTTCATTATTTCTATTTAAAACATATAAAGATTCAGGTACACAATTTGTGAAAGCAATGAAAGAATTTGACTCCCTATTTATGGAGATTTTAAAATATAATTCAATCCTAAAAGTAATTGAATCTCATAAGGTAAATACAAAGGATGATATTAATAGAATATTTTATCAATATATTGCCTATGTGGATTTAAATTCTAATGATAACATAGATTTGAATCTCAGAAATTGGTATCAAAATGTTATCAATAAAATAGTACACAAGTCAAAATTGAAATATGGAGAAGATTTATTGCCAAAGCAAATTTTAAATCTTAAAAAGAAGAATCATCTTCCATTTGTTCAGCCTTTGGAGTTTCCAGATTTTCTACACAATAAAGTGCTAGATGAAACCAATGACCAAGCCTCATTTGTGGAGATTGAGTTGTTTGGAAACGACTTTCTCAACCTCACCTTGCAGAAGTTTATAATTATGTCTGGTAGCACTGATCCCAAAGTGTATCACCACAATCTAAGTAGATTTCGTGATGTAATTCATGAACATATTAAACAATCATCCGAAGTACGAGAGTTGTTTCCTGAAGGATATAATGAATACGTTACTGTCAATAATTATATCGGTATTTTTGCTATGTTGAACTACAAGTCCTGCGAGGAATTCTTATTATCTTTTATTGAACAAGAAGTTCCTACTACATTTGATACCTTTATTGATAGTTATAAGTTCATTATTTCCAACGCAAATTTGCCTTGTTTAAGATTGAACGAACAGGCGTCTCAGGATACCATCGCTAATGCATTTTGCTTGCCTTCCTTATTCGATTATTCTTATATCACACGTAGCATGCTTATCAATGGATCATTGATATATCCAGGTAGAGACAATAGATGGACTTCAAATTTTCTTTTTAGGCATTATTTGAATCAATTAACAAAGCTTGGAATATTAAATTATAAAGTTACGTTAAAGTATGTGCTATTCAAGAATCTACCTGATTATTCAATGCATTATTATCTGTCAATTATCAAACTATTGAATTCAAATCATTTTTTCAATTACGTTTTGAATGACTCTAATGTATTCTTATTATTTCGGAATAATAATTATGAGAAGGTTTTATTGGAGAAAAGGTTTAACAAAAGCTTGATATTTAATCAGTTTGGACAATATATGGGCATATTAACAATTAATAACCAATTACAAAATTGGGTTGCAAGCATAGTTGAATACATTATTGGGATGATTGAAAATTTAGACCATATTGAAGCTGATGAGTTTTTAAAGAACTTAAATCAGAAGTTTCTAGAATCTAGACTTCCCTTGAATGAAATGTTCAAATGCAAACAACTAAACTATATCCAGAAAAACATAGATAAGTTCAAGTTGAGAGAGTTGAAACATGATAAAGCTGATGCTTACTTTCATTCGTTTATGGGTAGACAGTTTCTAATATATCTACTTAATAAAATACATCTAGCTCATAATCTTGATAATTTTATTAGTTCAAAAAATGAACTGATGGAACTACTAGATGAAATTTCTGATAGACTTCCTATATCAGGAACACTGTTTCGAGTCAATATGTCTGAATATTTCGGAAATTATATTATGCAATATGGTATAGAAGAAGCTGAAAGTTATGGAGAAAAATTCATTCGGCAGATTCTAAACTATGGAACTGAAAACCTAACTATTGTTGATAAAATTTCATTGAATGTGGAATACCAACCAAACAACAAAAATAAAAGCTTTTCATTATGGGATGATTCTGCAATACGTTTACCCCTTAATTCCATATCTTCAAATTTACACAGATTGTTATTGATTAACTATTTCGTATCTCGTCCATACTTAGGATTAATATGTAAAGGAGGTTCATCTAATATTCACGAATTACCAGATATTTGCACAAAATTTAATTCAATGGGAAATGAATTCTACAAATTTTCTATCATAGAAAGTATTTTTATGTCAAGAATTAAACTTAAACCAGAAGTTTTGGATCAATTACTTTCGTTGTTCTTTGATAGAAAGTTAAAATCTATTATTGCATTTAAAAATGGATTATATGATCCTTTTGGAACACCTGACTATTTGAATCTTGTAAAAGGATATATCCAAAACGAGTACTTTTTCTTACGGTTTGGGAACCAATCATTAAATCAAACATTAGGATCTCTTCAATTCCATGGAGCTGATGTACATTTATGGATCTCTAACATTGTCCTGATATTTTTACTGCAAATAAGAGGAAAGTCCTCTGATCAACAATTAATAATGATTAAGCAGCTTAAAAATTCAATTGAGAAGGAATTTAAGAAAATCAGCTTATCTCTGTGAAGAACATTTGGGAATGTAGTTGGCGAATAATTAGCTTCTACTGGGAATAAATATTTCTCATTAGTATTTCACAGCTTCTGGATAATAGAATGAAAATACTGATATCAAGCAGAATTACGGAAAACCAAGGTCGCGGGGTATACTGCAGAATAATTCTATTTACGATGCAATATCAAAATAATAGTCAATGAAATGTTCTACTAGTTATAGGATTTATAGATTAATACATGTCAAAATTTTGTCGTATTACCCTATCAATTGAAATGAAGTATAAGAAACGAAGAAGCAAAAAATCACTTTATATACTTGCTATCATTATAAAGATTTATTTACCAGTCAGAAAAAGTTCGTTTGAGAGCAAACATGCTATTGCTTTGGATTAGAAACCAATCTCAAATATTAAATTTTATTTTGCGGAGAACTTGAAACTTTTCCTTTTGTGACTGAAAATTTAAACTTTCTCCATAGTTCAAATTAGCATTCTAATCAGAACTTTTTCAATAAAATGGTTGGCATAGCATTAGAAGCCTTACAGACACCTCAAAATGAGGTTAGATCTGATAATGAAGATTTGACGAACGTATTTTCTCCTGGTGAAATAGCTGTTGAACAGGAATCTGTTGAATCTGTTGAATCTGTTGAAGATACCTTCCCGGATGGAGGTTGGAAAGCCTATTCAGTTGTGATTGGATCATTCCTCGGGCTTTTGACTACATTTGGCATGCTTAACTCTATTGGTGCAATTCAAGCGTATATTTCAACACATCAACTTGCAGATGTTAAAGCTAGTACTATATCGTGGATCTTTTCTATTTATACATCGTTTTGCTTCGCATTTGGAGTTTTTGTGGGGCCTTATTTTGATCGAAAAGGATCATTCAAACTTTTAACATTAGGTACAATAATTATCTTTGGTGGGTTTATGGCTTTGGCAAATTGTACAGAGCTCTATCAATTTATTTTGTCATTATCGATATGCATTGCTCTTGGAAGTGCTATGTGTATAACACCATTAGTAGGTGTGATAAGTCATTGGTTCTACTACCGCAGAGGTAGTGCCACTGGAATAGCAACAATTGGTGGCTCAGTAGGTGGAATGGTGATTCCTTTGATGTTAAGATCTTTATATCTGAGTGTTGGTTACGTTTGGGCAGTTAGAATATTAGGTTTCTTTTCACTTGGATGTCTTTCATTATCCATTTTTTTGGCAAAAGAAAGAATAGTTAAGAGAGAACCTGCCGATAAAGTTAAAAAATCTAGAGGTGTAAGAATATTGGGAATGCTTAAAAAGCTCAAAGATCTTAAATATACCTTTATGATTGCTGGTGTATTTTTAGCAGAGTTATCATTAGTTTTATTAACCACATATTATTCCACCTATGCTATCTCAAGAGGAATGAGTGAATCATCTTCATATTTATTATTAACAATCTTTAATGGTTGTGGTATAGCAGGGAGATTTGTACCAGGATTTCTCTCTGATAGCTATGGGCCATATAATTTAATGGTGGGAATGTTAATAGGAGTTACTTTATCGATGTTTTTATTATGGCTTCCATTTGGTTCTAGTTTCAAGGTTTTATATGCATTTGCTGCAGTTTCTGGGTTTTTCACTTCCTCTATCCTTACCTTAACTCCAGTTTGCTTAAGTACAATTACAACCGTTGACCAATTTGGTGCCAAGTACGGTTTATTGTATTCCTTTGTTAGCATTGCCGATCTCTTTGGGATCCCATTAGGTGCGCTGGTTATTGGTAATGGTTCCAAACATGAGTATGATATGTTTGCTTTGCTTTGCTCCATTCTTTCATTAGTTGGTACATCATTTTGGTATGCTAGTAGATACCGTATTGTAGGATTTAAATTAAATGTTAAGGTTTAGGTATAATTTTGGTTAACAATTATAGGGAAAATAGGATAAAATAATTTATTATTGAACATTCATATAAGTATCTCCATTGGAACCGTTCAATTATGGTCATATACTTCTTGCATATAAAATATATAACATTCTCTTACAATCCTCTTACATGTATGATATGATTTCTGATACTTTTAAGAAAAGCTTTATAATAAAATATTTTAAATATTAAGTCTGTAAATGAGTAACTCCATATAGGCATTGCAATTTCTTAGAAATTTCTATTATGTTTCGATTAGAATTTTTATCAGTTTATTTCTATAGGATAGGTCCATTAATCATTTATCCTTAAGATCTATTTTAAGTTCATCTGTCCTGACAATTCAACAATAGTTTGAAATGTAGCAGGGAGTAAATTTTTCATTCTTAAGATTAGATTCTCATAATATTCAAATCCTTAATGATATCAGATATGTATCTATAACAATAAGAAATTTCAAAGTCAAAGTCAATTGTTTATATTATTTTCGACTTACTATTCTACTCATTTCATTTTGCAAAAGAATGAGCGAATCGTCTATAATGGCTCATTTTAAATGAGTGCACTTATAGAAGGATCATTCTAGCATTTCATTCACACAAATTTAGTGATATTATTTTAATTGTCTCAAGTCTGTTTGTTAACAATATCAATTCTTTTATTTTGGCTTCGATTTAGTTGCAATTTTAAGATATTATATACATTTGCAGCAAAATTTTTCTTTATTCCATAATACTCTCTTAAATCCAATATGATAGTGAACTATTACAAAAGTAAGTTAATTCAGTACCATTATGGGGTGTATACTTTATTAGATAATAGAACCTTTTGGAACCACTAATAGGACTGTTATTATTGACAGCAGAACTAATCATAAATAAAAAATATGTTACTCACTTTTCTCTCTACTTGCATTCACAAAAGATTCCAAAATAAGTGTGTAGATTTTAATGTAAAATTTAAAATAGCTATTAAAGAATAATATACATGATGAATATAATAAACTAATTTCTTCTTCTAGTTTTTGGGTTGGAACGTGGATTCCTAGTGCTTGAAGTAGATTTTGATGCAGTACCCTCACTTAGAGTTGGCAACAGTTCTGACTCAGTTTCCTGTTGGTTGTTTCCACTCTTTGCCTCTGTCTGGATTTCCTCGAGGACTTTACTAAATTCTGGATTTATCCAATTAAGAATATATGGCGCAACAATAACCAATAACGAAATTATGAAGAATATCGTGTATAACCTATTCCTAAAAATATATCCAAACGGACTAGCCATGACTAAATCAGTCAATGATCCATTTGAAGATTCATAAAATTGCTTAACTTCCTTAATTGGAATTAATAATGGTGATTCATATCCTACAACAGTTTCAGAAGATTTATTATAAGTATCATCAACAAAATTATCAATATATATCTTAATTTCATCTTCTACTATGACTCTAAACCGGGTCTGTTCAAGAATAAAATCATATGAGATCACATTTAAGACGTATTCTCCATCATCAATGTTGTCAAAAACAAACTCATAATTTCTATTCAAAATAGACTTAGATGTCTGGAGATTTTCTGTAGTATTCTCTACTTTAATCAAACTAATATCAAACTTTGATTGGTAGTTATTGCCATTCATTAGCTGGACATTTTTTGCTTGATATATTTCTTCAATATTGCTTGGAATATCAGTTATTTGCCCTTTAAATCCAATTGAGGCCGCTAGAGTAAAAAGATTTACTAGAGTTATAATGAATATACCACAATTGTTTAACATCTTTCTTCTCTTATGCAATTAACTAGCGATAAATACATCCATAATTGATAAACTAATAAAAATAAAATGGATGTTACCCGGCCTTTTTATTCGCATAAAAGAAAGTTTCGAAACTCGGTCTTAAATATTTAAAGTTTTTTTCTTTATTGTACATGGATGTGTATTATTGTAGGGCGACAATTCTAAGATGTATTCTTAAATCCCAGAATTGCTGCTCTCTACAACACATTCTAAAGTAAACTAGTCATGTGTATGCTGCATTTGTAGCATATATGCGGGTAGTCACGGATCTTACGGGCACGGTTGAAGATGAGCTTCATTTATTGTAGTTCTTCCACTTCGACTATGCATTCTAGAGGTTCAAACATTTTTATTCATATATATAACTATTTATTAGAGATTTATTGTTTTATTCCTTTTGATCCCCATTTATCATAACAATAAAGCCCAATACTGGTTAGTATAAGACCAAAAACCTTTGATTTTGTGAACCGTTTTCCAGAGGTGCCAGAACTTCTTTCTATCGTAAAGGCGATGCTAATAAAGATTATGATGATTCTCTTCATCATGGAGGCTATCGAATAAGACACGGCCGATACCAGTCCTAATAGATAGAATGCTAAAAGCGTTTGTAAGAAATGTGAGAATGAGTCTATGATAATCAATACCATGATAGTAATGATTTTTGAATTAGATATAGCTGTAGACTCGACTGATCCATTGATATTCTTAATGACACTGGAAGCTTCGTTAACCAAAAAGCCAAAAAAAGAGAATATGAAGCCAATGGCAGAGCAGTAGAATATAATCGTTAATTTATCCGGTTTCTCAACCTCTTGTAAATTGAAATTATTGAAGAATGTTCCAAATGGATTGTTTAGAATTGTAGAATTTCTATCCACCTCCTGGCGATATGGTAAATTTGGGTCATTTTTTTCGTCTAGGGTTAAATCTGAACTAGAATATGGCAAACGTATTGAGTTTGTCCTACGTTTAACGTAATTCTTCTTCTTCCCAGCTGCCCTACTTCTATTAAATGTCTCATCTTGGGCTTCTGGAGTGCCTGAACTTGAATAATCTAGTGCCATAGCAGCAGGGGTATTTCTATTCACACTCCAGGTGATTAGTTGTTTGCCATATATATTTTGACAAGCGAATATTATCATACTTAATAAGCAAAACAGTAATCCTTTAATTTCAGATGATCCTGGTCCATTTAAAAAGTTATCTATGATGGCGGAAGGCTCTTTAGCTTCGGAGGATATAATAAATAAGACTCCAAATAAAAGAGGTATTAGTGATAAATATGTTGTTAGTGGTATTTTAATCTTATATACCAATCTGTATCCAGTTATAATAAAGATCGGAGAAAGGGTTTTGATACTAGCCACCATAGGAAGTGGAATCAACGACGTAGCCTTCAATGAAAAAAACTTCCCCACGAATTGAAACAATGCTAAAGGCATGATTTTGACCAAGGCATATTTGCTGAAGATTGCTGAGTTATTTCCCGTTGGCACGCTACCAGGGGGGAATTTTTGTGAAATATCAGGAACAACTTGGAGTAATTGAATAAACAAAAGTGAAAGTAAACCACTAATCAAGAATTGAAATTGACTTAAAAATAAGGGGTATGGAAAGTCCACTAAAATTAGTCTTGTCAATTGGGATGTTATAGAAGATACAAGATACCACAATAGACAAGGAACTATTGTATTCAATGGTATAGGAGGCAAAGCGTCCTCTAGTTTTAATGGCATTTAACTCTTATTTTCACAGAATACCTTGTATAAACTACTGTTATTGATTTCCAGATAAAGACGGCTTTTATTTATTTTTGAGATATTGCGACTATTTAATTTTATCACCAGTTATATACTCTACCGACACTGTCGCCAAAAATTAGCTTAAGCGATCCTCTAGATAATTGCTCATGAGGATCTATTTTAACTTGCTTTAGGAGCTTCATAGTTGTAATTTCTTTATTAGAGTAGTATTTGGTCTCTAATTCATCCAAAACTGATAGTTCCCAGCCAGTTTCATAAGATAACTTTAATATGTCAACATCTTTACCATACGCTATAGCCAATATTTCGTTAGACCAGTGTATATGGCGATAATTGCCCAGCTCTTTATGAGATTCCGAGGAAATTGTACTTGAGGTACCAAATGTCAAAGCGGTGACTCTTGTAGGACGTAATGTTTTCCGTAATATGAGTTCTCCGTTTACGGTACGAAGTGTTAATATATTAGTTGTGCTTGTTGAGTATATGATACCCACAATTCCAGAGTCTTCTGATATTGAGGTGATAACACTGAATTCTTCATCAATTGGAGGTGGAGTAATCTTTCTAATGAACTTATATCTAGACAAGTCCCAGAACATCAAAATTCCATCAGTATCATTACTAATACATATTTTCAAACTTTTGCTACAACTGAAAGTTACTATTGGAGCAATATGTCCTCTTAAAATGCTCTGGAACTGAAGAGTATTAGAGGAATTAGAATGAAATTTCCAAACATTTATGAGTCCATCTTCTGATCCCGTAAGGAAGATATCTTTCTCTACTTGCATTAAAGCTGTGATATTTGACAGATGAATATCAAGGAAGTAAGATTTATTAATAATTAAAGATCCACAATTTCCTTTAAATTTTGGCTTTCTGATTAATATTTCATCTTCGTACGATACGCAAGATGGTCTTCCAACCCATTTATTGCTTGTGACATTGAATTCTAGCTTCTCGATTGGCATTTTCAGTTTAGATTCAAATATAAGCTCTGGAGCCCTAGTCTTATCTATAGGAAGTAAATTATTGTTGGGGAGATTCACAACCTCCTTTATTGGGTGGGGTTTATGGAAAATCTTGGAAGGTGTTTGACCAAAGTTATTTATCATGCCAATAATGGCTTTCTTTTCTATTTCATCGTCAATATGATCCAAATCTATAGCTCCTTTATAGGAAAAGTGGTGAAAGATATTAAGAGAATTAACGGCTTCTATTCCCGTTTGCTTTTGTCCGAATATGAGTTCAATCCACAAATGAAGGTTTGCAGAAACATACGGGCTCTCTAAGGCCTCTCGATTTTTCGCAATAAATATCTTTGGATCACCATGTGCCCACGGAGGAAGTTCTACATCATTTGAAGGCTTTCCATTTTGCTGTGTTCCAAACTCAAAATTATTCTTATTCTGCAAAAACTCGGGTAAGTAAAAGAATTCTGGAGTTAACTCTCTGACATCAGTAGTATTGTCTCTAGAAGCTGAAAGCCATGCCTTCTCTATTGAGTTAAATAATCTATCAGCATGGTCAAAATTACCACCTTGTAGAAGTAAGTATGATTGAACATATGGTTTCAACCTGATTAAGAAAGATGTAACAATCATTGCAGAAGAATAATGGGTACCGTAATGGAAAGGTGGTGAAGTTGGATCTTCAAGGCTCAGAAGAGCATCATATCTCTCTTTGAATTGATCAGCTCTTGGTTGGCTCTGAGCTCCCATTGGCTTAGATAAATCCCTAAAGGTATTTGGATTAGACAAGTCTAAAGCTTCGCTTTTGTAATCTGCTATAATCCATGGAAATACTGGATATTGCGTCAAATCATTAAAAGTACGCCCAGAAAGAGTATTGATTATCATTAAATAATAAAAATTTGACATGGAACCTGATCTCCATTTTTTTGTTGCAGCTATGACTGATGATAAGGTGCCAGAGGAAAAAGCAGAGGCTATCTTTGAAGTTAGATATGAAGCACTATCAGCAATACTGCTAGTGTTCCACATGGATGAAGATTTCAACGCTTGGGTCAAATCATAATCTAAGCCGTGTCCTAAGGCATATGCTGAAAGCTTATTATGAATTGAATCACGATCTTTAGTAGATAAGCAAGTGATTAAAATACTTGCCCCATCACTGAAGAACATCTCCAAAGCAGTATCACGCAACAAGAATTGCCTTCTTGATAAGCAACTTAGTTTATTTAGCCTCCAATTCTTACTTCTGTGAGATCTGTTATCTCCTTTAAGTATATTTTTAGATTGAGAGTTGATAAGTTGTAAGTATGGGTCCCGTAATTCAGAGGGAGCATCATCGACATCAACCACATTTCCATTTGTAGAATGGAGATAATTTTCAATTAAATAAAGATGGCTTCTACCCAAAATCATAATACTCTCAATTGGAACCAAGCCATTGATTTGGCTGATGTTCCATATTGATATTATTTGATCTCCCATGTATAAGCTTCTAATTACTTTTCTATTCTTATCTTCATATATGTTCGAATGTTCATTTTCAAAATCAGTATCGGTATCATTATCGTTGTCATTTAACTCATCAAGAACCCCAATGTTCTCATATTGATCAATCAAATTTGCATCATCATTGATCAGAATGGAACCTACCTCTTCAGCTGTGCGTATGAAGTTGTAGTTCTCTAAGTCATCAGACAGAGATTCCATTTTAAGGGGAATGTCAATATGATAAGATAATTTCTCAGACTCTTCTAATTGTTCTTCAATAACCAACCTTTTTCTCATCCTATCAATATTTTCGATATAATCCAAAATATAGTGGTGCTTTATGTTCTTGCTTTCAATTAGTCTTGTTAAGTCTATTTTCAACGAATTATAGTTCGAAACATAAAATTGTATGTTTTCTTCATGATCTTGTAATAGTCTCTTGAATTTGATTGATTCCATTTGAATTATCAGCTGCTTTAAATTTTCACAGTCTCTTTCAAAATTCCAGGTATAAACATTATTCATAAAGTGAGGCTTTCCACCATTTAATGTGATTGAAATGATATTATCAATATTTATGAGGTCTAACTTGTTTGATTTATTGATCATTCTTTGATATTGGGTAGAAAATACTCTCAGTAATGTTGGTATTTTATACAATCTACCTAAGGACTCTTCATTATTTCTGGTGAGTATGTCTTCAAAGAATTCCGTTAGTAATGTACTTTGTTCAGAATCTATACTATTGATGATATCGGCAAATCTGTCCTGATTAGTTAAATAACAAGATCTCAAGAAATTAAAGGTGTATTCAATATTGAGGTATTGTTCTTCTTGTGTTAATCTCATCAATATTCCTAGAATTAAAGTAATAATACGTCCAAACTTCATTGTATCTAATAAGTTATCATTTAAGACAACTACTTGCCTATAAAGCAAATTTCTTAGGATCGTATTGTACATTCTACTAGTTTCAGAGGTGCCATCCAATCTAAGGAATTGTAAAATGATTAAATCCCCTAATATCTTCTTGAGACGTTTTGTACCCCCGGTTATTTTCTTTCTGTTATCTACCTCCAAAACTGAGAAAATACAGATAACGTAGATATTCAACTTTTCAAATGAAATTTGATAGTTTTGACAAATAAATTCAAAGTAGTAGACATTTAACATTTCCGTAGCAGTTTGCAAGAACTTCCCATCATCTATTATAAATGCATCCTCAGAGATAGATAAGGTTATACGTTCAAAAATATTTGGAAATATTAACTCAAACATTAATTTCTTAGTAAAATCGTTTAACGTTGAAAATGTCTCTATCATCAGGCTATGGAAATTCGAAAGGAACATATCAGACAAGATTTCAATTAATTTATCAAAGGTACATTTAATATCTTGTGTTGAAATATTCTTCCAAGTAAGGGACAATTTCAAATATCCTAGATATTCAAAAATACTATCTATCCACTCTTTTCTATTAAACATTTCTTTAAGTGACTTGTTTTTTGCGCTACCTTTTTCAATGAATTCATTATATTCATTAATTAAATGCTTTACTTCTGAGAAAGTTTCAAATGGTGATATACTTGAGCCTCGTTTAGGACTTGATGGGTTACTTTCTAATGACATTCCCCAAGCATTACTCAATTGTGACATGGAGCTGAGAACAAGGTTATTAAGAATTATTAGCAATTCCGGCATTATAACAATAGAGCTAGGATTTATATTGCTTACAGATGATATTAAATTACTGTGACATGTCATATCATCTTTTGTATTCAAGCTTGAATCAAATATCAAACTTAAGGTTCCATCATCACTCCAACGAGTCATTAGAAAGTAAGTGATAACTTCTAATCCGTGGCTTTCGTAGAAAAATCTCTTTGTAATATTTGTTCCTAGAACCTTTAACAATTTAGTCAATAGCTTTATTCCATACTTCGCAACTTCGTTTGGTAATTTGGGATTAAATAACAATAATATCCAATGAATAGAAAAAACCCTAGAAAACTTCTTAACTAGTTTGAGAGAGGAATCAGGATCACAGATTATGGATGTTAAAGCCTTGAGAGTGATAATCCCAATATCTTGTGAGCAATCGTTCTGAAATAACGCATAGATAATATAATGGGATACAGATCTAATTGACTCGACTGAAGAATCACTCAGAATTATGGCTTTTAGAGCTCGCATTAATGCTTCCTTCACATCATTATCGATTTCAGTATTCTTTAATATTGGTTGCTTCAAAAATTGAATTATTTTTTTCAATAATTTCATTTTCTGAAGTTCATTTTTATTAAACAATCTATACTTTGACACCTCAAGCAAATCTACCAAATGGTTTAGGAGTAATTTGAAGGAAGGGGTCTGGAAAAATAGGTCAAAATTGAATATCAAAATGCGATATATGGTAGAATTTATGATTAAGCACTCTCGAGGATCGCTTGAATCAGCATCTGAATTGATTAATAATAGACTAAGCACATCAATAATTGGATTTCCATCATTGCTTAGATCATATTTCGATGAAATATTTAAGGATAAGGATCCATTATACTCTTTATATTTGTTCAAAAGAATTAATAAAATCCCGTAACCATTGATATTTTCAAACTCTTTATTTAACCTCCAATCATTATTAAGAATATAGAATAAAGAGCTTATTGATTTTGAAAAATAAGAATCCCTAACTTCAGGATCATCGATTTTCATTGCATATTCAATCATCTTTAAAAATAAGGAAGTTCCGCAAATGCTATAAAATGATGAATATAATGAGCCAGCACTGTGAACCAACATTGAATTATTATAGTCTCCTTCTGAATTTGAATAATATTCTAAATCAAATATTATATTATCTTTGGCGATTTTATGTGAGGCTAAGTAGCTACTAATCATATTCATATCAATAAGATGCGGAGCGGAGCTAACTTTTATGTTTTCTGGAACTTGCAACTTTATGATATCAATCTTTTCCCTTTTTTTTGCTTTCTGAAGTTCATTGAATTTTAATCTTACATTTGCAAGAGCCTTGGGATTAAGGAAGCTCAATATATGCAATATGTTTTCATTACTATTATCAAAAAATTCCCAATTAAATGCCGGTCCTAAATTGAATATTAAATTGATCCACTCATACGACAAATCAATATTTAAAAGATTAACATTTCTTAACAAGATTTCATCGTTGCAAATTATATCATTAGAATAATTTCCAATATTTATTTTATTCCATGAGTGTAGCCATTTCTTAATATCAGGACATGGTATAGATTCACTATATTCACCATCAATATACAAATTAAGGTTAGTATAAGAATCATAAGTTAACGCAAAATGAACAAAATTCTGATTATCAGTATCAGAATACTTCAATAATTGGTTGAAGGAATAGCGCATTCTGGCATTTTTTGACCTATTTCGAATTTCCACAACAAATTGGTTATAGTTGTATAAATGAATTTGTAAAGTGGTTTCTTCAGAATCAAAAGAATCTGATAATGTGAAAATAGATAATAATTCATCTGTGGGCCCAGAAAATCTGTTGACTTTAATCCATGAGTGTATGGTTAGCAATTTTGAATTTGAAGTATTATTAAAAGGAATTGAAATAGGATAACGGCTATTGAACAAATGAATCTTAAAATGGCATGAATAGTTATGGAAAAGCTGATTTAATAATTCAAGAACATTAAGTTTTTTAAAACTCTCAAATTCGTTTAGAAAAAGCTCATCTATTAATAGCTTTAATAATTTTAAATCAAAGCCTAAGTCTGAGAAAATTAAAATAAGCTTCATTGATTGGTTTTGAGTCGGTAAAGTATGCGACAGCAGGCTCAAGAATTCTTTAACAAGGAAATCTAGAATTCCCATACGATACAATGCTATTTTTGTCTTATAAGATGTAGAAAGGAGAATTGTAATTAGCTCCAATATGATAATTTTAAAGTCTTGATAATACTCGTCTTCCAACCCAAATAACCTTTCAAATAGCATTATCAACATTTCAATATCAGGTACAGGGTCCGAAGGTATGCCTATTATGATCTCTTCCTCGATTATTGAGTTTAATTGTAAACGGTTTTCAAGTTCATCAACTAATTCAACTTGCCAATTGTGTAGTAACTCCTCATTAAAGGTGTATTTTGCAAACACCTTATGACAAATGAGTTCAATTATCTCATTATCCAAATTCTCTAAAATGGAGTTATCATTATTCATTATTTCGCTTTATTTTGATGCTGAATTAAACATACAATTACTTCTATCTATACTAAGTAATTAATTTAAAATGATAAATGTTATCTAGTGACACAAAATTGAAATCAAGCTGTGAAGTGTTGATAATAGAGGAATACCTTCACATACTTCTCCATTTTATTTTAAAGTCTATAAAGAAACTATTGTTATAAAGTAAACTGTTGTATATGTATCATTTAAACTTGTATAGTAGGATAGTCAATGTTGTATCTTTTTTTCAATAAGCAATAGTAGATAGTGGATATAAAAAACAAGAATGGATATATTGCTAAATTTTGCCTTCCATCAACATCTTTAATTATCATAAAAAAAGGATAAGAAAAGAATAATTACGTTATCTTATAGGATAATGTTTAGTATCTTTAAAAACTTAAATTAATGAACTTAAAAAGTTGAGAATAAAAAAGAGCCCGATGCGGGGGTCGAACCCGCAGCCTTTTGATCGCTACTCTTTTAAGAGTCAAACGCTCTACCGATTGAGCTAACCAGGCAATTATTTTTATTGTTAAATGTATTGGTATAGTATATAAGCAAGTATTATAAAATAGTTTGATCAATGAAAGATTAAGCTAAAATGAATACACGTTAATGAAGTTGAATGAGCTTAACATTATTATGAGAATTACATTGAGGAATATTGTTAATTGCTTATCAACAAAGTAAATATCTTATAAACATGCATAATTACTTTTGGAGTATTTTAATCGTCGTTTGTAAACCCCACACTGAAAGTCTCTGAAAGTCTCTGAAAAACTATATAATGAATTTATATAGTATTTTCCTTTAAAAGGGAGTTTGTAATGAAAAACTGTTGACTGATAACATGTTATCATAAGAAACAAGATTATATTGCCAAACGACATGTAAAACCCTTCATTTATTCAATTCGAGTTCTGTTTATATAATAACTTTATACTAAGCTCATTTAAGCGCTCATCTTGTCGAAGCTATTACAATTAGTGACTTAGAGTACATTTTGATTTTGAGTTTCAAAAATATGAACTACTAAAGACTTTATCATTGACGCACTAGAGAAAATTTAAATGCAAAGAAGCACACTGGACTGAAAAGTATTCGAATCAAATTGTACGTACTTCTTTGTTTTTTTAATGAACGAAGAGTTGACATAATAGTTCATCGATTGATAATAAGCCTGTAACATTAACTGGATGGTCTAAGTTCCGATTAAGATTAGCAATATCATAAAGATATATTTGTTTATATACAGTATTAAATCAAATTCTTGTTCATATGCATGTTAATGATGTTGCAAATAAGGTTGCTTCAAATTGAATAGAGTTTACATAATAGCAATCCTCAAAAGCGTTTATTATATTAGCGTCCTAGAATCGTCCTAATTAAAGATTACAAGTTCTTAATTCAAGTATTTTCTTTTGGTGGAATAAAAGTCTGGTATCTCTAGTTTCAAATCTATTACACATCATGAGCTAAAATATAGACTTTGTTACAGTGAAAGTAATTAACCTGTAAGTTTAGTCATATATGCATAATTTCTAGTTGGTATTCGTAGTAATTACTTCATTTCTTAGACAAAGCATCGAAAAGTTGAATTGTATGCTTGCTATTTCCACATAATTTATTATACTTCTTTCATTAAGTCATAAATGGAAAGAGTTAAGATTTAATAGAATTTCCCAAGTCCGTTGCTATAATCATTTTGATATCTGTTATTTCTATTATTATTGAAAGAATAAAAGGTTTTATATTGATAAAAGAGCCTTCATCAATATCATCTAACGTAACGTTTAGCACCTATTTAAACTTATAAAATGTGGAATTTTTTCCCTAATTTTAGGGCACACTTTCTTAGTAGGAATTCATTTCTTATATAATTCTCCTCCCAAATAAATTCTTAATATACAAGAACTGGTGTAATGTCTCGTTATTACCCGTGCGCATACAAAAAATTTTGTTGATAAAATCGTGGGACAAATTCATGTTATCTAAATACAAATCATAATATTTATAATATCAATCAATAGTGAGGCCAAATTTGTAGACTTGAACTAAGAAGATGTCTGAGAGTCTACAGTTTCAGAATGAAGATTTGTTTGATGAAGATACAGCCTCTGTTCTGAGCGGCAATTCTAATCTGCATGATAATGGTACTGAAGAATTGATTGAAAATAGAAAGCTCATTAATGAATTGTTGTTTAGAACAGGCAAAGAGGGTGACATATGGTATTTAATTGCATCCCAATATTTGGATAGGGTTTTGAATGAGCCTGTTAATAATATGAATGAGTTGAAAGAATTATTGGGTCCTTTATGCTGTGATTCTATTGTTGATAGCGAAGGAAACTTATATCCAGAAGAAAGCGAACCAGTGGGGACTTATAATATTATTCCTGAATTATTCCATCTTCTTGTAGAACTTTTTGGTATTAAGGGTAACCCTGTTGCTAGATCGTTAATTTTGAATTCTGAAACTGGTGAGTTAGGTGTTGAGAGATTTCCACCGAGTTTCCAAATACATCAATTAGCAAAACAGGCGTCAGAATATCAAAATAACAAGAAATATATTGTTAAGTTTTCATCTACGAAAACTTTTGGTGAATTACACGAGTTAATAAAGAATAGCCAGTTAGAGGGAATACATAAAACAAACAAAATTTTTCGTCTTTGGATTATTGAATTTCCTTCTACAGTAAAAATTTTTAATAATATAAGTCTTGGACAATTCTTGAATGAGATTCCAAATAAAACTTTGCTACATAGAGGGTTATACCCGGATACTTTGAAGTACCATGGAATTAAGAATTCGCATTATCACCTAATGGTGGAACATATAGACAGGCAATCTCAAATCTATCCAATCGACAACTATATTACGAATATTGATCTTTCACAATGTGATGTTGATGCCCCTTTCAAAAAGGGAGGGAATTTAGGCTTACAGAATTTGGGGAATACGTGTTATATGAATTCCGCCTTACAATGCTTGTTACACATTCCCGAAATAAATTATTATTTTCTTTGTAATGTTTTTTCAAAAGAATTGAATTTGGATAACCCTCTTGGTAATAATGGAAATGTTGCAAGCTCTTTTGGTTCGCTTTTAAAGCAGGCATTTGACTCAACAACGAAATCAACTAGTATTTCACCCCGTGAGTTTAAATATACTATTGGTCATTACTCGTCTATGTTTCTGGGTTATCATCAACATGATTCTCAAGAGTTTTTGAGCTGGTTATTAGATGCTCTTCATGAAGATTTAAATAGAATTCATAAAAAACCGTACTGCGAAAAACCTGAACTCAAGGATGAAGAGGTGGATGATCCTAGTGCAATATCAAAGCTAGCTGATACTTGTTGGAGCCAACATAAACTAAGGAATGACTCAGTTATTGTTGATTTGTTTACTGGTTTATATCAATCAACTTTAAAATGTCCTACTTGTTCAAAAGTATCCATAACATTTGACCCATATAATGATTTGACTCTTTCCTTACCGGTTAGCAAGAAGTGGTATCATACATTCACAATTGTAGATTTGTCGGACATTTCTAAATTTGAAAATTCTATTCTGAAATTGGAAGTAGAATTGAATAAGAATTCAAGCTTTGACGATTTAAAGAAGTACATAAGTACTTTTTTAAATATAGATCCTAAATTTTTATTCTTCTATGAAATATTTCAAAATTCCTTCTATGCTGATTTGCAGAGAGATTACAAGAGAAACAAGTTTTTACCAATAGAAGACATCATAAGAGATTCTGATGAAATATTCGTTTATATTATACCACACAATCCATTGACAGATATAATAGTTCCAGTGCTTCATGTGGTAGATGATTCTGATAAATCATACCAAATAAAGGAATTTTTCGCAATTCCAACATTTATAGTGATAGAAAAAGAAAATGAAGTCAGAAGCTTTGGAAGTATTCGTAAAGAGCTTGAGAAAACATGTAAGGTTCTAACAAAACTGAATCTTGAAAATGAATATGAAAAATTGAAATTGGTTAATAAAAAATACTTTAATCGTAAAGACTTTCCGTTATTAAATTCAGGTGAATCAAATAGTTCTCAAGATAATGAAGATATGGATGAAGCATATGATTCTGATGTGTCACAAGCATCACCTTATATCAGTGGAAACTTGGGATTTGAAATAAAGTATTATAATACTTTAAAGCAAGCCAATAGACAACACAAGGGCCGTTTCTATTTCAATCACAGGCTAGGAGGAGGCGATGAAAATGAAGAAGATGGTTTGATACTTACTGTGCCTCTCTATAAACCTGCTTACTCTGAGTTTAAACTATTGTCAGACAAGCTTCCAGAGTTAAAGAGAAAGTTCTATCATTATCCAGATTATAAGTATTCGATTCATCAGGTTGATACTAAACAGGGAGATCATGATAATGCCAATAATGATATACAAGTCATGGGTCAGAAAAATCATCACTTGCCACAAAATACAGATCTGTCATCTAACACAGAAGATGAATTTGTTATTGTAAATAATGAAAGTGACTTTGATCCTTCAAAATCTACTCCTCAGCAATCACTGCTGGATGATGAAAGTGAAATGAACTTGGGTTCATTATTAGATTCGAATACTTTACCAGCTCCGCCATCTTATCCGCTACTGGTTAAGGATAATTCGAATGAAGAAATAGTGTCAATAAATGAAGGTGATAATCATCCTTTATTGATTGAGAAAAATACAATTTTGTTATGTGATTGGGATTCAAATGTATATTCTGAGTATTTTAGTCAGCCTGAATCTCAGAATTGGAATAACGTACCGATGATACCTAATCCTGAATTGGAAAAGAGTAAAGCAATAATTGAAAAGCAGAGGAACGCCAGCGTTTCTCTCTATGATTGCTTAAAAAGCTTTAGTACCCCAGAAGTTTTGGGTGAACATGACTTGTGGTATTGTCCTAGATGTAAAGACCACAAGCAAGCTACAAAAACCATCCAATTGTGGTCTACTGGTGATATATTAACAATTCATTTGAAGAGGTTTCATAGTGCTAGAGCATTTAGTGACAAAATTGACATTCTTGTTGATTTCCCCATTGAAAACTTGGATATGAGTGAATTCATTTCTAGCCCCAATAAAGAGGAACAAATATATGATTTAATTGCCGTCGATAATCACTACGGTGGATTAGGTGGAGGTCATTATACAGCATCTGTAAAAAATTTTAGAGACGATCAGTGGTACTATTTCAATGATGGAAGAGTAACCAAAATTGAGGACAGTGCAAAATGTGTAACCAATGCTGCTTACTTGTTATTCTATCGCAGACGATCATCAAAGGAATTTTTAGGTGGAAATAACTTAGAAGAATTGATTAATTCTGGAAGAGAAAGTTTAAAATCAACGTATACTCTTCGCAAGAATAATCTAGAAAGTTTGCTCAAACAAGTCGACAATTACAATAACATTGAATCTCAATTGAGAATCTCAAACAACGGGGAGATAGATGAACTTTCTTCAAAAGATAATTCTAATAAGAAATCAAGATCACCTTCGATTAATTCTGGAGAATTGTTTAGTAACCATATATTAGATGGGCAACAGAATATTAGAAAGCAAAGGCTTATATCTAAAGAAAATAATAATAATAAATTAATTCAGATAAAATCTAATGGAAAAGAGGAGTACTCTTCATCGCCGAACGAGAATGCTGTTGAAGAGGATATTTAGAATATTTATATATAGTATTATAATATTGAGCTTTGCTATTTAATTTCTGCTGTTTATCTACTGACCACTGTATTAGTTTTGTTAAAGTTTTTAGATCTTAAAATTGATATTTCTATGGCTTTCTTTAAATTATCCAATGAAATTGGAGAACCTCCACCTGATAAACTTATGCTTTTGATAGTTTCATTCGTAGAAACAATGCTCATTTTAGAAATTATTGAACTTTCTTCACATTCTCCTTCAATATCAGTTAATAATATTGACTTTTCGTCTAGTTCCATCTCGTTCTCATCATTTAGTGATTCTTCTAATTTTAGAATACCAAAGTTTGAACTTATACCCAAAGCCGATTCATTTATATTTAATTTATACCTTAACTTTTCATTATTATCAATAGTAAAATTTATTTGACTTCTATTAGAATTTCCATATCTTCTTCTTGAACTAAGAGGGATCTTCACTGAGTCATTATGATTTAAAAAAACTCTTGGTAATATTATAGACTTTATTGCATTAGTTAATGCCAAGTAACATAAATCAAATAATGGTCCTGATCTAGAAAAAACTTTCAAGTTTGCGTAAAGTACAAATGAATACTTTTTAGACCTGTTAATATTCAATAAGTCAAAGGTCTCTTGATCCTTGTCGGGATAGTAAACATTTATTTTATCTTCATTCATGATCGAAATACCAGGTTCCATTCTTAATGAAGACGATGGGATAACTTTGGAGTGCAATATGTTTTCATATAACTTTTGAGATAATATCATTTCTTCGTCGGTAGGTGCTCCAGAACGACCCCTGGCGATTTCTACTACTGGATAAATAGAATCATACTCTTCTTTCTTACTATTTGACAAAAGTGCATCACTGTGACCATCTTCAACAATTCCTAATGTTATGGTTGTAATAATAGTAACATTTCCTGACTTTAAAACAGATGATCCCACTACATTCTCTCGATCATTTAGATTCCCTTGTGAGATATTGACTGACTTAAATTCATTAAAATTCCTTAGATTTGGTCTTAAACCAATTGATAAATGTCTTTGAAGGGACACTTCTGGTGATATTCTAGCTAGTACATCTGGAGGGAATGAAATCTGTTTTAATTCACTCATTTCCTAAGTAATAATTATCTGATAATACCTTGAATCTTTTTCATCATCTCAGCTAAGAAATTCAATCAAAAAGTTTCCATCTCATCATGTGATATATGTCAGATGATTTAAGTGTGACAAGTCACATGATGTTGTTCGTTTATGTGTTCGGTCTTTAGATAACAAATCTCGGCTCATATGTCATAAAATACTCCTTATTTACAATCATGTGATAATTTTTCTACCATCACTCTGACTTCAATTTTGACCATGTGATGAAGAGCAAGTTTACTAATCTAATCTAATTATCTTCGCTATTCATCGTAGAATCACAACTGCTTTCACTTGTAGGTATCCTTATGACTTCACAGATTTTTTATTTCCTTCATAATTTTTGATAAGAGCTTATCTAATGCGAGTATGAAGTATGCAGAATATACGTATAAATTTTACCAAACTTTTAAGTACTACACTTCGAGGGATTAGAGGGACAGTAACGAACTAGAGGAGAACGTAGACGTATGCTTTTTCTCGGTGTTAAAACGTTTTTTAAATTTGACTTAATATTTCAGCCAATAGAGAAGTGGTAATTTCTAAGTTTTTATTTTTAGGACTGCATATTGGAGGGTGAAAGGAACCTTCCGTTATCATACAACTCCACATTTCTTATCAATGACGCAGTGCCGATTCTTATTGGTCAATCGCTACGCAGCGTTAGGAAACAGGGAACTTTCTGATAGTACGCTAACCATCTATTTTCTAGATAATTTATATTAAGAAGAGTTTCCTTCTTTTGATCTTATTGTATAAAATAGGTTTTTCTACAAGTATTTCTAAAAGTATTTTGTACATTGCTCACGGATATTTTATTATACATACACCCACGTATTAGCAGAATTCGCCTAGCAACGAAGTAACCCCTTATCAAAATCAGAATAGATAGATTAGCTTCATTTTAACAGCCTGAAAGTACGTATCCTTTTTGAGTTGATTCATAAGACTTCGGAATTATTATTAAATGGTTCGATTTCATTGGTGAATGGCAACATCATATGACAACCTCTTGGAAAGTAACCTATTTTCATACAGGAATAGATTTTGTTATTCGAAGTCATAAAAACAACATCTCCTAGTAATAATACTAACCTTATTAGTATATCTCGTTTGTTATGACCTCCTATTTACCGCAAGAAGAATTTGCAACGAAGGTCTACCAATACGACGAAGTACCGGAAAATAAATCATGGGCATCTACACTTCCTGTTGCAAAAGGATTGTACAACCCTGAGCTTGAAAAAGATGCTTGTGGTGTTGGTTTCACTTGTCACATCAAGGGAAAAGCTTCCCACAAGATTGTATCTGATTGTAGAAATTTATTGTGTAATATGACCCACAGAGGAGGTGAATTAAACCCAAAAGATGGTGATGGTGCAGGTTTATTGAGTGCAATGCCTCATAAATTCTTCATCAGAGAGTTTAAATATCATAAAAACATTGATTTACCAGCATTGGGTCAATATGGTATCGGTAATGTCTTTTTTAAGAAGGATGAAGCTGTTTTTGAAAAGTCTAAACAGATATTTGAAAGCATTGCCAAATCTTTAGGTTTGAGAGTTTTAGGATGGAGAGAAGTTCCTCATGATTCATCAATCTTAGGACCTGCTTCTTTGTCTAGAGAACCATATATTTTGCAACCTGCCATAGTTTTGTCTGAAACATTTGGAAGTGGTCTTTCTCCAGCTCAAGAAATTTCGCCAGAAGTATTCGAACAAAAATATCAAAAAGAATTTGAAAAGAAATTATTTATATTAAGAAAACAATCATCTCATACCATTGGATTGCATAACTGGTTCTATATTTGTTCCTTATCTAGCAGGACTATCGTGTACAAAGGACAATTGGCACCAAATCAAGTTTATGCTTATTACCATGACTTAGTGAATGCTGATTATGAAGCGCATTTTGCTCTTGTCCACTCCAGATTTTCTACAAATACATTTCCTTCTTGGGACAGAGCACAGCCATTAAGATGGGCAGCTCATAATGGTGAAATCAATACTTTGAGAGGTAATAAAAATTGGATGAGAGCAAAAGAAGGTGTAATGTCATCTGAATTGTTTGGAGAAGAATTGGATAAATTATATCCTATCATTGAAGAAGGCGGTTCTGATTCAGCTGCTTTTGATAACGTATTAGAATTGTTAGTGATAAACGGTGTATTATCTTTACCAGAGGCTGTAATGGTCTTGATTCCAGAAGCTTGGCAAAACGATAAGAATATAGACCCAAAAAAGAGGGCGTTCTATGAATGGGCAGCTTGCTTAATGGAACCTTGGGATGGACCTGCTTTGTTTACCTTTGCTGATGGTAGATACTGTGGAGCAAACTTAGATCGTAATGGTTTGAGACCATGTCGTTATTATGTGACCGATGATGACAGAATGATTTGTGCATCGGAAGTTGGTGTCATCGATGTTGATCCAGAAAAGGTTTTACAAAAAGGTAGATTACAACCAGGTAGAATGTTATTAGTTGATACCCTTGAAGGAAAGATTGTCGATGATCGTGAGTTGAAAAACAAGGTTGCATCAAGATTTGACTTTAAATCTTGGGTTATGGCTAATATGATTGATATGAATGATTTGATTTCTAAATTAGAATCAAGAGAATTCATATTATCAGACGATACCTACTTGAAGAATATTACTGTACAAACAGATCCTAGACTAGTTGCATTTGGTTATTCGTTTGAGCAAATATCTCTTGTTTTAGCCCCAATGGCAGAAGGTAAAGAAGCTCTTGGTTCTATGGGTAATGATAACGCTCTAGCTTGTATATCTGAACAACCCAAGCTATTATATGATTACTTCCGTCAATTATTTGCGCAGGTTACGAATCCACCGATTGATCCTATAAGAGAAGAAATTGTCATGTCTTTAGAATGTTACGTTGGACCTCAGGGTAATTTATTGGAAATGAAACCTGATCAGTGTAATAGGTTGTTATTGAGGTCTCCAGTTTTATCTACAACTGAACTCAATGCCATTAAAAACATTCAGGTTGTATATCCTAAATGGACTGTGGCTGAGATCGATATTACATTTGAAAAATCTGAAGGGATTCAGGGCTATATTAATACTATTGACAACATTTGTCAAGCTACTTCCAAAGCTATAGCTAATGACCATCAAATCATTATTTTAAGCGATCGCTTAACCAGTGCTAATAGACTTCCTATTTCGTCGTTGATGGCTGTCGGTGCTGTTCATCATCATTTAGTTAGACAGAAGCAGCGTTCTAAAGTTGCACTTATAATTGAAACGGCTGAAGCTCGAGAAGTTCATCATGCATGCTGTTTGGTTGGATACGGTGCTGATGCAATTAATCCGTATTTGGCTATCGAGACTTTAACAAGGATGAAAAACGAAGGGTTAATTAAAAATAGTACATTACTGGATATTGATATTATTAATAATTATAAACAAGCTGTTGACTCTGGTATCCTCAAGGTTATGTCAAAGATGGGAATTTCAACTTTGGCCTCCTATAAAGGTGCTCAAATTTTTGAAGCATTGGGTGTTGATAACTCAGTCATAGACAGATGCTTCGCTGGTACTGCTTCTAGAATTAAGGGTGTCACTTTTGAATATATTGCTCAAGACGCTTTCTCAATGCATGAAAGAGGTTTCCCATCCAGAGAAACTGTTAAGCCAGTTGCTTTACCAGAGACTGGAGAATACCATTGGAGAGATGGTGGGGACGCACACATAAACGAGCCTGCAGCTATTGCGTCAATGCAGGATGCAGTCCAAAACAAAAACGAAAAAGCATTCGAAGCGTATTCGAAGAAAGAATACGAAGCAATTAAAAATTGTACTTTAAGAGGGTTATTAGATTTCGATTATGAGGATGTCGCCCCTGTTCCAATTGACCAAGTTGAACCTTGGACTGAAATCGTGCGCCGTTTCTTCACAGGTGCTATGTCATATGGTTCTATTTCTATGGAAGCACACTCAACCCTTGCAGTAGCTATGAATAGATTAGGAGGTAAGTCAAATACTGGTGAAGGTGGTGAAGATGCTGCAAGATCTACTGTGAACCCTAACGGTGACACCATGAGGTCTGCAATTAAGCAAATTGCTTCAGGAAGATTTGGTGTGACGTCATACTATTTAGCAGATTCAGATGAGTTGCAAATTAAAATGGCTCAAGGAGCTAAGCCTGGTGAAGGTGGTGAACTTCCTGGTCACAAAGTTTCTGCACAAATTGGTAAAACAAGGCATTCCACGCCTGGTGTTGGTTTGATTTCTCCACCTCCACATCATGATATCTATTCTATTGAAGATTTAAAGCAATTATTATATGACTTGAAGTGCGCTAATCCAAGAGCTAGGACTTCTGTTAAGTTAGTTTCCGAAGTAGGTGTCGGTATTGTCGCTGCTGGTGTTGCAAAGGCTGGATCAGAAAATATTTTGGTTTCAGGTGGTGATGGTGGTACCGGAGCTGCTAAGTTAACTTCTATAAAATACGCTGGTTTACCTTGGGAGTTAGGTTTAGCAGAATCCCATCAAACTTTGGTCTTAAATGACTTGAGAGGAAGGGTAATTTTGCAAACAGATGGTCAACTTAGAACTGGTCGCGATATTGCCGTTGCTTGTTTGTTAGGTGCAGAAGAATGGGGTTTTGCAACAACTCCTTTAATAGCGATGGGTTGTATTATGATGAGGAAATGTCTTTCGTCGGATACTTTAGTTAGAACAACCAAAGGAATAAAGCCCATTGCTGAAATTACCATAGGTGACTATCTATACAATGCTAATGACGAGCCAATTCTTTGTATTGGAGCTAATCCACCAAGTTATGGTAAATTGAAAGAAATCACTTATCAAGATTTTGATTCTAATGAATTGATTTCGTTCAGATGTACTCCTGATCACCACCTTGAATTACAAGTCTGTGATGCTGTTCCTTCACGTTCAGGCAATACAGTTACATGGTTCACCCGCTGCACAAGAGCCTGTGATCAACATTTAGATGCTATGCTTGACAATTTCTATTCCGATCTTATAGATTCATCTGATACTGACGTCACTGAAATCCATGATGCTATTGATTTTGTTTTAGATCAACATTACCATCGTGGTAATGGAGATTTTTACTCAGCTAGCCTTAATGAATTTATTAGCAGGATTGCCAACGAAGAACTTAGAAGTGACCCCGAATTTGTTAGACAAGCTCTTCATGACGCTGCCGATCGTTATTCATTTAAAAACAGTGAAATAAGAAATGAGATGAACATTGGTAGCAGTATTCAAACATTGGCAGAGAGTGGAGTACATGTAGATATGCAAGTCGATGTTGATTTTGCTGATCTTGATACTTCTGAATTGTCTGATGCTAGCGCAGATTGTTTAAATAAAATTGCAAGTGAGCAAGATTCTACTAGTTGCACATGTGGAGGTATTCGTAAGATTTCCCATAGATTTGCGAATGAAGAAGATGCTAGGTTAGCGCATTCACTTTTACTTAGCAGTCGTTATTATAAGCTTGATCCAAAACTTGTTCAGGACGGCTATAAACTTCAAACTAGTGTTGAACAATACGAAAGAATGTGCTCCGTAGATGATGTAAGAACCCATTTGAGGTTGTATCGTGCACCACTCAAGACAGAGAATGCTTTTGTTACAAACGAGATAACGAATCTTCCAGTTGATCCTTATTTCTTAGGTTTATGGTTGGGTAATGGTAAGCCGGATTGTGCATCCATTAGTACTTCTGATCGTGAGATATCTGTTTGGTTGAATAACTATGTCGACAAACTCAATGAAACCAGGCCAAATGGTTGCAAAACAATGAAGTTGGTTGATAAAATTGTGAGCAGCTCGGTTAATGACATGAAAAATAGATCTATTCATAATTCTAAAGTGCATAATTATACGATATGTACTGAAGGTTCTTATATCAATCCAGTATATGATGGACTTCAAACCTTGGGTTTACTTGGAAACAAAAATATAGGAATTCCAGATGTTTATATGAATGCAGATGAAAAGTCTCGCTTATCTCTTATTGCTGGGTTGATAGATAGTGATGGTTGTTATGTAAACTCATATAATAGTTACCGTGTTACACAAATGACTAATGAGCATAGGAAAATCATCTACGACTTGAAGGACTTGGCAGCAATATGTGGAATTGATACCACAAGTGTTGATATGGCAAGCAGTAATAGTTTAGGCAAATGTGAAAGCTATTCTCTTTATCTTGGTAAGGGATCCTCGAAATTGCAAGATTTTATTTTACTTCCTAGGAAAAAAATGAATGGATATAAGGTATATACTCAAGAAACTTGTCCATTTGAAGTTTCTGATGCTGGTAATGGGGAGTTTAGAGGTATAGAAGTTAGTGGAGGTGTATATCAGCTTGCTAATAGAGAAGTTGTGGCAAACTGTCATCTCAATACCTGCCCTGTCGGTATAGCAACTCAAGACCCAGAGTTAAGAAAGAAATTCCAAGGTACACCAGAACATGTCATCAATTTCTTCTATTATTTGGCTAACGAATTGAGAAGCTATATGGCCAAGTTAGGTTTCAGGACTATAAATGAAATGGTTGGTAGAGCTGAAGTCTTGAAAGTTAGGGAAGACTTAAGAAATACTAAGAATGCTAATATCGATTTATCTCCAATTTTGACACCAGCACATACTATAAGACCTGGAGTAGATACTTATTGTGTGAGAAAGCAAGATCACAGATTACATGTTAGAATTGATAATAAATTGATTGATGAGTCTGAAATCACCTTAGCTAAAGGACTACCTGTAACGATTGATTGTGACGTTGTCAATACAGATCGTAGTTTAGGTACTACATTATCTTATAGAGTTTCTAAAATTTTTGGTGAGAATGGATTGCCACATGACACTATTCATGTTAATGTGAAGGGATCTGCTGGTCAATCATTTGGTGCTTTCTTGGCATCTGGTATTACCCTTGAATTAGAAGGTGATGCCAATGATTATATTGGTAAAGGTTTATCTGGGGGTAGAATAATTGTTTACCCACCAAAAAATTCCAGATTCAATGCTGAGGACCAAATAATTGCTGGTAATACGGCATTCTTTGGAGCTACTTCAGGAAATGCTTTTATAAGAGGTATTGCAGCAGAAAGATTTGCTGTTAGAAATTCAGGTGCAACCATTGTTACTGAGGGTACCGGTGATCACGGTTGTGAATATATGTCTGGAGGAAGAGTAGTTGTCTTGGGCTCAACTGGTAGAAATTTTGCGGCAGGAATGTGTGGTGGTATTGCTTATGTGTTAGATATGGCTCAAGATTTTAGCAGTAAGGTCAACTCACTAACTGTCGAGTTATCTCAGGTTACCGAACCAGCAGAAATAGCTTTCTTGCGAGGATTAATCGAGGATCACCGTCATTACACTGACTCTAAAGTTGCGGCAAATATCTTGAAAAACTTCAATAGAATTTTACCTAGATTTGTGAAAGTTTTGCCTCATGACTACAAGAAAGTGTTGGAAGCAGAAAAGAAGAAAAAGGAACAAGCTAAGGAAAATGAATTAAACATTTTTTTGAAATCTATTAAGGAAGATCCTGAGGCTGATGTTACTAATGGTGAAGCTTTGAAAATTAAAAAGGGTCATACCCATCAAGCTGCAATTCCTGCTAAGAATGGTATCGCTGAACCTAAGGTGTTAGATGTGGAAGATACTATCCTCAACACGGAAAATGAAAGAAAAACAATTGAAAAATTGGATAAGGTCAGAGGTTTCATGAAATATAAACGTCGTAATGAAAAGTATAGATCACCAAAAGAAAGAACTAAGGATTGGAATGAGATGACTTCTCGGTTGACCAAAGATGAGTTAAAGCATGAAACAGCAAGATGTATGGATTGTGGAGTTCCTTTCTGTACTTCTGATACTGGATGCCCCATCTCAAATGTTATTCCAAAATGGAATGAATTGGTATTCAAGGACAGATGGTATGATGCCTTACAAAGGTTATTAATGACAAATAATTTCCCCGAGTTTACTGGTAGAATATGTCCTGCTCCTTGTAACGGTGCTTGTGTCTTAGGTATAAATAACGATCCTGTAAACATCAAATCTGTGGAATGTGCAATTATTGATCATGGATTTGAACAGGGATGGATTAAGCCTGAGCCTCCTCTTACCAGAACAGGGAAATCGGTTGCAGTTATTGGTTCTGGACCTGCTGGTTTGGCTTGTGCTGACCAATTAAATAAGGCAGGACACAAGGTTACTCTTTATGAAAGATCCGATAGACCAGGTGGTTTATTAATGTACGGTATCCCTAATATGAAATTAGATAAGGGAATCGTGAAGAGAAGAACAGATCTTATGGCTGCTGAAGGAGTTGAGTTTGTTTGTTCCACAACTGTTGGTGAAGATATTACTGTTGAAGAATTAAAACAAACATTCCATGCTGTCGTGTTTGCAGTTGGTTCTACAATTCCAAGAGACTTGAGGATTCCTGGACGTGACTTGGAAAATATTAACTTCGCAATGCAATTGTTGAAAACTAATACCAAGGCATTGTTGGAAGAAGATTTGGAACAAGTTAGGAAGACAATTGAAGGAAAGCATGTTGTTGTTATTGGAGGGGGTGATACCGGTAATGATTGCTTAGGTACATCCACGAGACATGGTGCCAAATCTGTTACTAATTTTGAGTTGTTACCAACTCCTCCAAATACCAGGCCAAAGGATAACCCTTGGCCCCAATGGCCAAGAATTTTCAGAGTGGACTACGGTCATTCTGAAGTAGCAGCTCATTATGGAAATGATCCTAGACAATACTCTATTTTGTCCAAAGAATTTGTTGATGATGGGGAAGGAAAAGTCAAAGGTATTAGGACAATTAGAGTTGAATGGAAGCGCTCTGATTCAGGTGCATGGCAAATGGCTGAAGTTCCAGGAAGTGAGGAATTTTTCCAAGCCGACTTAGTATTGTTATCAATGGGTTTCGTTGGGCCAGAAGCTGATAAGTTAGAAGTTACTAAGTCTAAGAGAGGTACTATTTCAACCGTTGAACCTAATAGCTATAAAGTTGGTCAAGGCAATCTTTTTGCTGCTGGTGATTGTAGGAGAGGTCAGTCTTTAGTTGTTTGGGGTATTCAAGAAGGAAGACAATGTGCAAGAGAAGTTGATAACTTCTTAATGGGATCTACTAGGTTACCTGGTAATGGTTCTATTGAGCAAAGAAACTATAAATTATTAGAAGAAATGGCTGAGAAAATTTGATTTTATTTGAATATGGTTATAAAGCTTTAAGGTTATAAGTAAATTTGTGTATTATATTTAATAACATGTTCTTTCTACATACTTGTATTTATTGAGCCTGGGCACTTTCACCAACGGAAAGTCTTTTATTTATATCTAAGATAACTGCTGGTAATTCTTCTATGGTTTTGATTAAGTAATGTGGCTTTGCTTCTCGAAAGAGTTCTCCTATTTCTTCACTCTTTCTATCCTTTTCATCAGAAGATAAATTGTTATAATCAGAGAGAGTCAATCCCATCGAATTCCCCGAGCAAGTAAGTGCTACAGTCCACATCCCAGAACGTCTTCCTTCAAGGATTCCTGGAACTGTGTCGTCAACTTTTACACATGCACCAACATTTTCAATTGACAACGCAACTACATTAGCAAGAGCTTGTGATGGTAAAGGGCGGCCCTTGGGCACTTCATCTCCAGCTACAGAGTGATCTACTACCAATCCCCTTTCTGCTGAGATTTCAGTTACTTTGTTTAAAACCTTTTTAGGGTAGCCAGAACAAGATCCGATTTTTATATTATTATCCCTAAGAAACTGAACAGTTTGTAAACAGCCAGGTATTAAATCTGAATATTGACCAATTTTTTCTAATTGTAGAGGCATGAATCTGTTGTAGATGCTTGTAACATCTTCATCAGTTGGGATACGGCCATATAACCTTTGAAACTGTTCAATAACGGCGTTTTCATTGCACAATGAACGGATATGATCCCATTTAGCTATTCCCATGGGACCTCTCGCTTGCTCCAAAGAAATGTTAATCCCAAATTCAGCAAAAGCTTCAACGAATACTTTTGTGGGAGCAAACGACCCAAAGTCAACTATTGTCCCCGCCCAGTCAAATATTGCTGCTTCTAATTTGTTTGGATGTACGTAGCTCATATTCAGTATTTTAAAGTTTGAATTAAAGATAAAAATGCGCAAATCTGGGATTATTTATATTAAAAGTGGTTTTAAATAAATGGTATAATTTTTCCTGCTATTTCAGTTCTGATAGGCTACGACACCCCATTTTATCGCTTAAGCTGTCTCGGGGGCCTAGAGGACGCATGAAATTTCAGTGCTCGTAATAGTGCCTGCGCTAATTTGATATTTTAGATAGTCTTAGACTTCATGCAGCCATCGGCCAGTCTAGAGGACGCATATCGTAACCTTTGAAATAGAAACGTTTGTCATTGAGATGAAAACTCCCCTCAATCCCCTAAGATTCATTGAAAATATCTACACTTCGTTGGTCTTTCATTAGGATAATCTAACTGATAGAACAACTATAACTCTAGTGAAATTGGTCTCATTGTAAAGCTAATCAAATTTGAAATTATATGCAGACTAAATGATTGCAAAATCTGAAAAAATTAATGAGTAAAGTTTGTTTCTAATTATTGGTTGTGTATATAAGATATAATCGTGGGGCCATATAAATGGTGTAAATTCTGAAATAGGATCCAACAAACGGCACCCACGAATTAGGAATGGTTTTAAGATGATAATGATGATGAAGTTACTGTAAAGTGGGCTATATAAAGGGAAAGAAATTCTGGATTTTTATGCTCTCAACATATTTATTATTAACTTATTGCTTATCTAAATAATGACAATTGAAATCCCCGAAGAATACTCTTATGCTTTCCAACGTAAAGTGTCTGAGAAGGCACCAATGATTGTTGGTGGTGAAGGCCTCAATATTGTTATTGAGGATCCTATTACCAAGGTTAGAAAAACTGCCATTGATGCTATTGGAGGTGCTGCAGTTTCTGCAACCGGTCATGGTGATAAAGAAATTATTCAAGCTATGAAAGACGCTGCTGAACTGTCATTTTACTCCTATCCTGGTAATGTTTCTAATTACGCTGCAGAGGAGTTGGCTAAGTTTATTTGTGATAATTCGCCAAAAGATGCTTTCAGATCTGCTTTATTTACGTCTTCTGGTTCTGAAGCTACAGAAAATGCTTTGAAAATTATTAGACAATATTTTCTTGAGATTGGTCAACCTCAGAGAAAAAAGTTCATAGGAAGAAAACAAGCCTACCATGGATACACAATTGGTGCTTTTTCAGTCGGTGACGGTTACAGAAGAGTACCATTCAAAGAGATTATGATGCCACCAGAAAACACCCCTAAGGTCTCCCAATGTTATCCTTATAGATATTTGAAAGCAGGGGAATCTTTAGAACAGTATAAGGATAGGTTGGTTCAAGAAGTCGAAGATACTTTTATTAATTCCGGTCCTGATACGATTGCTGCAGTTATCTTTGAAACCGTCACTGGTACCACATATGGAACAGGTACTCCAATTCCAGGATACTTAGATGGTGTTAAGAAACTTTGTGATAAATACGGTGCATTGTTCATGCTTGATGAAGTGATGTGTGGAATGGGCAGGTGTTCTGGTCATGGAAATGGTCTTCATGCGTGGGAACAGTACATGGATATTAATAATGGACCAGATCTTCAAACTATTGGTAAAGTTTTAGGTTCAGGATTTGTTAGTATTGCAGGTGTTTTAATCTCCCCTAAAGTTTATGAAGCATATATAAAAGGATCTAACTTTATTGCAGGAACGCAAACTTATCACTCGCATAGCTTTAACTGTAAAGTAGCATTGGCAGTTCAAAAGAAAATCAAAAGAGATAACCTAATCTCGAACATCTATAAATGGGGTAATTACCTTGGTGATAGCTTAAAATCATCCACCGAATCCATTCCAATTGTTGGTGAGGTTAGAGGAACCGGAGGCTTCTGGTCTTTAGAATTCGTCAAAAACAAAGAAACTAAAGAACCATTTGATAGGAAATTGAATGTTGGTGCTAGAGTTAGACAAAAATGTTTAGATAACGGTGTTAGTGTCATTGGAATGCATTCCACAATTGATGGAGTAAAGGGAGATCATATTACACTCGCACCTGCCTACATTTTGGATGAAAAGACTAGTAATCAAATTGTCGATATAATTTCAAAATCTATTTCAGAGGTTTACTCGGAATTATCTGTTTAGGACTTTAATAGTTAGAATCGTAGTAATACAAAATGACTTATTCAGCAAAGCTAGAAAAAAATGGGTTGAACATGTACGTGCATACAATGTAGTAAAAATAATTTAGCCATTAAATTAAGAGTTCCTCGTAAAAAAAAAGTCGACGGAAGCACGTTTCACTGTCTCGTGCACATGAATGAAAAGTATCTTTTAAGTTGCAAAAAGTACTAGCACAGTTTGTTTAAACTTTAAAGATTATTGTACAGTAATTAAGAACAAAGGTGTAGATTTTCTGAATTTATATGGCTCGGATGTATTAATAGATTCCGTTAGCAGGTAACCCCGTTGAAATTATAACACTTTGAGTTTCTTAGTAGATGTAAAAGATTTTGAAGTAAACTTTATTGTATATCATCTATTTGAGTTGACTTTATAGGCTCTTGGGAATTTGGTTTTCCTTATAATTATTTTGATACATTGGTCAGAACGAAGTGTTAATTTTTTAACAACCAGTATTTTTTTAATAATAGTATTTTTTTCAATAAGTAATCAGTACCATACATATTTTGTGGTAATTAATCTCCCACAAATTATAATAGTATTTTTTATTGTGCTTAAAAAAGGATTAGGGGTATTGCAAAGGAAAATAACTGTTGGGTTATGGTTATATCTGTCTGTTCTAAATAAGTAGCAAATTTAATAGGATATATGCAAATGATTTACTAGGTAAAAATTATGTGTTTCCCCTCTAGATTCTAGTGCTACTTTTTAAAATTAGGCGTTTGCTTATTTTTTCACCTTAGTTGAAGAAAAAATAAGTGCTTTCATATTAGATTTGACTTAGTGAAGTAAGAAAGTCAACATATTAATTAATGCTATCTTGAACCAGGTAATCTTTCCTTTTAAGGAAAGAAAATGCTATTTCTAAGTCTCAGAAGCAGTATCATGTAGTAAGGTATAGATCTGGTATTTAATTTGGAGCTTTATATTAAATTACCGGGATAATTGTATTGTGAGTCGGTCGAGTAACTATTATCTATGACATTTACTGAGAAGGAAGATAAATTCTTTATACACTTTTTAGCTTAAGGCAGGTTAAGTAATTAGTTAAGTCACCTGTATGTTTCCACATTGGTCAGGACATCTCCATAAAGCCTTATGAGTCGTTTATCCTTAATGGCTTTACAAATATTCGTGGGGCTGTATTTATGTTTGCATCAACGTTTGTCTTCATAGTCGAATCACGTGATTAATTAGACGAAATAAAAGTATATTTCATAGTGGTATAATCTCAATCTTTAGCTCATCTAATTTGGAATTGTTTCTAGTCTATTTTCTTAAAATGTGGTTTGTAGAAATACTGTTTCATTTCATGTAATGCACTTCAGTTGAAAATTAAATAATTTAAAATTTCATATTTTATCAAAAAAGTTTAAAATTTGTTATTTTATTACAAACAAAAAATAATAAAAGAGAATAAAAACTATCATCTAGTTTCATATTTAAGTACACATTTTTATATAAATGCTAATCGAATGCTAACATAATACATAATATATGAAATATCATATTATTCACCAATGAATCACCCGTAGTGAACATCTAATTTGATATCGGAGATTTTGTTGCCAAGCTTTCATATCGTTTTAAAATCAATAATATAGTTTACAATTAGGTAATATGCATCTAAATTTCAGATTGAAATTCAAAATATTTATAAAAAAGCTTTGTAAATGTTATGGTTAATTCGTGTTGTGTCGTATACCTGCAATATTAATATGTGTGACGTGTCGCATTTCAACAACTGCATAATATGTAAACAGATAAACAAATAGCATACTGATTAAAAGCCGCAAACTATAAAACGGCATATTTCGGTATAGTTAGAACAAGATCATCGTCAATAAAAAAAAATATAGGTCATCTGTGAATTATGACTAGCTTTATAAGATGCTTTGTGTGTAGTATACCAAATCAATATTCATATATATATATGGAAATTTATAGTTGAGTACTTTTGAGTATTATATTCTCGAATAGTCAAAGTTATTCTCTTTCAATTACTATGATCATGATGAATCTCCACTTAAGGCGTAGAATATTTAATAATGAGAATATATATAGGATTTTCGTATTACTACCTATATATACGTAACCTCGCTTTATCTACAAGCATTATAAGTGATTGAAGAGAAGATACATAAAAGTCAGAAATCCTTATGTACCTTTATTAAAGAAAGCCTTAAGTGACCTCTAATGAGCTCATCCCACATTTAGTTATTTAGGCTGTGAAGTTAAGTTGCCTGAGGAACTAACATATGGATTCTGAAATCTTTTTCCACATTTTTCTGTTTGCGGAATTCATGGAATCCTCGGTACTAGGAGCTCCGCCATTTTTTGTTATTAAGTTACTAAAATAGGAAATAATTTGATTTGACTTCTATGTTTGACATGGTTATAAAACAATATATTATTTAAGTAGTTAACTATTCAATAGAGGAGAAACAGGATCCGTATTTACCAATTATAAACTATACAATCTTGGATGAACCCACGAAAGCTTAAAAGTTTTCTGTTTTTGTTATCCTGCTAAAATGACTGTTTTATAAATAAACCCTCCGGATGAGACAATCCGACCATAGAACTGATGATATTCATAAGTTAGGCTAATAGCAGATACAAGTCTTTACAAAGAATGATTACCATAAATGCGGGGACAATGTAGTAATTAGTAATAAACCAAGTATTTTTATAGTGAATTAGATATTGATATAAACAGATGGCTGGCAAATAGTTGTGTAGGCAAAGAAAAATGATGTACGGATCACCCTCGAAATTCGGCTACAAAATTTTTCAAGTAATGCTCAAGGCGGATTAAACGTAATATAAATTTCGTCTGATCCCTTTATTCATCAGTTTATCTATTTCAATAGAATTTTACTTTCTGGACTTTACTAGTGATATACATAATGCAATTTAAGAAATTGTTAGCAGTCTCTGCTTCTGCTAGTATTGCTTTTGCAAACAGTAAGTTATTCGAGAATGGAATGGATTGTTAAGCAAAACATTTGGCCCACAGCCTACTCACGTTGTTTCGTGTTTCAGCATTTTTATAATAGTTTTTAAGTCCTTGGAGGTCGGGCTCAGAATGAATGAAAGGGGCATTAGGAAGCTTATAAGCTATAGCTTAAACCTTTTCGTATTGTCCTTTGCTTTACACATATTTGATGTACAAATGTTCAACACCGTTGAGGCTTAGACCAAAATGTCTTTCTTACCATTGGCCAAATAGGAAATCTATACTAACATTTATTTAGACTCTACCTTAACTACTGCTACCCCATCAGTTTCTAAGGCTTGTTCTTTCAAGGACTTCACTGCTACTGCTTCATCCCAAATTGCCAGTATCGCTGCTTGTGCTACTGCTGTTGGTGATGTTACTGTTCAAGGTTCTGAATTAGCTGCTATTGACATTACCGGTACTGAGGAATTTTACGGTGACTTTACCATCAATGATGCTTCTAATGCTGCTTCTTTCCTCGCACCAAACTTGCAATTAGTTGCTGGATCTTTAATCATTGAAAACAGTACCGGTCTTCAAACTTTGAACTTAGCTCAATTAACAACTGTCGGTACTTTAAGCTTAATCGCTTTACCAGAGTTAGAAAGTAGTGGATTAACTAGCGGTCTTACTTCTGCTGAACAAGTTATCATTGCAGACACTGGTTTAAGTTCTTTAGAAGGTATTAATGTTTACGAATTAAAGGTCTTCAACGTTAATAATAACCAAAATATCGAATCCATCGATTCCGGTTTAGAAACAGTAACTGAAACTATTAATATTGCTGATAATGCTGAGCAAGTTGAAGTTGTCTTAGACAAGTTAACAAGTGCTAAGGACATTTCTTTACAATCTATCACTTCATTCTCTCTTGCTAATATTACTTCCATCAACGGTTCTTTATCTATCATTGGTAGTTCTGTTGAATCTGTTGACATCAAGAACTTGGCATCTATTGGTAACTCTTTAACTATCGACAAAAATGATAAGTTAGATGAACTTGACTTCCCAAAGTTGACAAAGATTGGTGGTGCCTTAGAAATTGCTGATAACGAACAATTAAGCTCTTTCGATGGTTTCCCTAAGTTAAAGACTATTGGAGGTTCTGTTACTCTTAATGGTACTTTTGACAATGGTACTTTTGAATCTTTAAATAAGGTTGCTGGTGGTTTCACTTTAGTCTCTGACGGTGACTTAACCTGTGATGATTTCAATAAATTGAACAAGGATGGTGACATTCAAGGTGACAAGTACTACTGTTCTGGTGCTTCTGGTAAGACCTCTTCTTCTTCTGCTAAAACTCATGGTTCCTCTGCTACTGCCAGTTCTGGATCATCTTCTAGTAGCAGTACCTCTGGATCTTCATCTTCATCTTCATCTTCTAAGCATAGTGGTGCCGCTAATGGTCCAACTGGTACTTTGATGTCTATTGCTGCTGGATTTGTTGCTATTGGTGCCGCATTACTTTAGAGGCTCAGTTCGATTATTGACATCCATTGTATTTATAAACACCAGTAAAAACTTAATAGGTGGATTGAATTAATCTAATTTAAAAGATTCTTCTAACGTTTTTAATTATAGACTCATTTAAATTTCGATGGGGTCTGTTTATATGCTTTACTTTTAATAAATTAATATTCTGAAACTAGTAAATTTTTGTGTAACTATCCTGAATTTAGGTGAGATTTTAAATTCTAAGGGATGTATAGAGCAATAATTAAGTTATCATAGACGGAATGAAATTTATTGGATTAGTTCTATTTATTTTATTGACCGAAGTGTTAGGTAAAAATGTTGTGAATTTAAACATGTTTTCTGAGAACTCTAACCTCGTCGAAAGGGATAATGATTATGAGACCAAACCATTAGAAAAGAGAAAGAACAAAGTTGATTTGAATAATTTTAAGGCCCATCATGGAAATTTTATCAAAAGAGAAGCCAAAAATGTATATGATTTAAATAAATTCAAGGCTTTAAACAAAGAATACGAAAAAAGGGAGGCCAAGAATGTGTATGATTTAAATTTATTGAAGGGCCATCAAGAAAAGAGATCAGATACTAGTATTTTAGATATAACCACGCTTGCTTCAATATTTGTCCCTGAATTTAACGAGGATGAAGCTCATCAAGTATATTTCGAAATCAAAGATGAAGATTCAGTTGATAATGTTTTACAATCAGTCTTGCCCCTGATATCAGATATCTCTATATTTTCAAGTTACATTAGGGACAATGCTAATATTTATGATAAGACTGGCTCTGAGTACGAGGTAATGGTCATATTTGCTCCTACAAACAATGCTATTTCAAATAAATTGGATGATTGCAAGCCATGGGAATTCCCTTACAAATTGGGAGAAAATGAAGTAGAAAATGAAATAATTATTCAAAAGAACATAGACCACTTTTTAAATAGCCACATAATTTCCAATTTCGAAGAGAAGATAGAATTGAACAGTGGCTCCATCATTAAGAGCGTATTAAACAATGGGAAAGAAATTAAGGTTAAGCAAAATGTAGATGATAACCTATTCCAATTAACATTAGATGGAGAGAATTGGATAGATGCCAGATATGTAAAGCAAGTGAAAAATGGGTTTATTTTTGTGATTGATGATGTTTTCGTCAATTGCTGATGTTTTTGTCTTTTGTTGGTTTAATAGGATTTTTTTTAGTTTAATTTATGACTAAGGTATTATATGATATGTCTCCTAAAAGTATATTTGTAGTGAAGTTTAGAAGTAAAGTAACTACTGAAAATAAATCAAAATATATAATGATACTAATTTTGAGGAAAAAAAATGTCTAATTCTTAACTTTCCAAAATAGAAACACCAGATTGCTCCTTATTTTGATTGTTAATAACATATTCCACCTTCCATTTAACCTTTAAATTCTTCCTAGAGGGATTTTCTATTTTGAAATCCTGAGATACTGCTTGTTTGCTGAATGGTGCTATAGATTCAGAAGTCTGTGGCTGTAAAGACAATTTACAAGATTTTGCAGCTGCTAACATAAACCTGAATTGACTGACTTGTGAATTCAGAGGGTTTCCAAACAATGCCCTTCCGGAGAACTCAGAAGGTGAACTTGTATTTAATACAGCGACATCGATAGTTAATTCCGGGGATTCAAAAATCGAAATTGTAGATTTGTATTGTTCTTGTTTTACTTGTACTTGGGAGGGGGTTGAGGAAGGGAAGTTCAAGCCAAATGGGTCTAATCTAGTTGTGTTCGATTGCAATTGAGGAGAAGGGGAATTTAACCCAGACAACAAATCAAGGTTAGAACTTGTGTTTGAAAATACGCTGGAAGGTTGTGGCTGTTGTATGTTGCCATTTCCTCCTTGGGTTTTATTACCACCTAATGATATTAACCCCCCAGAGCCAAAGTTATTACTGTTATTATTATTTGAGAAGGTCAAGTTAGATAAGTCTGATAATAAATCATTGTATCCCTGATTGTCATTCTGATTATCACTAATAGGAGCTTCATCATCGAAATCAATCAAATTCAAATCACCTCCATTAGTACCACCACCACTAGCAATCTTGATCTGCGATGCTTGTTCTACTTCACCATTCTTCAATAATTGATACTTGCTAATTACTGAGTTTATGCTATCATTAAGAGCAAGTAATTCATTTACACGTTCATCATTATCATTGTCTTCTTCGATAAGTTTAGTGATATTTGGCTGAGAACTTTTAATAGAGCCATACAATTCACCCGCAGCTTCGTTTGAATCATTTAAGCTACTACCAGAGGATTGAATGGATTCCAACATTTCTGCTAGTATTTCAATTTTTCTTCTCAATCTAGCAATGTCATCATTTATACGTTTCTTATTTTCCTCAACGTTTTCTTCCTTAAAACCAGCCATAATTTTCATCAATTTATTGGCCTCCTGTAAATCTTGAGGTCTTCCTCTTCTCACAAGTTCTTGTAACTTAGCGCTGTGAACAACTGCTTCTTCTTTTTGTAATTCTTCCATCGATTTTAAATTGTCACTAGGGTTTAACACTGCAGCATCCTCAAGTTTAACTTCAGGAAAGACATACCCCTTATTAGAAAGTAATCTATGCATGTCTCTGATATAGCCAAAGTCTTCTTTATACTTAGAAGTTTTGCAGATAGTTTGATACCATTCTTCGATCTGTGCAAGAATTAACCTATGGGTTCTGGAGTATCTTAATGGAAACTTTTCTGGGAAAGTTTTAACCAATTCATTCAAAAATTCCTTTCTGCTGATTTGCAATTGGAATGGATAACCACAATTCTTAACTAAATTATCTAACAAAGCGATTGCCAACTCAGAAGTTTGGGGGTCTCTCTGGTTAATCAACTTTACAACGGCAATAGCAGCTTCTCTAGGGGCAGATCCTTGTTTAGCATTGACATAATCACATATCTCCAAATTTAAAGCTAAATTAGGTGCTTCGAGTGATGGTCTACAAGCTCTATCTGACAAAGTGTTAGTAATACTTTTAAGGGGTATTCAATTGTAAATTCAACTTACAGATTCTCCGTAATAGCTTTGGATTGATTTTCGAGAGTGAATATCCTGAAGATGAACTAGAAGACATTTCTAACGTTCAATTGAATAGTATGTATATGTATTGTACAATATAATTTTATTTGCCTCAGTTAAAATTGGACATATCACCTTAAACGAGCGAAATCGAAAAATTCGAAATTTCAAAACCTTGGCTTGCCATACAAAATCGAAACATGAATGATGAAATAGATGATCCGTTAAACTTGAAACAATTATCTGTAAACTACGATTATCTTATATTCAAAATTAAAGAACACTATTCTAATTTATCAGATCAAACTTACGAATCTGTAAATAATCAGCAGAGTTTAATCGAAGACAAGTTTTTCAAAGAACTTGGTCTAGAGAAAGAATTAGATGAAATTGAGGCGGAAATTCAAAAAGTAAAAGAGATTGAAACCAGCTTCATGAAGATAGAGCAATTAGAGATGTTTGTAGACGATTTTAAGCAACGATTGACACATTTAGAGAAGGAATTTCATTAACTATAAAAATACAAGCTGATTTAATCTAAAAATATAAGGCAACATTGGCCAGTAAATCTATAATGTCACACAGAACTCAACTCTACACCATGGTTAGAGTTATTCACTGGATTATCAGCATACTTTGTTGAAGTGTTATGCTTTTTAGAATACTTTTGAACTAAATGCTTCTCTAGTAAGATAAAATTCCTTGAATTGCTTTTGTATGCCATGCTTACAACATCACCTAAAAATGGAATTAGTCCAATTCCAAAGTCAAATGCTATATTAGCCATCATACGCAGTTGCAAAATAGTAGGCAAGCCACCTTCTATTTCTTGCGCTTTGTGAAGTAATTGAAGTGCAAAGTAACAAGCAATTATATCACCAATCCAAGGTAAGAGCCCAATGACACCAGCCCATCCAAATCTAAAGCCACAACATGATAGTTGTAGATCCAATCTATATGCTCTTTTCTTGACAGATTCCAAAATTTTCAAATCCCCTTTAGGTATAAACTCTGGGAGTTTTCTTCTCCTCTTAGCACCTTTACGTTGATAGAAATGTAAGTCCTGAGGTGGAATCTCTTCGAAATACGGGTCTTCTCCTTCCTGAAATAGTAAGACATGGTCTAACTGTGTCTATATATTGTTAGTAGCAATACAAATAACTTAGACCAACATGATAATTACTAACTTTTTTCATAAAATATTGGTACAACAACGACGACATTATTATTTAAGTAAATCAGTAATAGATATTAGATTTATCTATTCATGTGTACTTTGTTTTTGCCAATGTTTTTTTTATGCATGCGCGACCTTGAAGCAATTTATCACAGACAGTAGAAATAGCTCTAATTTGGTATATAATGATATATAATGATATATATATAAAGATATAAAATAAAATTATTTATAGATTTCTGAATTATAAATTCAAGCTTTATGTTTTAATTTGGCTTCTTTTATTGCTTGTAAGTGCTTCTTCCTCATATCTCTCAAGTCTGGAGGAGGTTCTATACCCCATTCAGCTCTGAATTCATTTACATCCTTCTCTAAGATCTTTTCCCAGTATACATTTATAAGCGGCTTAGAATTCAATCCACTATCAATTGCCCAAGGATAGTAAGTGCTCCAGAGCCTTTTTTTCTGGCTTGGTTTAAGCCTGAGAGGTGCAAATAAGGCACCCATACCAGACATTGGAATCCCAATATTCATATATTCCAAAACTTTTACCGTAATTTCTCCTTCAATGATAATAGGCAAGCCAGTTATGGAGTGATAAAAATCGTGACATTCTCTATATCTTTGGAAGATGTATGCAAGTTCCTCATTATCAATATATTTAACTGGGACTCTAGTATCAGGACTAACACCTTCTTTCTCCAACCACTGTATATATGTATTACCTACAGTGTTCTTCGGAAGCAGTTTGAGGTAATCCAAATTAAGAGATGTGGAGGTAATTCTGGGCCTTTCTTTTAAAATTTGACGTCCAACAGGATCACTCAACATTTGGTGTCTTAAATTATTTAAAACAAATGGAAATGCACTTGATTCTCCTAATGCTACAATAAATTCATTACGTTCTGGATGAAAGTATGATCCTATAGAAGAACCGACTAGCATTAATATTTTTTCAAATGTATATAATGGAACATGGCCCTCATAGTTTGGTTCAGATCTTTGGAAATATGACGAATTGTTATTCTTATTTAAGTTTAATAAAGCATTTGCATCTTGGTAGTTACTGTATTTACCGGCAGACACTTGATTTGCTAATTTATTATTCTCATTAAATATTAAAGAACCAATAATGGATCCCACAGCAGGAAGAATAAACAGACGTTTAGAGATCAAAGTATGTGTTAACTTCGTAGATTGATGTCTACTAGTTAACATTTCTGTCCGATATCTAATTTGCTACAGATTTCAGTAAATTATCAATTTAAAGTATAGAAATTGAGATCTACTATACAGGACGAATTAATGATTAAAATGCAAAATCATACGTTATTTAGAAAACCTATCAAATACAAGACCGAGAAATATAACGAGTAGACTTACGTAGACCCCATTACGCTTCAAATCTATATAACCAGAATTCAGTATCTTGTTTGGAACTAAATCGTTTAATGCAGTAATGGGGGAAGCTTTCGCATCATCCTTTATAGGTGTAGTTTCTTCATCACATTCCCTTTCTTCCAATTTCTTTAATTCTTCAGAGTCTGAAATGGGTGGGGTCATTATACTGGTATCACTAGACTTTAAACATGCTGTTGGGGATTTACCTTCCTGTTTATGATTTCCCATATTTGAACTGGTATCATCATTACTAGGACTATTACTATCTTGCTTAGACTCAGCATTAGTGTCCAATTGGTTAAAATCTATATCTATTTTATTCTCATTAGTATTTTCGTTTAGCACATTCCCAGATGCTTTGCTGTTAATTATGTTGTCGTATCCATTTCTATCATTGTAGCTACGATTGACTTCTTCCCGCTGTTTATGTTCCTCTAACAGGTTTTCCAACAACGATTTCTCCTCTTCAAGAAGAGAAAGCATTTTCTTCAAGTTTTCAATTTCAGTTTTGGAAGTAGAAGTAAACTTATCCAAAATTTGCTTAGCTGCCATTGTATTTTTACGTTCATCCTCAACTTTTTGAGATTCTTGTTCAAGTCTTTCTTCATATTTACATTTTGTAGACTCTATTACCGAGTTTAGATATTGTGAATTTATATCATCTAATTTGATTCGGTAATTTTCCACGAAATTCTCTATTGAGCCCAATACTTGATTCTGCCTTTCAACCTTAACTAAACTATCATTAAGTCGGGAAATGATATCGTCTACAGTCAACGACCTAATTATGCGAGAATTTCTAAATCTTCCAGAAGCCTTAGAACCTTCAAATTCGTAATCCCCAAAATCAGGGTTAAAGTCCCCAAAGAGCGCTTCGTCAGCATCATAGAGTCGTTTTTGAGAAGACTGTTCTCTATTCACGTAGCTCGATACCCCTTGTAGAAATTCAGAGTACATATATTCCGCCGAGGACCTATCTCTAAAATCTCTTTCAATAAGGTTTGGGGTATTCACTTGCACACTGATATTATCAATCTTAGCACTGATTTGCTTATGGTTGGTATCGACTTGGATATTGAATCCTAGATAAATTATATCTCCTATCTTAATTTCAACTGCATCTGTTCCTATTTTTACTTCATTCACATATGTACCATTTGATGATCCCATATCCTTCAACATCAACTTCCCATTTTCAGGATCTATATACATGGCAGCATGATTACGACTCAACACCCTAGAGTCAAAATATCCGTTAGTGCTGTCTGGCTTGATTTTGACTCCTGCCGGTCTACCTAATCGCCTAACATCAGGAAAATAAGGAACAGTTAGTATCTTTTTCTTAAATGTATCATTCAAAGAAGACATTGTAACCACGTAGTGAAACTTTTTTCTTTTAGGCGGCTTTACTGTACGAAGTCCTTGACCTGGCATGGCTACCACTTGCGATTGGGAATTAGACCTTCTTCTGGTTACAACATCATTATCATTATTCAAATCAGAAAAGTTGACTTTCTCCTTACTAGGGAAGGCCATTGGCTCTGTACCTATACCAATAGAGATTTGCTCACTCATACTCAATATCCATTTATGTTCTCCGACTGATTTAATAGAAATTATGAAATGATTTTATGACGTGCGCAAATCTAAACATTTTTTGTTTCAAAATAAATAAACATCAGATAAAGACATAGTCATGTCTCATGTCTATAACAGTTTAAGCACATGTATCAACACATTAAGAGAATCAGTAGATATTTTAGGAGACTCGGTGAAGTTATTGGATGAAACAACTAGAGACGTCCCCAGATTAAAGAAGGTTCTAGACACTCAAAAGGTATTTGGATTGGTTCCGGAAATAGACTTGATCAATGCTAAAAAGTGTTTTAGGGATGAAATAAAACCACAGATAGATTCTACCATGGCAAAAATAGAAAAGGAAATGAATAAATTAAATCGAAAGAAAACAAATTTGCGAAGTAAATATGATCTTCAAGCTGTTAGACTAACCAGTTCCAAGAAAAGGGACTCATTCATGGGATTACCTATAAAGAAGATTAATAAAGATAAACTTGACGAGCTGAAGCTTGCTAGATTGCGTCTATTGAGGAATAAGAAAGAAAGACTTAAATATAGTTTGTCTAGATTGGATTTACAAGAACAAAGAGCCAGACTCAGTTTAATTCCCTCTCTTCCACATCAATAATAGGTTGCGCAGATATTTCTTCAAACTAAATATATATGTACATTAGTGTAAAATAAACGAATTCTATATCTCCATTTCCTCGCCGCTCATATGTTCTACTGTCGTGATATTCAATAATTTTGCAAATTCCTTAGCGTATTTATCAGCAACATCTTTAACTGTCAAATCTAAGTCTGGTCTTAGTTCACTAATGGAAGTGGCACGAGCCTCAGGAAGACCACACATAGTGTATGTATTAAGGAATTTTAAGTCAGGCTTGACGTTAAGAGCAATACCGTAAGAAGTGATGGCCCTTTGAATGTTACATCCAACCGATGCAATCTTATCATTACTTTCAGTCATCCATACTCCTGGGTTTTCATTAACAAAGCTGTTTAGGCTATAATTTTTCTTTAGAGTCAGTTGAATGGCCCTTAGTAACACTGAATCAACATAGCATTTAACTGAAAGATTGGAGAACTGCTTCAAATCCATAATAGCATATGCTACTAATTGGCCCTCCCCATGCCAAGTTATTTGACCACCCCTTTCTAATTGATAATATTTACAACCTAACGACTCATAGTTTGAAATCATCCTAGCCAAATCAGGATCTTGCTTCATTTTCTTTCCCCCAGTGTACACATTTTCAAACTCGAATGTTAATAGTGTTGGAAATGGTTTCATTTCCAAAACTTTTTTTAATAAACTTTCTTCATAATCATTAAGGACATAGTTTTGTTGTGCAGCTATTTTCCTTTGTCTTTTTATCTTGCCTTCCATAACCTTAAAATCCAAATTAGCATTAACAATTGCATTTTGAATAGCTTGACCTTTCTCAAATGTAGTAATACCAGGAAAATGAATGTGTCTTAATGTCTTGTAATTTTCGTTAAGTGGCAGGAACTTTGCACTACAGGAAGAACTATATAATCTTCTTAATAGAATGCTTTTCATTTTTCCAACATCTAATCAATTATGCTATTTTCCAAATCGGTCTGAATTATCAAAAAAACCCGAATAAAGTACTGAGATATAAGACTTATAAATACTTCAGGAAATAGGTCAAAAGAAAAATGAGTAACAATACAACACCCCTGCATAATTCAGTATTAAGGCGACGGGCAAATCAAAATGAATCTACAAAATATATAACGGCGTCGTCAATAAAGAATCAAAGATCAAAACATCTGCTGGTGGATACTTCAATCAAATCAAAACGACCTCAAAAGTATACAGCTCCTAATGACCTTAAACTGAAGATTAGAAATAATAAGATTTTAGAGGTTGATCCAATTATACATTCACCGGAATTTCAATTTCTTTATAAATTGTTTGTGCCGTCTAAAGTTTTACTGAAAAGCGAACAGATTTCTATAAAGCAGCTTTCGAACCATTTACCAAGACTTATTGATAGCGAAGCAGCAACATGCAAACACCAATTAAATTTTCAGTTGCACTTATTTCTTGCTACTATTATGGATAGATATGTTGCCTCCTGGTATTTGACGAAATTAAATACTGACAATTATAAATTCCTTGAGTTTGTCTATATGTCATTGTGTGACTTGGTTAGAGACTTTTATAAAAGAACTAATGATGCATTTACAAATCATAAATGCGTTGATACTTTTAAGGGTATTCTTGATATTTTAACGTCTCATTTAGAGGAGTTAGTGCCCGAAAGAGACGATGAATACGGAATTAAATTTGTGAATGACTATTTTACTAGCTTACTGTCTACAAATACAATTAAGGATAGTGATATTAACATTACTACTATTGTCAACGAATTTTTATCAGACAATCATGTAATATTTCAATCATCGTTAGAATCTATCAGAAGTTTAGAAGGGTTAGATTCAAATGAAATATCATATTATCGTTTACTAGCCAAGCTGATATTAATTTCTTCAAATGAGACAAGCGATAATTCTTTACTGTGTGTTGTGAATTCTCCAATCATTTTAAATTTAGTTGTTGTTTTGGTTGGAGATTTAGTTCTAAAAAAAATAGTAGATAAATTATCTTCTCCAGAGTTCATTTTAGGGATTATTAATAAGACCTTTATTTCGTTGAATCAGGATGTAGGGGAGGAAAAAGAAGAGGCTAAAGTATATAATAACAGCTCTGGGGAAAGCAAGCGTTCCTTAATTCAAAGAATTAAAAGTGCTCTCACTAATGTTTATAATAATGTGAATTATTTTTTCATTTATTCATTTGATGAAGGTTCATCTGATTTGATATCGTTGATAGAATCATCATTCAGGTTGATTGATACTATTACAGGAATTTCTGAACGAAAGAGTTTACTCTGCGGAGTTACACAATTTATGGGACAGTACTTACTTTCATTTAAATATATTAATTCGAAAGTAAATGCTTTAGGACAAAACTATATATTGAACAGATTAAAATCTTCTTCAATATTAACCGATGCAAAAATGGCATCAATTGTATCTCAATTACGTGACACACTTTTTGAAAATAGCTCTCAGGACGAGTCTCAAGAAATTCAAAGTATTTGTATTGATGACATTTTAAGTAATATATTTATTGGATTATCTTATAGAGATTCAAATAAGACGTCATGGAAGTATGGGCTAAATTCTTTGATGTACAAGGACGAATCGGATGATGATATAAAAGAGTCAATTAGTCGATTCTTACGTGTATTTAATAATGAAGAGGATTACACGGAATCAAATATTATACATAAGCTGTCTAAGCTTAATAAGTTGCTTATAATTAGGATTTTAGACTATTTACTAAGTCAAATTTACCCTGAACTAGTAAATTAAAGTATTGTGCAGGCACAATTTTTGAGGGTCGTATTTTTAATAGTACATAGTATCAAATAATCTAAAGATCATATTCGTACAATGGAAATACAGCAATTGATTGTCTCCCCAAAATATAATTTCCTATTAGACTTATTGAAATTTTTAAATATATCTATAGAATCTGTCGATGTAAGAAAGCTTATTAACACACTAGAATTGTTCACTTTTGGAAATTATTACTTGTACAACAAATATTCTAACAATTATATACAACTTCAAGATGATGCTGCCTTAAAACTACTTGAGTTAAGTATTATATCTTATGTAACGATGCACGAAAATTCAACGGTACCAATAGGGAGCTTTTTTGATAACGAACTTGGAATTAACCTTGGAGTTAATCGCCTAAACCTAAGCTCCGATGATCCATACGTCTTTTTGGAAAAGATATTGATCTCAATGGTTGATAAGAAATTAATAGAAGTAATGATTGACAATGAATCCGATTCTGTTATAATACGAAAAACCAAGATAATAAGAGATGCATATAATCTGCAAATTGTGCAGCTAATGGTATTACTGGAAAATGATTTAAGTGATATTAACATTAATAATTCTAAGAAGCATTTAGAAAAATGGATGAATGATCAAATTTGTTCCGTAAAGGAAGATCTTGGTGCATATGACGAGGAAGATTCGAAGCAGGTACCATTATCACGGAAAAGGAAACTGTCAGATAATGCAAAATAGAGACCCTTTTTCAATCTAACTACAGCGTAAATGAATAAATAACGTCTAATATATACGTAAATTATATATGTAAATGATATATGTAAATTATATAATATAATATTGTAGCAATATGTTTGTACGGCATGCCAACCCCTATGCAGCAATATTATATATTCGACTCTGCTACGTTGATACTACTGAAATGAAGAAGGTAAATTACTATATTAATTCAATGACCCCTGGTAAATTTAAGCCTTCCAGACCTTAGAAATGATAGCAGCAACACCGCCTTCTTTGGTTTCTATTTCGTATATACCGTAACCAGCAACACCGGTACCAAAAGTTAACAAGTACATAGCATAGTTGTGATATGAACCATAGACTCTTTTAGGAATATAATCAATAATACAGGATTGGAAACCAGCATAACAGTGATATAATAATAATGCAGACATGGTAGAATCAAGAAGAGTAGAAGTACCTGCAACTAAAGGCGAAATAACTAATGGAGCTAAACCAATAGCAACAATCCTTTCACTAGTCCAATGTAAGGAACCTTCAAGCTTGTGTGGTTTTGGAGGAACGTAGGCATCATTAACATTACCAACGACATATCCAGGAGGTTGTGGAATGGTTTTAATTCCACGGATCAAGGCGGGCTTGAATAACATTTTACTTGATGATGCAAATCTTACTTGGGATGCTAAGGACAACATTCTGATAATATGTACAAATAGATTTCAACTATTATATTTCAACTAGATTTAATTATAAGAAAGTTTGTATAAAATTCCTGTGCCCCGGACTTTCAAATTACAGTTGAATAAAATTCTATTGGTTGAAAAATTGATTACATAAGCAACACATAACAACCCATATATCCATAAACATATATACAAGAGATATCTAAAATAACAAATATTCTATCGACGAATATATAGTTATTACTTATTCATTCTAAATCTTCTTCTTCATATTCTTCTATCAGAGGAACTCTTTTAGGAGAACCGAATCTTTCAGAAAGTGCCTTTTCTATTATTCCTAATGGGCCCTTCTGATAAATAATGTTACTAAACCTCTCTATAACGCTATCATACCAAGATGGTTCTTCCGATTCAAATACATTTAATTCCAGCCTCAAAGCTTCACATCTCTTTTTCGATCTTATGTCTTTTATGGATCCATACATAGTGATCAAATTATTTAGAACCGAGATCAAAATAGGAGATGCTCTTGCAGATGTGCTATGAGTAAAATATATGTCTTCAACAACTTCTTCCGACCACGAAATTGCATTTTGTTTAAACCCCTTTGCCCAGAGAATTTCTGCAATATGTGCTTTAATTTCGTTTATGGACATAGTTATATTGTCACTATCACAATTGAAAAGTGGATACCTTACTTGAGCCGAGCTTGCAAAGTGCTTAATTTTGGTTAAGGTCTTCAAATTTGCAAGGTAAATATTAAGTGCACGGGAAAGGAATTCTTCACGCTCCTTTTTAGAAATTGATTTACTAGTTGAAGTTTTAGCCATTCCAAATGCTAATTCATTGAGGCATGTAAATAACTCATCCGTAATGGTTGATTGGTCTTCTAATAAATAATTTTTATCTAAATGAACAAATGAAAAAGTTGAACTAAGCATGTCGATTGACCTTTCTAGGTAAAAAAGTTTCTGATCATTATTATTAGAGACCTTACTTATCAATCGGCAACATTGGGATAACCTTTCAGCATCTCCTAAATTGTAAAAGAGCTCATCGTCATCAATTATCTTCTTCAAAATATTCACTGATGTTTCCAATTGTCCCTTGGCAAGCAATGTCTTTGCATATCTTAAAACAATATCAATATAAAAGTTTGAAAATTTAGTAGATTTCTTGTACATCAAGGTCTTTGAATCAATGAGTGGCACATTATATTTATTCTCGTCAAGTGATTCATCAAAATCTAGTCCAGGATCAGACTCCCTAGCAAGCTCAATCAATAGTCTTCTGTAGTGTTTATTGGCATATCTAGGACTTTTCAAAACATCATCTTTATTGATGGCCTTTACGGCAGTTATTTGATTATTGAACGAAAGCTCAAAAGGAATATTCTGTCTATCATTAGCATCGTTATACATAAATGCCAACAGGCCCAAGCAAATTAGCAACCCACCTATATAGGCACCTGCAGCAATATTCACAACTGTTCCCCAACCTTTCACAGCATTGAACGCTGGAGCTGAGAGTTTAATTGTTCTTTTTTGAGCTAAATTTTGGAATACAAGATTATTTCTAGGATATGGAGGTAAAAAGCTGACAGGTTTTCTTATCCCTATAATCCTTCTTGTAAGCATTTTATCTTCCCTTTCAGCCTTTTGATCTGAAGTTTGACAAGAATAATCAATAAAAATTAAAATTGTACACAAAAACACTTGCTGTAAAAAAAGGAAGTCGAAAATAAGTATTCAGTATTATATTGTTCTTTTATCCATGTAAGATGCTTATGAAATGAAAAGACGAAGCAAAGGAGATCTTACAAATTCAGAATCTTTAGATGAAAATGTTAAATATGATTCCAAGAAAGTTAACCTTTTCCATAGAGTTATAACAAACTGGCTAATTACGGATCCAAACTTTTATATCAAAACTAGTGGATCTCAGACTAAGAACTACCAGGTCCAAAACCATGAAGACATGAATGATATTTACTTCTTTGGAGGTAGATGGAAAAGCATCAAAAAAATGCCACTTAATGTGATGACTGCGATTCTAATAATTATACCAGGTGTTCTATATTGGATTTTTGAAGCAAAATATATCTGGAAGCATATAAGTCCTGCGCTAGTTATATTATTTAGCTATTTTTGGTTCCTAACGGCAATGTTTTTCTTAAGAGCGTCTACTACTGATCCTGGAAGATTTCCCCGTAATATTCACATTCCAAGCGAGGTTAAGTATTCAAAAGTTGTAAATCCACCAGAAGAATATTTTAAGGCAGTAACAATCCCATTTTATAAGGATAATAAGTCTGGCGTTACTGTAAGGTATTGTACCACTTGCCATATATGGAGGCCTCCAAGAACTAGTCACTGTCGAGTTTGCAATTCCTGTATCGCGGATTTTGATCATCATTGCATCTATCTAAATAACTGTGTTGGCTTGAGGAACCAACAATATTTTTTATGGTTTTTGTTGACCTCAGTAATAACTTGTTCATTATTGATTGTACAATCAGTTTTGTTACTTCATTTTAAAGTTAACAATATTAAAAAATCCATTTCCAAGAACCCCTTAAGTTTATTTCTTTTGATATATGGTATTTTATCGTTTATATATCCATTTCTACTTTTGGGTACTCATATTGTGTTGACGATGTTTAATTTAAGAACAAGAGAGTATTTGAATTTCGTCTATGGCCAAAAAAAGAGGACGTTTGTTAATTTGTTTGATCTGGGCTCAATTATAAATAACCTTTACATAAATTGGTTAGGTAGAGCAAGGGGACTCAAGGCTATAGATCCTACTGATATAAATGATAAAAATGACTATCGATTTAGTAAGGTTGAACCCTTAGATTTATTTAATTCTTGATATATTAATTATTAATTTTATTTATTTTACGAATTTGTAATATATGAGAGGCTATAATTAGGAGATATGTCTTTACTAAGAAACTAGAGCTAAATTATACTATTGATATTAGTAAAATATTTTAAGAATATAGATAATCTCAAGTCACCTGCATTGCAAACATTTTTGAATTTGTGTTACACAAAACATTTCATATAGCCTCAGCTAATTCTAAGCGAGGTTTTACTTAAACTATTAAACAGCTAAGTATAGAATGAAGTAGCGCATAACATAATGGATCCGGATATACAAATACGAAGAGATATGACAATTTCAAATGGCCCAAGAATCTCTGGAGAAAGGGAGACAGAAAGCTCCACTTCAACACCTGTTGAATCACATATGTTTTCGTTTCTTAATTCTGGTGTTCAAAGGAAGCACTTAGTATATTTTCCAAAAAAGGTTTTCAAATGGATCTACTCCTTCTCATTGATCTTGTTAATATTATTGGCACTTGCATTCATAGCAGTTACTCCTATTGACGTAATTGTACAAACATCTTCTAAGTCATCTTCGGCGATCAAAATGTTTATTGTTATTATTGGACATGTCCTATATCTAGTGTTGGCAATATTCATATATCTACTGAGAGTTTATCAGTCAAGGGTTTCATTTAATGATATACCCACAAATTCAGTCTACTTACCTCAGAAAGACGATTTACCTCTGTCTGCTTTCAAGGCAATAGAAAAAAAATTTGAAGAATGTATGGAAATTAAAGTAAAAGCTGGTCCTTTATACTATCCAAATACTATAATTAAGCATCCTGGTGCTTCTCCTCCGGAATATATTCAAAAACGATACAACCATGACGATGGTTTAATATTTCCACCTGAAGAGTGTTACGAAGATATAATTAGAAGTATAGGTGACAAATTATCCATGGGATCTCAATTTTTCAGTCAAGTTAAATTCCCCTCTAATTATTCGTTGAAGGAAATTATTTATTATTTATTTAATATGCATATAAAAAAAGGGTTAAATACTCATAAAGATGGTATTCCAAATATTAGTAGAATGGTTACATTATATGAAAAATTTAAATTTGGTCCGGATCTAATCAAAGAAGAGGAGCTTATAGAATTTATTAGTGATTTTGGTAGATTAGCTCTAATCTTTCAAACCAATTTTGAAAGTAACTTTGAAAACGATTCTACAATTAGTAAAAAAGATATGCTTACGTCCGATAAATTCCTCCAAGTTCCAAGATCTGATTTGAGAAATAGAAGCCTTGATAATGAATTCGAACACGTTCTTCAACGTAATTTGAACAGTAGCTTTAATACTGTTACGTCAAAAGGTAGTTTTCAGGATTCTTCTTCCTCTTCGGGAAATTCCTTGGCTTCCTCTAGTGAGAAAAACAACAGTCGACATGGTTCTATTGTTAAAAGGAAGTTAGCATTAGCTGCGGCTTCTTCTGACGAGGAATCCTTGCATGGTAGAAGTGGATACTTTTCAGATGAAGAGAACGAAAGCATAAGAAATCACTTCTATAATTTTGGAAACACACTTTATCCGGTAGACACGAATGAGAGTTACTCTTCTTTAAAATATTCTAAAAAATCATGAAGTTGCCCTTGGGGTACATTGCAACTTATCTTATTAATAATCACAGCACATTTTATAGAATGCATTCCTAAGTCAGTCAGTGAATTAGTTCTGGCGAGGTTTTACCACCCCATCATGTATAAAATAATAGACAACAGTACTGTCATCATTAACTAATGCAATTGTAATTTTTTTTGGACGAGCACCATTCGATATTTTAGCTATTTCTGTAAACCATAGGTCTATTTCCTGAATATTTAAAAATTTCAGGAGATCACCAACATAAGGCTTAACCCATTGCCTTTGCCCGTTCTCATCACTTTCATCTAGTTTATCAGGTGGAATACCTGAAAGAACATAAGCTAAATTATCACCAGAGTTATAGAGCTCATGAATTTGGACTTCACTCCAAAGATTATAATGAACTAAATTGAGCTCTACTTGTTTTGCCAATTCCACACTGTAAGTCATTTGCGAATAGTAGAGTAGATCTGATACGATGCAACGAGAAATAGATAAAAGAAAAATCTTTGATAAATTATTTATCAAATCACGTGAAGCGATCTTGCTAAGGTATTGTATATAACCTTGAATTTACTTAAACAAGTAATCAGTTTAAAGTATTGGCTACCTGCTAATCTACTTAAATGTTTTTGAAAGAATCCCAGTCGTGAATTTAATTCTACTCAATGTGCTAGAAAGTCTATCAATTTGCTAAGTGTCTCATAATTCTGGAAGTATTAAATCATATGGTAATGTAAATGAATAATCCTTCCTTTTAGGTATACTAATTCTAATTCCGTTTATGTATGATTTGATGCGTTCTTAACTTCTTACTTCAAAAAAAAAAAAAAAAAAAAGCTGCTTGACAACAAACAGCTTGCAACCTATGCTTAAATGAAATTCTATGCAAGGCAATTTTTAGCAAAGGATGAACCTATAATAACGATTAAACTAGAGAGTCTAGAAGCTTTCACTGGCGTAGGGGTTCCGAGAATACGTGTGATAAGGAGCAACTCATCTCTTAACTACTAAGATCTCTCAATACGGGAATCTGGAAGCAAATATACGAATGGCAAAAAAAAGGAAGCAATTTAAAATTGCTCTTGACACTTGTCAAGTTACTATTGTAAAATATTGTTACCGGAGCATCGATAATTTAGCGAAAAATACATATTGAAAGAACACAGAGATGATGTGAAAAGAAATTACTCCCTGCATTAAGACAGCTCGCCAAAATAATTTTTCGCAATTTGTTACCCATGGCTTCAAAATTTTTCTCAATATATTGAACTCTAGACTCGTTCTACAAGAAGTATAAAAATCTCTTTAATAATGTACAGTACATCTTTTGATTATGCAAAAAGCAATGACGATTTTATGAGCAAGATCCTGTGAGTTTTTTGACTGTCTAGAATCGATGAAGCATTTAATTGGGAGGATGTTAATATGCCGGAAACGGTCGTCCTAATCTGTAGTCTCATCGTATCGGGAAATAAAATCTAGAACAAATCTCAAAGAAGTTAACAGCTAGAGTGCAGGTTTCCTGTAACCGGCCAATTTACTTCCCTTATTCGTATTGACACTGCCTGTATTCTGGGAATATTCCTTTTTCTGGTACAATTGGTTGCATATTTGATCTAACGTCTCTAAATCTAGAATATGGGTGAAAATTTTTTGATCTATAGACCAAAGTTGTAGCATTCAAAAAGTATATAAATACTACTCCAATGTACTTCGTAATATAATTATTTCAATCTTATTCAACACACACATTCTTTAACAACAAGATTACAGTTCCTAACTGATTACTTTCTTTTCGCTACTTCATTCTTTAAAATACAAACTAATTACTGTCATTTATAATGTTTTCACAAATTGCGACTTTCATTACTATTTTGGTGGCTACTTCCAATGCTGCCCCACTTGAGAAAAGAGGTAATACTTGTTCTTTCCCAACCAATGATAACTTAGTTGCCATAACACCAAACTCTGGTAATGGTGGATGGGCCATGAGTCCTGATGAAACTTGTACATCAGGTAATTATTGTCCTTACGCCTGTCCTCCAGGTCAGTTAGCAGCTCAATGGGATACCAAGTCAACTTCATACACCTATCCAGAATCTCAATATGGAGGTTTATACTGTAACAGCGATGGTACAGTATCTAAACCATTCCCTAACAAAGATTACTGTGTCGATGGTGAAGGAACTGTAAGTGTTAATAACAAAGCAGATGATGATGTTGCATTCTGCCAAACTGTCTTGCCAGGAAATGAGGCAATGTTGATTCCAACAAACTCTAAGAGTGGTGAAAACACCACTATTGCTGTACCAGGTCCAAATTATTGGGCATCTACCGCTGCTCATTACTACATTAATGCACCAGGTGTATCCACAGATGATGGTTGTGTCTGGGGTTCAAGTAATGAAGCTAAAGGTAATTGGGCTCCTTATGTCGCTGGTGCAAATACTGATAGCAGTGGAAGCACATACGTCAAGATTGGTTGGAATCCTATTTACGTTGGAGCCTTTGATAACGTTAAGCCTTCTTTTGGTATCAGAATCACTTGTGACGATGAATCCAAGTGTGATGGCTTAAGTTGCGAAATAAATCCATCCAATGGTTTTAACCAGGCTAGCGGGTCATCTACTGGTAACTCGCTTGGTGCTGCCTACTGTATTGTCACAGCTGAGAACTATGCTAAGGCTAGCATTGAAGTCTTCTCTACATAAATTTCTACTCCTTAATTGTTTTAAGCTTGCTTTGTATAATAGACTTTTGTATATAGAATAATCAAAAATGTAATTAGACACACACACACTTATCATTTGTAAAATCTGCACGTGAACTTTTCGAAACAAAAATCTACATGATCCTTCTATTATAATTGTTTAATCGCCATGAATAAGTCTAAAAATCCAAAACCTCTAAAGGTATACGGACGTGCACATTATGCTTGTGTTCGTTGTAAAATAAATAAGACCAAATGTTCTGGTGAAAAACCATGTTCGAATTGTAAAAGTGCTAAAAAGGAAGAGGCTTGTGTGTATATTACAAAAGACCGAAAAGTAGTAATAATGGAAAGTGATCTTAACAATTTGAACAAGAAAATTGAACAATTAGAAAAGGCGTTAAAAGTTAAAGAAAATGAAGTTTGCCTGGATAGTTCCCCCGTAGATGGTATGTCGGACATGAAGCTGCAACCGCATAAAACAGATTTATCGGAAAACTCTACTAAGCAAAATTATCATAGTATTCAAGGTATCAAGTTTGCTGATAAATTAGAGTCTTATTTATTATATGATTCACATTTTAAAATCTTACAGAATGATGTTTTAGAAACATGTTCAAGAAATTTGCCATCTAAAGAGCACGCTATAAAAATGGCTTATAAAGTGCTCCATACGTACTCTTCAGAATTTTACTTAATGGATATTGAAGAAGTATTAAGATTGATAGATGAAATATACGAATATTTTAATGATGCCAAGGTAGCTGGAACATATAATAATACGCCAGCGCCTTCTAATACATCATTATCTTATTTTTTTATCATTTTGGGATTTGGAGAACAATTAGTACATTTTGAAGGAGCAAGCTCCGTGGACTCAATTCCTGTCCCTGGGGTTGAGTATTATTTATTAGCAACTAAAATATTTGAGTTTTCAAGAGAAGAATTCGATATTCAATTCATACAATGCACATTATTAATAGCGTTGTTTTCGTCAAATTTATGTCGTCCCAATACAGTTTACAATTATTTTGGAATTGCTATGAGATCTTGTTTAGCAAGAGGATGTCATAGACAACCTAAAGTTTTGAATACTGCAGCCCAATTATCATCTGAACAAATTTCATTAGCCGAAAAATTTAAAAGGCTATTTTGGACTGTATTCGTAATAGAAACAACTTGGAGTTCCGCAAGAATGAGTTTGCCTGTTCATATTTCTTATACAGATACTGATGTGGATTTGCCTTGTGAGAATGCGTATAATTTAAATGATAATTTTGATAATGAGGTTTTGGAAATCAATGTTCAGTTAGCCAAATTTGTCGCAAAATATGTTAAGATTATCTATGGACCAAATATTAGAACATTTTCTATCAATTATATCAACACAGATCAATTTAACCAGAAGCTACTTGTGAGTAATGTTCTCACTTGTATTAATGGTTTAGTGAAAGACTTCGAACAACCTTACCTAATCAGATTTGGTGAGACCCCGCTAACAAGTAATAACAATAGGAACCTATCAAATTTATTTTTGAGATATCATCAATTATTAATCATAATAACAAAACCTTTAGTAGGTGTTCTATTCCATCAAGATTCAAAGATGATTATTGAGAATCCGAATGAGGTTTTGTTAGCGGTATCTAAATGCATATCTGCATCATGTATTTCGATTTCACTTTTAATCAAACTTTATAAATATAACAGACTTTTTGTTTTGGGATTTTGGGATAGTCAGCATATTTTTTCTTCGGTTGTATTTCTAATTTTGGCAAGTTTAACAGGTAAAAGATTCCCGATCTTAAATAAAGGCATAGCATTATTAAAGTTTATGGCTGACAATCATAATATGAATGCGAAACAATGTATCAGCAAATTACTACAGTTAAAAGATTGTTTAGAACGTTTGAATATGCATCATCTATTTGAGATATCTAATGATCATAAGATCATTACTCAAAGTGATGTGGTAGACACTATAGATTTTACTTTAAAAAGTTTGTGCAAATCTTCTGATTACCCCTATAAAATACTGGAAATCTTTGAACCTCATGTTGAAGAAATACTTTCTGCTAGTATTGGGGATGGATATGATGTATTTATAAATTCAAATAGAGAAGCAATTCATTCGGCTATTAATTGTATTAGGAGCTGGGATACATAATAAAACTTGTATAGTATATGTACATATGTTAATGAATAATGAGATTTTATGACATATCTTATGACCTATGTTATAAGGGATTTTCTCCAAAGTTGTATTGATCATTGGAATTTAACTGTTGTTCGATCATTTCAGTCCAGGGACCAACGAAGTCTAAACCTATATCTTTGTTACCTATAAACCAATCCATTAATTCAGTATCACCGCTCAAACTCTCAAATTGTGAATCACTTGTAGAGTCTTTTGAGGCCCCAATCATAACGTTAGGGTTTTTGTCAAATGTGTGGGTGTTATAGTTAAAATTAAAGGGAGGTAAAGTATTTTTTCCTTCTGCCTGGCCCGAGTTACTATAGTCTTCATTAGGAGAATCAAGATTCTTGTCATTTATTTCTTCATCAGCAAGATCCTTGTTAAACTTGGGCCTCTTGAACAGTCTCTTTGATTCATCTTCATTAGATTGAGCCTTACTATTCGACTTCATATCAGAACAAAGATATAACAACACATTCGAGTACCTAGTACACAAGTGTAGCTCATCGGGTGAGCAGTCTCTCAAAGTAATAGCAGCCTTTTGTATACTTTGAATAATATCATCTACTGAAATAAGCGATAGCGATAAAATTGTGCTGTCTATAGTTACTGAGTTAGATCCTGATGCGTTTTTATGGGCAGTTATTGTCAAGTAACATTTAACAATAAATGCAACAGCCCTTACAATTCTCTTCAACCATCTTACTGGCATATATCTTAACATCTTCACCTTGTGAACTCTATGTGCAACTGAGAGTAATTCATTGGCAGCTTCAAAAGCATATCCAATATACTTTGCTGATTTAGAAATTTCATCAAGTTTTAGGGAGAACTTGGGATTCTTTTTTTGTCCATCATTGTTTATCTGTGAGGTAGGGCTCAAGGCTAATGAGTAAATATAAAGTTTAACATAATTAAATTCAAATATGAATGCTTCACGTTTTATTATCTCTTCTAAGTCTTTTGCTGGTTTCGAATTTGGATTAATTAAATCTACTTGAAGCAGAGAATTATTCCTGAAAGGTTTGGTATTTGGAAGCTCTAATAGATGCTTGTATTTCCTTCCCCAGTTATTGATTAATGGACTGATAATATTCAAAACAGATAAATTTTGTCGTTGAGAGAGACCACCTAATTGTGCCTTATATCCATAAACAGATTCATGACCCAACAACATAATTTGAAGCAATTCTATTTGGGCCTTTTGAGATTGGGTGAACTTTAAGTTCATATTTTCTGATACCAGTTTTAAATCATTTTCGCTTAATTGCGCAAGCTTGGAATCTTGATCTTCATTTTGGTCGCTGGATTCTTCAGCAGCGTCATCAGTATCCAAGTCAACTTCAGAAAGTGAATAGGCTAACATGGATCTTCTACTGATATCCATCACAGAGTTTATTTCTGCAACGTGTGTAGCCAAGAAAGTCTTAGGACTGATCTCCATAAATCCCATATCTTGAGCCAATCTTACTGAAGAACCGATCAACATCCAGCCCATTCTATAGCTTCTTCTCATTGCACCCAAGCCTGCTAAGTTGGCCTCGTCTTGGGATCCATTTGAAGAATCGTTGCTATTTGCATCCTGACTATCATCTGCCTTATTAGCGTAATCAGACCATCGCCAGTGAATTGCTCTGGGGTTCCACTCGGTGAATAGCAAAAATGCAAAGATTGTTCCTATAGATCTAGTACTTGCCTCGGCCCACACTGTTTGTGAAATTAACCTCTGTACATATAACCATAGTCTATCGTGCACTTCTATATTTCTTGGTACACCACCACCATCGTTATTTTCAAAGTGATAATATCTAGATGCAATTGTTAAAATTGCACATAATAGAATTGGGTAGCCAGAAAGAACATTTGGAGAATGAAGAAACTTAGGCAAATAAGGGAAATAAGGATGCATTGTTGTGAAGAATAGATTAATTAATCTTTCAGCTTCATCTTCATTTAAAATACTGTTTGCTCCGCCAATGTAGTCTATATTAGACAAGCTGCTAGATCCCTTTGGTCGCACAGCATATCCGTTTTCAGCAGGCGGAATTGATCTTCTAGTACTATTATAATCAGGTAATGAAGTAGAACTTTCATTTTGCGGTGTATTATCTGATGGTGAATTTGCACAAGAAGTCGTCACCGAATGAGGACCAGAGTTATGTAATGATGTTCTAGAAGAAGTTTTACTCTTAATTTGAGCTTCTATCTGTTCGTGTTTCTTCATAGCATCTATATTATCTCTTTCATCTGCCTCTGCAACTGTCCCGGCAGCATTAGCTAAGAATACTAGCGCTCCTTCCATGGTAGAGAAATGGTTACTAGGACCCTTAAAAGACGTTTTTGGAACTGCTCCATCTACTCTATTAAATGCTTTAGCTGATGTAACTGGGATAATCGGTACCTGCTGTCTGATTGGAAATTGATTGTTAAGATGACTTTGACTGCTATTAGCTATTTCATTCTGCTGTAAATCAATACTCCGGATCTGAGTTGTTGCTAAAGGGATCTCGGTGCTATCATCTTCTAGTTTCTTTCTTTTTCCATCTATTACATTAGATGGCCCGCCTCTCTTAGACTCAACAAATACACAATCCTTCCGCTCTCTCAAACACCTTGCACATTTACCATCTCGTGGATTATCTACTGATCCCAAATCACACTTTACTTTTCTGACTCTGCAATTTAAACAAGCCCTATAGTTCCGTTTGAATTTTGGAGGATTTTTAACACTATGATCTATATTCTGAGGAATCCCTTCAGGTGATTTATGTGTAGCCATGTTGATGTGCTCTCTAAAATAGTAATAGTAATGTTATCCGCCGAAAACCGCTTTTTACATCGCAACGTTTCTAATGTGGCTGTTGAAAAAATTATACACTATATTTAAAACAATTATATCCCTATTTAAAATATAAACTAAGTCTCTAAAAGTCTTTAGGTCTACTTATATGACAGTTAGCGTTTTGTTAATTGTAACTTTTTAACCTGTTCTTCTAACTTCTTCAACTTACTTTGCATTTCTTCCAAGTCTTGATTCAATCTATTTCTTTCAGTTACAATATTGGTTTCCCATTGTCTAAATCTTTGTTCTTCAGCCTTGACCTGTTCTGTGAAGAACTTCTTTAAGGCATCTTCTTCTTCCTTGAACTTAGGATTATGCAATCTTCTTGGTTTCTTATTGGCAGCCTTCTTAACAGGCTCGCCATTTTCATTGACTAATTCTTCTGGTTCTTCAGCCTCATCAGACCCTAATTTCATAGATCTAAAAGCTTCATAGTGAAGTTCATTAGTTGAAAGAATTAAGTCTAACATATTGGTTCTCAATAACAAACTTCTCAATTTTTTAAAATCACAATGTTCCTCGTTTTCAACTTCAACCAAACCCCATGGGTACTTTCTACCTCTTACATAGTTACCTGATACTTCATATTCCTCGTTGGATCCTATGACAGCAAAAGGCATGGATTCAATTAATTGCTTAGCATGTTCTGCACTAGCAGGATCGTCCAACTCTAATGGTGGGGTGTATATGTTGATGTCTTGAGCTTCGATTATATCTCTTATTCTTGATTTAAATAAATCTAACTCACTTGCTGATAAAGTATCAGCTTTGGCGATTACAGGTATTAAATTGACCCTAGTGGATAATCTCTTCATAATTTCAATATCCAATGGTTTCAAGGAGTGGCCAGTTGGTCTTATAAAGTATAAGCATGCATGGACTCTAAGGTCCTTCTTGTCTACTCTGGTTGGTTGTTGTTCTTGTTTCATAAAGGATTCATGTTGATCATCAAGGAAATCAATAATTGGAGTCCAAGAATCATGGTTATTAACGTTGTTACCAAATCCAGGGGTATCAATAACATTCAATCTAATTTTAAAGTTCTTTTCTTCTAATATAGCCCTGACTATTCCAATATCTACAGTTTGATGTGGGCTAGTGAACTTATTGTGTCTTGTAGAAGGATCTTCATACTCCTTCAATGAGCTTTGGAATAAGGTATTGATAAATGTAGTTTTACCTAATCCACTTTCACCTACCACCATCAAGGTGAATGTAGCTCCTTCTTTGGAAACAATTTTATACCTAAAATGTGTTAGTACTGAGTTTTTAGCCACGTATTATTTTCCAAAAATTGATCAATCACATACCTTTGATTAGGCAAATTAGCAATACCAACTGGTTCAGGCATTTCTAATGACTTAAATATATATACTAGTTACGTTAAAAATAACAATAATAAATATAGTTTGCGTATATTTGTCAAAGACATCGATTCCGACATTTTGGCTCGGTTCGACGCGTAAATCGATCATACCGGAGTGTTACCAAATATAAATTTTATTCAGACTAAAAGCTTAGAGAAGCTAAACAGAAATAATCAAGATACTAAAAAAAATTAAACGATAAAATAAACTTAAATAAAAAAAATAGATATATACTTCCTTAAAAAGTTCAGAAGAACCTGAAAATAAATAACAAGTACAAAACTTTCTTGTGTACGTGAAAATAATAATACAATTAGATGTATCACACAGTCTAATTCAAGGACAATCTTTCAGCATTTCAAAGAAGCAAACCACAATAATATTGTAATAAAATAGACAAATAAAAATATTTAAACAGTATACTAACATGAGATTAGAAGGTTTATATTTATTTCCTAATCTCAATCTTGAACCACAGTTTCAAGTGTATTCATTTAACTTCTCGCATTAACTCCTAAGCTTTTATCTTCGTTTTCATGTCAAGGCATTTCTTTGGATTTATTCTTCTTCAGGCTTTGATTCAGCTGGTTGTTCTTCAGCTGGAGCTGGAGCCTCTGATAAATCAGTCCATAAGGTTAAGTTATCTCTTAATAATTGCATAATCAAAGTAGAATCCTTGTATGAATCTTCTGATAAAGTTTCTAAATCAGCAACGGCATCATCGAAAGCTTGCTTAGCTAAGTGACAAGCTCTGTCTGGGGAGTTTAAGATTTCGTAATAGAAGACAGAGAAGTTTAAGGCTAAACCTAATCTGATTGGGTGAGTTGGTGGTAATTCAGTAACAGCAACATCCGAGGCAGACTTGTAGGCTTCTAATGACAAGTCAGCAGCTTCCTTACGTTTTTCAGCAATTGCAAACTCAGCTAAGTAACGGTGGTAGTCACCCTTCATTTTGTAGTAGAAGACCTTAGATTCACCAGTTTGTGCAGAAGAAATTAAGTAGTCGGTTAAAACAGATAAAATATCTTCACAAATTTTAGATAATTCAATTTCAATTTTTGAACGGTAGTCACGAATTAAAGAAACTTGAGATTCATTACCTTTAGCTTCTTCCTTTTGTTCAATGGAAGAAACAATTCTCCAAGAAGCACGGCGAGCACCGATAACGTTCTTGTAGGCAACAGATAATAAGTTACGTTCTTCGACTGATAATTCTTGACCAGAGGATGCAACGGCCTTCATATTTTCAACCATTTCTTCATAACGTTCAGCTTGTTCAGCTAACTTAGCAAGATAGACAGAATCTTCACGAGAGGCTGGCATTATTCTAAAAATTGAGTTAGTATTATTGACTCTAACAGAGGCAAAACGACAATATTAATGAATTCTAAGATCAGATACGTTCATACAATAATGAAATATATATAGCAGCTCCGTGGTCTCATTGAAGGATCATTTACCCTTGTGTCCTTGATTAGCTACTTGTATAGCAATCCTCATTTCTCAGCCTCCAGCTCCTTTAAATTTCTCCCTACAAAAACAACGGAGCCAATCAATCAAAAATACAATCCTTTACCACTCCAAAATATCACATATGCTTCCTACGACCCATAATTCCAATTCGAAGTAGTTCAATGGTCTTATGCATCCCATAACTGGCCCCCGCTGTCGACTCACAACAAACATTTTCGTTAAAGCTACGGAAGCAATTATCCCCTGTTTTTATGATCAAGAATTCATTAATCAATCATCATGATAATCTAGATATATAATCACATACAATATAGTATAATCTGGTTAAAACTGTGTAATAAAATTAAAATATAGTTAAAATCAGAAAAGAAAAGAGGTAAGTGCAAGGTCAATTCAGGTTAAGTGAGCACGTAACATTATATAATTCCTGGTGTTTTGGTTTAGAGACACTTCATCCAATTTTTCGGGTCGACCAATAAAAGTTACACAAAAATTGCACCACCAGACGCACTACGTAATCCACCCCCTCTCAACATAATTATGGCCAAAGACAATGGGCACAGGAATGTCATTCTGGTTGGGCTATGAAATTAGTGGACTCATAAACATTGAATATGACTCTGGTACATTATTGTTAGAGAGAAGTATAGATTAAGAGTGTGGGTGATTTCGGAGCCTCGCAGGCTAAATATTCAAAAGATACCTGAATTCCACAAAGTTCTACTCCAGAGGCGTATTGTATTCGGGGTATCCGACCGTAATGTACAAATTTTTTTAAGGTCACGTTAGAGTCAAAGTGTACGATATGTCGAGCATTGCATAAGCGACCAGCAAACATGTAGTAATTATTTATATTCACTAGTATTAGATAGAGTTGAAAATTATAAACTCAGTAATGTAGCATACGGAACTGTCTTTTTAGAATTTATGCAATAAATGGGTTTTTTGCGGGAATAGGTTTTTTCGGCCGATTTTTGATAATACTTAGAAAATAATCAGGACTTTTTAAATGCAGTATGTCTGACACTGACTAGGTACAGATCCCAATCCAAAATCTTTTTATAGGATATAGATACTCATTTATAGAAGAGAGAGTACCTTCATCAGATTACCTATTTTGTAATGACAATCTATTATTGACAAAATCTTTTTAGCAACTATGAAAAATTATCATGAATTGTCGTACATGAACACTGGGAATATCGTAGCAAACTTTACTTTTCCTTTATAGACGAGAAATGTACCAACATTATCTGTTTTATATGGTTATAATAAAGATTTTTTATGGGGAATAAATTATTTATACGGAAATAGATTGTAAACTTGCTTATATCATTTTCTGTCTTGGACAAAACACGTAAAAAGTTTATTATGTATCAAAGCATGGATGTATTAAAAATGTAGAAATAGAGTAACTATATTAATTAATCTAATTGCATGGTTTCTGAGGTTTTTGCAGTAGTAGCAGAGTTGACATTTTTGAATGGCTGACATTCTCTAATTTGTATACCAAATCTCTTATCTTGTGTCAATTGAACCAATTGATTAATAGAATCTAAATATTCACCGGAGAGCTTGAAGTTAGAGTGGACCCAGCTTGGAGCAGAGGTTTTCGAACCACCAGTTAATCTAATAACATCTTGATCAATGTTATTAATAACAACAGCAGTGAGTTCCCTAGCTACAGCAATAGGCTTACCAAATTTGAGTAATGACTTCAATTTTAAAGATGAGATTCCTAAATTTGGTAATGGTAATTCCATACCAGGTAATACTGGCTTGTTGGCATCAATACCGTGCTTACCAGTTGGGTTAGCGGCGTTTAATATTTTTTCAAGAGGAATGAATTTGGCAGTTTGAATTGGTCTAGAATTAATCAAATGTCTGTTGGCCAATTCTGCTAAACCTAATCTATTTGATTTTAAATCCTTAGTAATAGCTTCAACCTGATTTCCTAAGTCTTCGTTAGCATCAATAGGGAAGTTTGAGGAAGTATATGATAACTTAAATGGGTAGACTGAGAATTCCTTGTCAACTTGTCCTAGTAATCTTCTAGAGGTCTTCAATTTTAATTGATGATTTATAGCAAAATCTCTGATATGGATAGTAGATTTGGTATTGAATTCTGATTTATTATTCTTACCAGTAAATTGATCCACTTCTTCTAAAGTTACTATACCTACTTCATTGAAGTCGCTTAGCGATGCCATTTTTATATCGATTTGATAAACTTCCCCTGGAACGACAACAAATTCATCTGATGGAATGGCGGAATTCTTAGATGCTGGCTTTGGTAAAGAGGAATCGTGTAGTACTAATTCTTTCTTAGTTATTTCATTGGATTTGTTTAATAAGTTAGATTCTTGTGAGGATTCATCCCAAACTACACCTTTGAAATCAGTTTCTGCAACTATACCTTCAGCTTGACCAGCTAAGAATCTCCTAATTCGTCTTACCTTAGAGCCTGGAATAACTACACAGTTGAAAGACTCGGCAACTGAATCAACCAATGCTCTAATCTGTTTACCAGAAATCTGGTTACCATATTTTAATTGCTCTGGTAATTTCTCTGGAGCTAATGCTAAACCTAATAATGCAACAATTGTTTCAGTGGCGATATGAGAAGCACAAATAGCATCTGCCTTTGCTCCCAACAATGGTCCCTCTGGACCAATACCGTTGTCACCTTGGACTCCTGGAGGATATATGACTACTGTATGAGAGACATTTGCAGTATAACCATCAATATGAACACCAAATGAAATAGTAACTATATCACCAGCTTTAAAAATAAATTTTGCGTCATCATCAAGTTCTGGAGAAAATCCACTAGTAATATCATTTAATTCAAAAGATACAGGTGTTGAAATACCTTTTTCTCTAACACCATTATTATAAACCTTAGATAACAATTTTAATAAATAAGAATCACCTAAGACACATAATTCTTGACAAGTATATGGCTGGCTGACCTTTCCCAAATGATAAGAGTCATTAATCAAAGAAATAATATATTTTAAACCAGTTTGGGTGATTTGTCCTGCCGTTCTATATTTATCCAAAATCGCTTGGTCTAATTGATTTCTTTCCTTTAAAAGGATATCAGCATCATCTTGATGAACTGCAAGTTGCATTATGTATAATTCTATAAAGCAAACTTTAAATACCTTTAGCGAAGCTTAGTTTTACTTAAAGTAATATTTAAATTTTTAAGTTTTTTTTTTTTCTCATCTCTATGTCTAAGAGATGAGAAGATCGAGATTTTTTGTGGGAGACTCCGCACGGTTCGAACATGGTCGCAATTCTAATATACGTCGACTGCAAAGGTTTCAATATCTTAATATAGATCATTAATTCTTGTCGACAATCAATAGTGGTACAGGGTGACTTGTATATCCTAGTAGACATATATAGTTTAGCTTTATCTAATAGGTTTTTTCTACTGATATTTTCTGAGAAATAATTATGAAGTAATAAATTTCCAAAAAAACTTCAAAAAATTAAAAACTTCAATTATTGGAAAAATAGGTGCTTCAATATTGAATATTAATATAAATTTAGTTTGAAATATCTATTAGTAATATTACCATTTATGTATTACATGTGTTTTATTAAAAAAAATTGTCATAAATTGCAAAAAAAAAATAACGACAACTGCAGGATTCGAACCTGCGCGGGCAAAGCCCAAAAGATTTCTAATCTTTCTCCTTAACCACTCGGACAAGTTGCCAGTTTTAAATGTAAAATTTACTACTTCAATATGTACAGTATTAATAGTAAAAACTATTTCAAATATTATCAAAAACATTTTTAACTTTCATGAGAATACATGATAGTTACTAGAATTATAAGATGAAGTGTAATATGTTCATAAAACTTTTTATATTTTAGCTATTAATTAGGCTCAGACTATTCAATTTCATTGAATGAAAACTATCGATACGAAGTTAGTTATTCATTTCAATATATATATATATGAATTAATGCTGTTGTGAACTAATATACAAAAATGATAGGAAGTCTGAGCAAAAATCCCATTTTTGAATTTAAGCAATGCAAGCGTTGTAGTTTTACAATTCGGAGTTATCCAAAAAGAAGTAGTTTCCTGACAACTTTTGTTCCTTATCCATTTGAGAATCAAGCTTGTTGATTCTTGGTCTAAAAGAGTTTGGATCTCTTCTGAAAGTGACGTTCAAGTTCTTTAAGAACTTGTTACAACCTGTCAATAAGGATTCCGGTGTTCTAGCGGTGGCATCTTTAGATGGTTTACCTTCGAAAACAATGACTCTATCAGCCAAATAAGTAGCCATAATGAAATCGTGCTCGACAATAAAAGCAGTCTTTTTAGAGTGGAGAATATATCTTCTGATAACCTTAGAACAAATAATACGTTGTTCAGAATCCAAGTATGCAGAAGGTTCATCAATCAAGTAAATATCAGCTGGAATACCAAGAGATAAAACGATAGCAACTCTTTGCAATTCACCACCAGATAAAGTTTGAACTTCTTGATCAATAATGTTTTCAATCTTTAATGGCTTAACAACATCAGTTTGGAATTGTGGGTGCAAAAATGCAGCTCTGATTTTCTTAAAGAATAATTGTCTAACAGTACCGTCAAATTTTGGAGCAATCTTTTGTGGCTTCATAGAAACATTTAACTTTGGAATCTGTTGACCGTTATCAGGAGCAATAGCACCAGCTAATAACTTACAGAAAGTAGTTTTACCAGTACCATTTTCACCCATCATGACCAAAATTTCAGAATCAGTGAAATCACCAGCCTCAATAGTTAAATGGAAATCACCTTGGGTCTTTTGCATAGATGGATATTGGTATGCATTAGATTTATCAAGGATTAAACCATCAGCAGCATCAGAGAGTCTAAATTGTAAGGATTCAGTTCTGAATCTCATGTTTTCAGTAGGGATATGACCATCTAAGAAGATATTAATACCTTCTCTGACCGAGGAAGGTAAGGTGACAACACCATAAACTGAAGGAGCACCATATAAGATACAAATAAAATCGGATAAGTAATCTAAGACAGATAAATCGTGCTCGACACAAATAACGTAAGTAACAGGGTCCAATAATGATCTTATTATTTCGGCAGCTCTTAATCTTTGTTTAACATCCAAATAAGAAGATGGTTCATCAAACATATAAACATTAGCCTTTTGGACACATGTCATACCAAGAGCAAATCTCTGCAATTCACCACCAGACAAGTTACCAACCTCTCTATTCATAACAGCTCTCAATTCTAAGACATCAATAATGTAATCCCAAGACTCTTTTCTTTCCAACTTTGCCTTCAAGATACCTTCAACTTCCTTTACAGGAGCTCTTGCTAATGCTCTTGGAATATTATCAACATATTGTGGCTTGATTATAGCTTTAATATCATCTTCTAAAACCTTAGTGAAGTAGTTTTGTAATTCAGAACCTCTAAAGTGTCTTAAAATATCAGACCAGTCAGGTGGATCATCGTATTTACCCAAGTTAGGCTTTTGCTTACCAGCCAAAATTTTCAAAGCAGTAGACTTACCAATACCATTAGTACCAACTAAACCTAAGACTTGTCCTGGTCTTGGAGTTGGTAATCTGTGCAACTTGAAAGAGTTAGCTGAATATCTGTGTGTGGTTTCATTCTCTAAATTAGTTGGCAAATTAATAATGTTAATTGCATCGAATGGACATTTTTTGACACAGATACCACAACCAATACACAAAGTTTCCGATATGAAAGCAATTTTGGAAGTTGGTGTTACTTCAATACATAATTTACCAGTCTTAACAACTGGACATCCTTTACGACATTCTTGTCTACACTTCTTAGGCTTACACCTATCAGTGGATACAATAGCAATTCTGGTATTCTTATCACTCATACTAGTTTATTTAAAGTAACAGTTGTTGTACGGGAATCTGCAGTTGTAGCTTACTTCTTAAGAATTTTTTTTTTTTCAAAGCGAAGAAGTTTATTACACAAAATTGCATATTTAGTACTCCTGGTTACTTCAAAACAAACGAGTTCGCGGTATATTACAGAACATGACTAAATGAGAGCATATTATTGGTTGATTTATGCTAATGAGTTCAGATATCAAAAGACGGCCCAAATTTCAAGGTATAATTGGAGACCATGTATAACTATATTAAAGTGTAGTTTTAGATATTTGGCCGTTTTAAAGTTTGTGGTTCTAATCTTGGAAAGTAATAATTAATATTACGCCGGGTAATTATTTGTTTCAGCAGAACACGACTCTCACCGAGAGGAAATCTTCCCAATTTCCGCTTTGTCAAAAGTTTCCTTATTAATATCCTTTACTTTATCTCCTTAGAGTACATTTTATGATAAGTTCTATTAGGTTGAAAAATGGTATAACTAATATAACATTTAATTGAGTGCTTGAAGGTGATGTGAAATGCTTTAACTATATTAGAAATATTAGGCTATTAGATCCCTCTGACTTTTTAGAGTAGAAATAATGACTCAAGCTGTATCTATCATTGATTGTTTGAATCAAAAACGGTTTAAAACATTTACAATTTGACGTTATAGTTCTCTTTTTTAAATTTAGTCAGCTGTGAGAGTTCATGGAATATATAAGGACGCTATTACAGTTTTAATTTGTTGTTAAGGATGTTTACTTAAACAAGATATGATGGCATTCTTTCACAAATGAAGGTTCATCGAAATGATTAATTTCCGAATGATCCTAAGCTTCCATTAAAGATCTAGAGGTGGCTATCCAATCCAATATGTCTAAATTACTACTATTATAGACGTGTCTCTCGATTAACTTGACATTAATAATGGCTGCAAATGATTGTCTTGTTATGTCAAACTTCGATATAAAGTCTAGCGTCAGAATTTGGACTAAAATTCTTAAGATTGTTATATACCAAATTATTAACGAGAGGAAGTACTTTGGTAGAATGAACAATGTTGTTAATCTTTATTTAAATAGTTCTATAGATACTGTTCTTGCTATTTAAGTTTTGAAATATATAGATATAATATGAAAATTTTGATTAAGATAGTTATAATTCGAATAATAAGAATTCCTATTAGCTTATGAGGTAAAAAACTCAATTTTGATATCGTCGTCGTTGTCGGCGTCCGCAATTTTATTTTTTTAAAATAATATTTTCATACTTTTCTATAATAACTTCGTAATAACATTTATATTCTAATTAAGAGTATTGTTATTAAGTTTATTTCAATCATATTTTGATTTGTTTCAGCTATTAAGCTTGGTTCAAATCCCTTTTTTTTTTGAAAACTAAGTAGATAACAATTTATTTCATTGATAAATCACATTTACTGATTTTGAGAGATAATCAATCATTCGTTTAGAAATCAACGAATCGTTTTAAAATAATTGTTGCTTATATTGAGATAAACCGTGGGGTTGTGAATATACTTGACTCGTGAATAGTTTATAAATGGCTCAACATATTCCCGAAGAAGCTACGGAAAATCCAGAGCTATATGGGTTAAGAAGATCTCATAGAGAAAGACGTGGCCCTGCTATCATTGAAAGTGATGTCAGTGATGAAGATGAAAACATAACTGTAAGAAAGAGAACGAAGAATGGTCATTACGATGAATATGAGGATCAAATGGAGGACGAAGAAGTGGAGGAAGATTTTGATGAAGACGACGACGACGAAGACTTCATGGGATCTAGGAAGAGAAGAAAAACGATAGCTAAGAAGGAAAAACACAAACCTTCTTCTAGGAAGTCTTCTTCCTATACTCCTCCTGCAGAAATCAGATTTTCATCTAGAAACAGTAGACAGGTCAACTATAATGTTGATTTAGACAATGATGAAGATTTGCTTGAGAGCGAAAACGAAAACGAAGATGAAGTGAATGATAATTATTTTTACTATCAACAAGCAGTAGAGGCTGAAGATCAACGCGGTATAGATGCTGTCTTAGATCATAAAATAAACGAAGAAAATGCAGAAAGAACTGATGATCCAAAGTTAGATTATCTTTTCAAAATCAAATGGTCAGATGCTTCACATTTACATAACAGCTGGGAACTGTGGTCAACTCTTAAAGATTTTAAAGGATTTAGAAGGGTTGATAATTATATCAAACAATTCATAATCCTAGATAAAGAGATTAGAGATGACCCGTTAACAACGAGTGAAGATATAGAGGCTATGGATATAGAACGTGAAAGAAGACGCGATGAACAAGAAGAATTCACACAAGTTGAAAGAATTGTGGATAGTAAGAGAGTAGATGTCGATGGCCAGAGCCAGTTACAATATTACTGTAAGTGGAAAAGGCTTTACTATGATGAATGCTCTTGGGAAGATGCAGAGGAAATTGCAGAAATTGCGCCGGATCAAGTTACCAAATATCAACAGAGACTTAAGTCCAAGATTCTTCCTAATCTTTCTGCGAACTATCCACATTTCCAAAGGCCTAGATTTGAAAAGTTAGTTAAACAACCTGTATTCATTAAAAATGGTGAATTAAGAGATTTTCAATTAACTGGATTAAATTGGATGGCTTTCTTATGGTCCAGAAATGAAAATGGTATCCTAGCAGATGAGATGGGTTTAGGTAAGACAGTACAGACAGTAGCATTCTTATCTTGGCTTATTTATGCCAGACGTCAAAATGGACCTCACATTGTGGTTGTTCCATTATCTACTATACCTGCCTGGCAAGAAACATTTGAAAAATGGGCACCAGAAGTTAATTGTGTTTACTATTTGGGTAACACTGAAGCAAGAAGAAATATTAGAGATTTCGAATTCTACACATCTAATAATAAGCCTAAATTTAATGTTTTATTAACCACATATGAATATATTTTGAAGGATAGATCAGAATTAGGATCTATTAAATGGCAATTCTTAGCGGTGGACGAAGCCCATAGGTTAAAGAACGCCGAATCCTCATTATATGAATCTTTAAAGCTGTTTAAAGTAGGAAATAGACTTTTGATTACAGGTACTCCATTGCAGAACAATATCAAAGAACTTGCTGCTTTATGCAACTTTTTAATGCCTGGTAAGTTTAGTATTGAGCAAGAGATTGATTTTGAATCGCCTGATGAAGAACAAGAACAATACATTAAAGATTTACAAAAGAAAATCCAACCATTTATCTTAAGAAGGTTAAAAAAAGATGTGGAAAAGTCGCTTCCTTCTAAGACAGAAAGAATTTTAAGAGTTGAACTTTCGGATATTCAAACTGAATACTACAAAAATATTATTACTAAGAATTATAGTGCCTTGAATGCTGGTAATAAAGGATCTCAAATTTCTTTACTAAATGTCATGAGTGAATTGAAGAAGGCATCTAACCATCCTTATTTGTTTGATGGTGCAGAAAACAGAGTCTTGACCCAGGCAGGTTCTAACTCTAGAGATATGATATTGAAGGGTATGATTATGTCGTCAGGTAAGATGGTATTACTTGAGCAGTTGCTAACAAGATTAAAGAAAGAGGGCCATAGAGTTTTAATATTCTCTCAGATGGTTCGTATGCTTGATATACTTGGTGACTACTTATCAATTAAGGGTTATAAATTCCAAAGGCTAGATGGTGGTATTCCATCGTCACAGAGAAGAATATCTATTGATCATTTTAATGCACCTGACTCTCTGGATTTTGTATTTTTATTGTCTACAAGAGCTGGTGGTTTAGGTATTAATTTAATGACCGCTGATACTGTTATTATTTTTGATTCTGATTGGAATCCACAAGCCGATTTACAAGCTATGGCTAGAGCTCATAGAATTGGTCAAAAGAATCATGTTTCAGTTTACAGATTTGTTAGTAAGGACACGGTTGAAGAACAAATTCTTGAAAGAGCTAGGAAAAAGATGATTCTTGAGTACGCTATTATTTCATTAGGTATAACTGATCCAAGTTCCAAAAAAGGTAAGACTGATCCTTCAGCCAATGAATTAACACAAATTTTGAAATTTGGTGCTGGCAATATGTTTAAACCAAACGATAACCAAAAGAAATTAGAAGATTTGAACTTAGATGAAGTCTTAAACCATGCAGAAGACCACGTAACTACCCCTGACCTTGGTGAGTCAAGTCTTGGTTCGGAGGAGTTCTTAAAGCAATTCGAAGTCACTGATTATAAAGCTGATGTTGAGTGGGATGATATTATACCTCAGGACGAGTTATCAAAATTAAAGGAGGAAGAGAAGAAAAAAGCAGACGAAGAATTTCTACAGGAGCAAATTTCTATGTATTCTAGAAGAAAAGCTGCTGTCAGAAAATTACAAGATGGCTCCGAAAATGTTTCGGAAATCGAAGATGATGATACACCGAAATCTAGAACAAGAAATTCTAATAATCATCAACTATCCGAAAAAGAGATCAGAGGTATATATAGGTCTATCTTGAAATTGGGTGATTTGACAGGTAAATGGGAACAATTAGTGGAAGACGGTAGTATTACAAATAAGAACCCTGTATTAATTAAACATGCTTATAATGAAATTATCAGTACTTCTCGACAATTAGTTAAAGAAGAAGAAATTAGAAGAAATAAAGCTTTGGCGGAATTAGAGAGAAAAGCTATGGAGCTGAAAGACAAGAATATAGTAAACCCCGATGGCTCTAATCCAATGGCGTTATGGGTTGCTAAGAAAAAAGAAAAGAAAGCAGTTTTATTTGAATATCAAGGTGTCAAGAATATCAATGCAGAATTGGTTCTTTCTAGGCCTCAAGATATGAAATTGTTAGAATCATTGATCCCTGCTGAAAAGCCAACTAGCTTTGAGTTACCTAGAGCACCAAAGGCTGTAACGGCTTGGAATTGTGATTGGAAAGAGAAAGACGATGCCATGCTTATGGTAGGTGTTTACAAGTTTGGCTATGGATCTTGGATTCAGATCAGAGATGATCCACTCTTGGGATTACAAAACAAGCTATTCCTAGACTCCAATCCAAAGGATGCTAAGAACGATAAAAAAGTTCCAGGATCAGTTCATTTGGGTAGAAGAGTGGATTACTTATTCACATTGCTCCACGGAGAAGAAGAACTGACTCCAGTTGTTTCCAACGGTGCAAGCAAGAAGAAGGTCAGAAAACCAAAGGCCGAGGGCTCAAGACCAATATCTAAGGCAAAGAAGCCTAGCAGATCTCAATCGCCAGAAGTGGTCAAGAAGGCTAGAGTGAAGAAAACTAACAGTACTTCTGTCACTTCGTCTCCTAACCCTGACTCAATGAAGATTAAAGAAGAAGGTAAAGAAGAAAATGAATTAGAATATGAGAGTATGGATGAATATTCTTGTAAGGCCACCTTAAAGCCAGTAAGCAAATCTTTAATGAAATTACACAAAGGGAACAAGGGACTTGATAAGCATGAATGGGCAAATATTTTGAGACATGAGTTACTAAATATTGGTAACTTTATTGAGGAAGCTATTAGTCAGAAGAAAGATAAGGATAAACTTAAGAAGCATTTATGGTCTTATGCTAGCCTTTATTGGCCAGCTAAGGTACCAAGTCGCAAGATCAATGACATGTATAATAGAGTTAAATCTCAGGTCAGTGCACCAAAGAAATAGTAGTATAGTATTCATAGTTGTATTTTATATCAAATGTTTAATGTATATGTATTTGAAGTCTAGACTGCATGGTATATTATCGGGTAACATGATCCATCTCCCTAGAATTTTGTGTAACAAACATTAGCTCACAAAATAAAAATTTGCAAAAATTTTCGACCTCCTAACGTTGATTAAACTTCTTTTAATAAAAAATCTAAGGAATAAGAAAAGCCATCAAAGCTCCTTTCTAAACCTATTTGACCCATTTTTTATTATTATTTCAATAAATTTCCAAAAAAAAATAAAAAAAAATACTTCCAATATGTCTTCTACTGACGCCGATCAAATTCAAGAATCTTTCGAAAAGTTGAACATCGAATCCCAAGCTCCAGCCAAGGAATCCGTTGAATCAACTCCATCTGGTGAACAAGAAGAACAATCTGAAACTTCTGCTCAAGTTTCTGAAAACTCTGCTTCTTTATATGTTGGTGAATTAAACACCTCTGTTAACGAAGCCTTGTTATACGAAATCTTCTCACCAATTGGTCAAGTTGCCTCTATTAGAGTTTGTCGTGATGCTGTTACCAAGAAGTCTTTAGGTTACGCTTACGTTAACTTCCACAAATTAGATGATGGAGAAAAGGCTATTGAAGAATTAAACTATTCTTTAATTGATGGTCGTCCATGTCGTATTATGTGGTCTCAAAGAGACCCATCCCTTAGAAGAAATGGTGATGGCAACATTTTCATTAAGAACTTGCACCAAGCTATTGACAACAAGGCTTTACATGATACCTTTTCTGCTTTCGGTAAGATCTTATCCTGTAAGGTCGCTACTGACGAAATGGGTGTTTCAAAATGTTTCGGTTTTGTCCACTATGAAACCGCCGAAGCTGCCCAAGCTGCCATTGAAAACGTTAACGGTATGTTATTAAACGACCGTGAAGTTTATGTAGGTAAACACATCTCAAAGAAGGACCGTGAATCCAAATTTGAAGAAATGAAGGCTAACTTCACTAATGTTTACGTTAAGAACATCGATTTAGACTTCAGTGAAGAAGAATTTTCTGCTTTATTTAAGCCATACGGAAGCATCACCTCTATTTACTTAGAAAAGGACCAAGATGGTAAGTCTAAGGGTTTTGGTTTTGTTAACTTTGAATCTCATGAATCTGCTGTTAGAGCCGTTGATGAATTAAACGACAAGGAAATTAACGGACAAAAGATTTATGTTGGTAGAGCTCAAAAGAAGAGAGAAAGAATGGAAGAGTTAAAGAAGCAATACGAATCCACCAGATTAGAAAAGTTATCTAAATACCAAGGTGTTAACTTGTTCGTCAAGAACTTAGATGACACTATTGATTCTGAAAAATTAGAAGAAGAATTCAAGCCATTTGGTGCTATCACTTCCGCTAGAGTTATGGTTGATGAAACTGGTAAGTCTAAGGGTTTCGGTTTTGTTTGTTTCTCTACTCCAGAAGAAGCTACCAAGGCAATTACTGAAATGAACCAACGTATGGTTCTCGGTAAGCCATTGTACGTTGCTTTAGCCCAACGTAAGGATGTTAGACGTTCTCAATTAGAACAACAAATCCAAGCTCGTAATCAAATGAGAATGCAAAATGCTGCTGCCAATGGTGGAATTCCAGGTCAATTATTCCCACCATTATTCTACGGTCAACAACAAGGTTTCTTCCCACCTAACGGTAGAGCTAACGGTCCTTTCCCAGGTCCAAACCCTCAAATGATGATGCCAAGAGGTCAAATGGCACCACCACAAGGTCAATGGCCAAGACCAGGTCCAAACGGTCAACCAGTCCCAGTTTACGGTATGCCACCAGTCTACGGTGACTTCAACGGTCCAAACGGTCGTCAACAAAGAGGTTACTACCCAAACCGTAACCAAAACAAGGGTCGTCAACAAAAGGACTTAGCTGCTATTATCGCTAATGCTCCAGTTGATCAACAAAAGAGAATCTTAGGTGAAGAATTATACCCTAAGATTGTTGCTACAGGTAAGGCTCAAGAGCCTGAAGCTGCTGGTAAGATCACCGGTATGATGTTAGATTTAGAAAACCAAGAAATCTTAGCTTTGTTAGAAGATGACGAGTTATTCAACACTCACTTTGAAGACGCTTTAACTGCTTTTGAAGAATACAAGAAGTCTTCTGAAGCTTCCGAAGCTCAAGCTTAAGAAAGAGAGAATTCATTGATGTCTTGTTGGTAACCTAAGGTTCTTGTCTTTTAGTAAGCGAGAGGATATCTGTATTCTATTTTTGGAAGTATATAATGTAATAGTTTTTATGGTAAATGGGTTAATGGATTTATTATATATATAATTTAAAAAATAGGAAAAAAATTGAAATACTGATGAAATCTTGTGTGAGTAGAGTTGTAGTTTCTCGTAAATTCTGTGGAACCGGACATCACTCCGAATATGTCGGACCATTTTACTTGCTCAAGATATATAATCCATCAAAACCTGAAACATTGATTTTTTTACCCACAGTAAAAGCATGGCTCTGAAGATAAAAAATAATAAGCAATTTGCTTTTCCATCTGATGGGAAAGTTGTTTCACCAAATGATTATAAGGACAACGAGAAACTCCAGCTTTCTGGAAGGATTCTCAATGTCATGACTATGTTGCCTTCTCAAATTTACCGTAATACTGACAAGGAGAAGGGATTTGATTATTGGGACGTAGCTCCAGTAAGAGGAAACTCTGCATTATACTCCTCTCAATATTTCTTAGATCAGCAGACAGATTGGGAGACTCACCTTATTGCTTGGACAGGAGAGCTTATTAACAACACTAATAAGACTTCAAATATTTCCAGCGATAATATACAAGACGATCCATTGTATCTTGATGATAAGGATAAATCTGGAATCGAGGCTAGAATAAAAGAGGCCAACGCTTCAGAAAACATTCACCCAGTGTGGTTATTAAGAAGAGATCAGCTGAGGTGGAGAAAATACGCAGAAAGGAGATTGTGGCCTGTATTCCATTATATACAAGGAGATGCATCGAATGGAAAAGAGGAAGCTAACGAATGGTATGACTATGTGAAGTTCAATGAAGCTTATTTCCAAAAGATAAAGGCAATCTATAAACCAGGAGATATAATTTGGATTCACGATTATTATCTTTTATTATTACCCCAATTGCTTAGAATGCAATTCCCAAATGCTTACATTGGTTTATATATGCATGTCCCCTTTCCATCTTCGGAGTATTTCAGATGTTTACCTAAGAGAACTCAACTCCTTGACGGTATGTTAGGTGCAGATAAGATTGGCTTCCAATCGGCATCTTTTACAAGACACTTCTTGTCCTGCTGTGCACGTTTATTGGGATGTGAGGTTTCCACTGATAGAATTCTGGCTTATGGCTCTTCTATTGCAGTAGAGACTTTACCAATTGGTATTGACACCCAAAAGATCGAACTGGATGCATTTTCAACTGAATCAGGTATTCAAGAAAAGGTTAAAGCATTGAAGGAAATCTATGCCGGCAAGAAGGTTATTGTTGGTAGAGATAGATTAGACTCTGTGAGGGGTGTACTTCAAAAACTTCAAGCTTTTGAGATGTTTCTTCAAATGTATCCTGAATGGAGAGACCGTGTAGTATTGATTCAAGTTCTGAGTCCTGGATATGGCCACTCAGGAAAGGTTTCTAAGAAAGCCAGTGAATTAATAAATCACATAAATGGCCAATACGGAAGTTTAAATTCAACTCCCGTTTTACATTATCAGATGAGGATTGACCGTGATGAATATTTAGCTTTATTGCGTGTTGCCGATGTTTCGTTAGTCACTTCTATTAGAGATGGTATGAATACTACTTCCTTGGAATTCGTTCTTGCTCAAAAAGAAAACCATTCCCCATTAATCTTATCGGAATTTTCAGGTAGTGCCTCTGTTCTCAAAGATGCTATCTTAGTGAACCCATGGGATGCTGTTGGCATAGCTAAAACTATGAATGATTGTTTATGTATGCTGACCAAAGATAAAAAGGACTTAGAAGAAAAATTGTATAATCAAGTCACATCAAACACAATCCAAAACTGGTCTTCATCATTTTTGTCCGGTTTAATTGAAAGCGTACAAGGTGGAAATGACAAAAATTACACACCTGCCTTAAACAGACCATTATTATTAAATAACTATAAAAATTCCGAAAGAAGATTATTCTTATTTGATTATGATGGAACTTTAACACCAATTGTTAAAGACCCTGCTGCTGCCATCCCTTCGTCTAGATTAAATTCAATCCTCGATGCGTTGTCTTCCGATCCAAAGAATCAGATATGGATTATATCAGGAAGAGACCAAGAATTCTTAGACAAATGGCTAGGCTCAAAGAACATTGGATTTTCAGCAGAACACGGCTGTTTTATGAAAGATGTTGGTTCAAAAGAATGGATAAATTTAGCTGCATCAATCGATATGTCCTGGCAAATTAAGGTGGAAGAGGTGTTTAAGTATTATACTGAAAGAACACCTAATACACATATAGAAAAGAAAAAAGTTGCTTTGACGTGGCATTACCGTAGAGCTGATCCTGAATTGGGTCAGTTCCAAGCTGAAAAGTGCATGAAAGAATTAATCGAAACAGTTGCAAAGGAATATGACGTTGAAGTGATGGCAGGTAAGGCCAACATTGAGGTTAGACCTAGATTTTTGAATAAAGGTGAGATAGTAAAGAGGCTAGTTTTGAATCCACATGGTTTGAAACAAGACGTTACCCTTGTGAAGGACATTAACGATGATATTTCCGTAGAAGTCTTACCAGATTTTATGCTTTGTTTAGGTGATGACCTCACTGATGAAGATATGTTTAGATCTCTTAGAAATATCGAGGATGTTTGGCAAGAAAAAGGCTACGAAAAGAACAGATACGGTTCTTACGGTATATATCCGGTCGCTGTAGGACCAGCATCTAAGAGTACCATTGCAACTTCTCATCTAAACGAGCCTTCTCAAGTTTTAGATACCTTGGGTCTTTTGGCAGGACTTGTTTCCTTATTTGAGAGTGCCGGATCCGTTGATTTAGATGATAGGGGCCACGTAACGAACAGTGAATCTTCAGAGAGATCTAAATCTGCAATTAAAGCTGCAAGTATAAAGAGAGACGAGAGTTTGAAACAATTAAATAGATCGTAAAGATAAATCAAAAGTAGTAAGTAGTTTTATATGAAACGCCAATAGATTTCGTATAATTAAAAGGAAATTACGAGAGAAAAAAAAAAAAGAAGAAATAATTGGAACCTCGGTTTTATAATTTTTTTTTTCATATATTAGGAACAACAACTGATAAAGAAATAGCAGATAATTTTATTACATTATACTATTATTCACGATAACAATGGGTATTTTGAATTGGGGATTTAGATCAAGCTTATTTCTTTATCAAGCTGATGATAAAACTTCAACCAAGTTGCAATTAAAGGGAAAGGATGATACAATCAGTTATTCCGAATTTATCAAAACTAAGGTACCAACAGTTGATACCTCAAAAAAGTTATGGTTAAATCCTTATTTATTTAATGGATCCTTGCAAACTCTTTACTATACTAGTGCAGATACTTCTAATAAGTTTTTGATTTACTACGGTAGAGAATTATTTACTTACAAAGACGAGGGTATCTGTTCTTTAGATTGGGTAATTGATACACCAGATTCTACGGAAGAATTCAAGAAAATTTATAACGAAACAATACCTGAAGGATATCCTAACTTACATCCAAGGTCCAGATACTTAACATCATCTGAGTTAGAAGCCTATAGAACGTCTGACCAGGAGGGTACATCCCCAATTGTTGTTATCTTACATGGCCTTGCTGGTGGTAGTCACGAGCCATTAATTCGTAACTTTGCCCAAAATATTAAAGAAAATACCGAAAATTGGGATATCGTCGTCATCAATTCTAGAGGATGTTGCCGTACTAAGATTACTACAGGAAAGCTTTTCAATGCTTTTTCTACTGATGATATTAAGGAAGTTTTAGTGGACTTGAAAAGAAGATATCCAAATAGACCGATATATGCTGTTGGATTCTCATTCGGGGCTGCTCTTTTAGCGAACTACCTTGGAGAAGATAACAAGGATGATACTGAACCATTAGTAAAGACTGCATGTTTAATTGGTGCTCCATGGGATATGTATGATAGTTCTCAACACTTACAAAGATCTTGGACAGGCTCTTATCTTCTTAGTCCCGCTCTTACTAAATTCTTAAACAAAATCGTGAAGAATAACTTTAAAGAGTTGACTATACATAATCCAGAATTATTTAACGAAGAAAACCTTGCCAACAGTCGTTTTCACAAGAAAACTCTTGACTTTGATAACTTGTATACATGTCATACCGCAGGCTATGATAAAGCCGAATCGTACTATAAAGATGCATCTCCAATTAATAGAGTGTCAAACATCCGTACTCCAACATTTATTTTGAACTCTAGAGATGATCCTGCTGTTAGTAACAAATTACCATTCGACGAAGTAAAAGCAAGTCCGTATTTGTCTCTTTTGGAAACAGAATTAGGTGGACATTTAGGTTGGGTTCAATCGTCTGGTAAGTTCTGGTGTGTAGAGGTGGCTGAAGAATATTTCAAAGCATTCAATGACTGGATTAATTAGAGCGATCGTATATAATTTAATAGACTATAATAATCGAAAAGCTAAAAAATATCGCGCGACATGCGATGACATTAAAAAGACGCATATAGGAAACAATGCATCATGCCAGCAACCTAAGTTTAAGGATAATTTTCACGGATTAACTTTTATACAATACGAAAATTTTTTAACTTAAGGCAATATATCCCTTCATTTTAAGCGTTGATTTGAGGTAAAATTTAAGTTAAATGTTCAAGGGCCACCATTCCAATGTTGCTTTCTTTGATATTAAATTAAAATCGCACCATAGGGATATACTTGTTATTAAAGGTAACGAGTATGAGTGTGACTACATCCCACTAGAAGGAAATATTAAACTTTCAATTAAGGAAGATATGCATGTCAAGAGAATCAAACTTAACTTAATTGGAGAATATAATTTAAGATACTTTGAGAGAGCCAATGGTATTATATCTGATCTGATAATCGAGCATTTATGTGTTTTGCGTATTGACTGGGATAATCTACTTTGCGACTCCGAAGGAAAGATCATATTTGGAAATTATGGTGATACCTTTGTTGGGTTTAATAAATTAGATAGTTTGAAAAAACACCCACCTTCGCGGGAAGGATCAGAAACCCCACCAACACCCACTCAAGAAAGGCCATCGTACGCGCGAGCTAAATCGCAGCCTATATTGAATACTGGATCTAGTAGCTCCCTTATAAGGATACCAAAGAGTGGTGTAGATGGAACACCATTTAGTAGAGCCAAAGCATCTAGTTCGTCATCATTTTTACTCCCAAAGGGTAACTACAACTTGCCTTTCAAAGTTGTGCTTCCATCTAATATTTCAGAATCAGTAGAGGGCTTAAAACGTGGACAATTATCTTATAAATTCTGCTGTTCAATAGAAAGAGGAAGGTTCGAAAAAACCATTCATAAATGGAAGCACATTAGAATCTGTAGAACAGTTCATCCAAGAAGCATGATTTTAACAGATGCTGTCGATGTGGAAAGTTCTTGGCCTGGTAAGATTCAGTATAAAATTGATATACCTAAAAAGGGATTGGCTGTTGGAAGCACAGTTCCAATACGTCTATTGATAATTCCATTTATAAAGGGATTAAGTTTAAAATCAATTAATGGAGAAATTGTTGAACATTTTGGATTTGTTCATCTGAATGGAAGAACACCAGAATTTGAGGAAATTATAGGTAGCCAAAAGATGCCAATTCCTTCACCTGAGAACCTTTCTACAGATTTATGGGATATAAAAACACATTTTAAAGTTCCTAATAGTTTAACGGTTATTACTCAGAGTTGTGTTTTAAAAAATAGCATTATTCAGGTTCGTCATAGATTAAGATTATTAATCCAAATTAAAAACAGTAATGGGAATGTTAGCGAACTAAGAGCAAATTTACCAGTTACTATATATATAAGCACACATATTGGTAATGTCAGAGGTAAGTACTTTGAAATCGATCCTAGTAATGGATCTTACGTTCCAGATATTTACAAGGATATAGAATTATTCAGGAAGGATCAAAAAGAACCACAACCACGTTCTCCTGGTCTTTCTGACGAAGAAGAAGAAGGTACTGAAATTGACGAAAACTTTAATCCCGATGATGATGATCCTGCTCCTCCTTTGTACCAGCAGCATGTTTTTGATCAACTTTACGATCTGCTGAGCCCACAGAGTCCTAACGCTAGTCTAGGCACAAGTTTGAATACTAGTCCAATTGGTTCCTCTCTACCTTCTGCACTAAACTTGACTGGCTATTTCGATGCTATTCCTAATAATATAGATTCTTACTTTGATCTTCCTAAAAGCACTGCTTCTCCAATTGACGTGAACACATTATCGAAGGTTCCATCTTATGATCAGGCTGTTAATGAAGATGAAGACGATGAAGAACTTAGCACTGAATTAGCTCCAAAATATGACGACGATGATGACGTGAAAGATTTCAGAGGTTCTTCTTTACCTACTTCACCTATGGGACCTACTACCCCTACTTCGCTTTCACTAGCTGGTTTAGTTCAAAAACCACCAAAACAGAAACGAAACTTATCATTTGCAGGTTCTACGGGTAGAAAAAAATCGATACAAAACCAAGAAGAAGTAAATAACATCAAAAGCCATAGTTCTCCGCATTTACATTTTAAATTAAGCAGCTTTACTAAACATAAATCGAAGAAGAAAGCTGACAATACATAAATATATACTAAATAGATTACTCGATTATATGCAGTACGCGATATTGAAAAATTCTATGCCACGTAGAACGGATTGTATTTGATTCTTGAAAGTCGAATTGAGGTACTATTTCACTATTTCATTAGTAATAATCAATTCATTATGTCACAGCCTGTAGCCTCAGCCCAACCCCAACCAGGTCAACAACAGATTAAGACTTCCTCCCAAAGATCCCCAGTTGCTATAAACATAGCTAACTACTTAAGAGATAACAAAATATTGAAACAGAGAACAGGTCTTTTAAACAATAAAGATGATATCGATATCTTCAGGTTTAAGAGACTTTCAAGAGCATTGTTGAGTGAAGATTACAAAGCCAAACAAAAAAATCCAAAGAATGGCTTAGTACCAATTCCTAATGAACAGGAAGTTGCTAAAGTTTTCATTTTATTAATTCAAAATCAACTAATAATTCCCCTTGAAAAATTGCATTATGATGAAATCAAGAAAGTTAAAGGCTGGAAACCTAACAAAAGTAAACCTACTTTAAGACCTTCACAAAAGGCAAGTTTAGAACCTGATTCATACTTTGGTTGGACTTACACCAAACCTAATCCATATATCTTATTATACAGTATTCTTACCATTATAGGTATTTTTGCTATAATCTTGTTTCCATTATGGCCTGCATTCATGAAAATTGGTGTCTGGTACTTATCAATGGCAGCCTTAGGATTAATCGGTTTATTCTTTTTGGTAGCTATTATCAGATTGATTATTTATCTCATTTCCTTGGTTGTTATGCCAAAGGCTTTCTGGTTGTATCCTAACTTGTTTGAAGATTGTGGTGTCATTGAAAGTTTTCAACCATTGTACGCTTGGGAAGAACCAAAACAAGCTAAAAAATCAAAAAAGGCTAAGAAGGGGTCTAAGTCTAATACTCAGAATACAGACGCCACCAAATCTTCATCCACTGGTGCATCTACCAGTTCTTCGGCTCCAGTAAAGCGTAAGGTTATTTTAGAAGAAGTCGATGAGTAGATAGTGTATATGCCATATAAATTATTTAATGCGACTATGTTATCGCGTATTTAATCAGTTCAGAACATGACCATTATAATTAGAAACAGAATATAAGGACAAGTATGGTAGTCATTAATAATCTATCATTTAATCAAGATTACTCGTGTATATCACTATCTACGTCAGATTATCATAAAATCTTCAACTGTGATCCATTTGGAGAGTTTTACTCCTCATATCTGGGTACTATGAGGAAGTCCATTTCCTCGATTGATAACAATCCTCCAGATAAAACTACTGAAAGTGTCGAGAAATGCCCAACAATGTATTTGAAGATGTTATTTTCGACATCTCTTACTATTATTGTGCCACAATCGTCAAGTAATTTAGGGAACCGAGTTCTCAAGATATTTAACTTGAAGCAAAACCTGAAGATATGTGAATTGACGTTTCCTTCTCATATAATTGATATCAAATTAAACAGAAAAAGATTAATAGTTTTCCTTGAAATTGGACAGATATACATATATGACTTAAGTTGTGTCAGATTGATCAAAGTACTAGAGATAAATCCCTTTACATCATCAGATATCAAAGGAAGTAAACTAGAGTTAACTGGAGATCTATGTTCTGATGATAAATCTTTGCTTGTGATCCCGTTAGCTCTCATTAATGAACAGACAGACTTGTTTAATAATGATAAAGAAAGTCAACCTTCTACCCCAGTACTAAAACCTAGCGATTCTATTGTGAGCTCTTCCTTGGAACCATTAATCGAATTCACAGCTATGAATCATAATTCGAAAGTTACAAAGGAGAAGGAAATTTCTATAGAAGATTTACAGAAGGATAGCAATGGTTGGGTGTTAGTTTACAACACAGTTGACTTGAAGCCAAAATTACTCTACAAGGCACACAATTCATCTATTGCAAAAATAACCATAAGTAACGATGGAACTAAAATCGCAACTGCATCTACTAAAGGTACTATAGTAAGAGTCCATCAGATACATTTGAATATATCCAATTCAGAAAAACTCAGCATAAGTCAGGTTACAAACCTTAGAAGAGGTCATAATTTGGCCAAAGTTAATTCTTTGAAGTTTAACCTAACAAATACTATATTGGGATGCGGGTCTGAAAGTAATACTATTCACTTCTTCAACTTAGCTAAGCTGTCAGACTCTCTGGAAGAGAATACAACTTATGAAAATGACGTAGATGACGATAGTGGAAAGTCATCCGAAGACTTGAATGAAAATTTAGCTAACTTACTTATCTCCAAGCCACAAATCGAGGCCGATAGTTCGTATTTTAGCTACGGTATTAAGAAAACTACAAAGCTCCTCAATAATCACTACACGAAATCCATTATCAAGAAGTTACCTTACACGGACTATATAGAAAACTTGATTTGGGAGCCACCAAAAAGGTCATTTGCCTATATCAAACTTCCAGAATACACACCTAATCACGAACTGGCAAGAAACAAAGTAGAAATAGGCTTCAATAACCTGGTAGTTTTGCTTGCTTCATACCAAACAGGCATATTTTACCAGTACCATCTACCGAAGGATACTCTGGATGAAAAAAGACGAGAAGGTTTTTTAATTAGCCAAAATAACTTGCTCTCATAAATCATTACATTTAATCGTTTTAAGTTAAATAGTATATAAATTCGTTAATCTCTTATTGCTCTCTATCTTACTAAATCAAGCAAGTGGTTCCATGCAAGACTAAAACGGAAAATTACACAAAATCGCCATTGCAAATGAGGAGAATTTTTATTTCACAGGAGTTAACATTATCTCTAAATATACCCGTTGGATAAAAGCACCTGTAAATAAATTGAAATTGTTTTTTCCATAATGTTGAGATCTAACTGTAAAAGTCTTTTATCTCATAATAAAAATTTATTAATAAGAATGTCATCAACTAGTACCACTGCTACCGGATATGCTGAGGACGATGTGTTGTTCTCCAACAAAAATTTAGCCAGAGTAATTTCATTGAACAGGCCAAAGAAATTGAACTCTTTAAACACATCAATGGTTTCTAAGATTACCCCAAGATTGTTAGAATATGCAAAATCAAGTGTAAATAATGTTGTAATTTTGACATCCACCTCCGAGAAGGGCTTATGTGCTGGTGGGGATGTTGCTGAATGTGCAAAGCAAATAAAACAAGGAAATCCTGGATACGCAGCTGACTTTTTTCAAAGAGAATACAATCTTGATTACTTAGTAGCAACATACTCTAAGCCTTATGTTTCGTTAATGGACGGAATAACTATGGGTGGTGGTTGTGGTTTATCTGTCCATGCTCCATTCAGAATTGCTACTGAAAAAACGAAGTTAGCCATGCCGGAAATGGATATTGGATTCTTCCCGGACGTTGGTACAACTTTCTTCTTGCCGAAATTGGACGATAAAATTGGCTATTATTACAGTATGACTGGGGAGGTTTTAACAGGCTTAGATGCATATGTAGCTGGCTTTGCTACTCACTATGTACCATCTGAGAGATTACCCCAGTTAATTAATAGATTATCTAACTTGCAACCTCCTGTCGTCAACGAGAAGGCTAGTGAGTCGTCAATATTAACTTCTTTGAAAGATTATTTTGGTCAAGTTAATCAAGCGATTGAAGAATTCACCGAAAATAAATTACCACAAGGATATAAGTACCCACTTTCAACAGAACAATTAACATTGATTAACAAGGCTTTCTCACAGCCTACTGTTGAAGACATTTTCGCTTATTTGAAGCAAGATGGCACTGAATTTGCTTTAAAAACTTATGAAAAATTAGCTTCTAAACCAGCTTCTTCATTAAAAGTGGCTTACGAGTTATTAAACCGTGGTGCCAAGAATTCCATCAAAGAACAATTTAAGTTAGAATTGATTGCTGCTACTAATATCATGAATATCAAACCTCAGGAGAATGATTTTGTTCTTGGTGTTTCGCACAAATTGATTGAAAAAATCAAGGAACCAGCTCAACCAAAGTGGAATTCTGTTCCAGAAGGATTTGTTGATAAAATTTTACAGCCTTCAATTCATACAGCTAAATTGAACCAACCATTCATTAATAAATACTTCGGTGTAGACTACAAGACGTACCCATTTCACATGGGCTTACCTTCTAACAAGCACGTTGAGGACTATATTACCGGTAACGATGGCTCAGGAAGATCTTACTTACCTACACCCAATGAGGTTTACAAACACTTCAACCAAGTAACAAGCAATAAGTTAGGAGTTGAATTGAAAATAAAAAAAATATTAGATTTGCATGGTGAAACATCAAAGTACGATAACAAATACATATCTTGGAAGTAATTTACGCAATATGCATCGTATATAACTTTTATATAAAGTTATAAAGTAAGAAAAAAATAGTCTATTTAAATTTTTCTAAAATAAGGTCCTCACCTAATTCTTCGTAATCCGATTTAGTTATGAACCAATTTTCTAAAGCTATGTTAACACCATTTGAATCTTCACTATTGTCATTAAGCATTCCAGCTAAATTGCAAGCACCTAACCAACTACTGAATTGCTTATCCCAGACTTCGTTTACATCACCTGGTTGATATGTATTAATTTGTTGAATATAGTATGGGTTGAAACCATAATTTGGGAAATATTGTGCATTCAATGCTCTCAAGTCATTGATTACTCTTTCACATAACCCTTGGGATAAAGAGGTTCCACCTGTAATCAAAACATTAGATAATAAATTTTTTAATATTTCATTGAATCTGACATGCGTATTACCTCCTTGTCCAATCATAGGCACCAACGAAGTTTCCAAACTCTTCAAACTAGAAAATATTAAATTTACCAATCCATGTGTTTGGGGTTTATCATAAACTGGTTCTGGGATTGTAATATTTGGTAACTTATTCAAGTTTGGCTGGAATAATGAAGCCATATAATTTAACTCACCAGAGACAGTAACTCCAGACGGTAATATGTAATCCTTTGATCTCGATATTTTATAATCTTGAAGCACATTATGACTGACATAGTAATTCTTGAAAGAGGGTGAAGAAGTTTGAAACTTCTTAGGCACAAGCATGTCAAACCCAACTTTACTTTCGAAAAAACTTAGAATTTGTAAGTTTAAGAAATCTCCAGCATATTTAGAGTGAAATGATGATTTATTTTGAATTATACCGTCAAGGATTGGTGTCACACTAGTAGTAGATGCTCCAATATCTATAACCAAACCTGTAGATTGTCCCATATGATATAATTGTGCTAATGGTGTCTTAACCAAAGAAAAAAGAGGTACTTCAAAATTTTCAAATACTATCTGAGTTGTTTTTAACCTATTTTTTGATGTATTCCAAGGCTCTTCTGTCATCATCAATGGGAATTCCTTTGGGTCTACTGAGTTGTTGTTATCGATATTTTCAAAAATGTAGTTCCAATTATCAACTATTTTATCAAAGTTATATATCACTCCATTATCAAGCAAGGTCATAATCTCATTCTCTGGTTTAGAGCATATTTCGTCATCACCAATAATCACTTTCTCCGGCGCTGAAGAATCGAACAGATAGTTAGAATTGAAAACAAGTGAAGGTAAATCTTCCAGCGCAAAACCAGATTTTGTTGTATAAGATCCGTTATCTATAACAATAGCAGGTGACGAGTATACCATTTTTTATTAGCTTCTAACATTAATGATAATTGTTATGATAATTTTGAAATTATATTCTCAGAATGATACGTGGTTTTGTGTAACTAAATGCAAAACCCACTACTAAGCATTGTAACTTTAGAAATAATGAATATTTTCGGTTCAAAATACTAGAAAAGGGGTTATGATATAATTCTGGTAAACGTATCATAAAGGTAGTGGCAAATTTCATGATATTAGCTCAATATTTTATACGGAAGTGATATTGGTACAAGATAAGAACATAATTTGAGAGCACTTTATGAAATAAAGTCTTCATAGAATATTACTTGGGATAAAGAAAGTATATTAAAGTTCCTCCATGAATCTACAGATATTTAGTTAATTCAAGCGATATTCTAATACAGTTATCTTCTAATATAAGTAGGTTCTCTAAATCTTACCATATTAAACGTTAGTGTAAATACAAAATAAATCAAATAATGTCGTAATATCTCTTGCGACATTCTTACACATATTTCATTATTCTAGACTTTTCTGATAAAGTATTTATAACTAAATTCCCTTTGAAATAAATTCACTATAGATAAATTATAGTTGAAATGTTAAGAAAAACTTGCTTGAATGGTTTAAGAAACAGTAGAAGGTTCCTTAGTACAAATGTATCTGTACCTAAGTTTCAAACCACTGTATTATCTAACGGTTTAACAGTCGCCAGTGAGGCAATGCCAGGTACTAGATCAGCCACAGTAGGTGTATGGATTAATGCTGGCTCTAGAGCTGACAATACAGAAAGTAGTGGTACAGCACATTTCTTGGAGCATCTAGCATTTAAAGGTACTGAAAGGAGAACACAATTAAAATTAGAATTAGAAATCGAAAATATAGGATCTCAAATTAATGCCTATACTTCTAGGGAAAATACAGTCTACTATAGTAAATGTCTTGAGAAGGATATTGATCAAAATTTGGATATTTTAAGTGATTTGTTGACAAAATCTAAATTGGAAGAAAGGGCGATTGAAAATGAAAGGCATGTTATTCTCCAAGAAAGTGACGAAGTTGACAAGATGTATGATGAAGTTGTATTTGATCATTTACATGCAGTAGCTTATAAAAATCAAGATTTGGGAAGAACGATACTTGGACCAAGGGATTTGATTAAAACTATCAACAGAAACGATTTGGTTAATTATATAACAAAGAATTATAAAGGTGATAGAATGGCATTAATCGGTGTTGGTTGTGTAAATCATGAAGAGTTGGTTAAAAAGGCGGAGAAATACTTTGGCCATATAAAAGTAAGCAATGTTCCATTCAAACAAAATGGGGATGATTTACCAATATTCTATGGTGATGAAATCAGAATTCAAGACGATACGCTCCCAAACACTCATGTAGCTCTTGCAGTTGAAGGTGTAAGCTGGTCAGCACCTGACTTCTTTACTGCATCTGTCGCCAACGGAATAGTTGGAACTTGGGATAGAACAGTTGGGATAGGTTCTAATTCTCCATCTCCTTTAGCTGTCACTGCTGCTACAGGAGGTAAAAACCAAACTCCTATTGCAAATTCTTACATGGCGTATACTACTTCTTATGCTGATACGGGTTTAATGGGTGTTTATTTTACTGCAGACAAAGATGCTGATTTAAGACTTTTTATTAATGCTGTGCTTAAGGAATGGGCTAGGTTAAAATCTGGAAATATCTCTGAAGAAGAAGTAGAGAGATCTAAAGCACAATTAAAAGCATCATTAGTATTGGCTCTAGACGATTCAACTGCAATCGCAGAAGATATTGGCAGACAACTAGTTAATACTGGTTTCAGATTGTCACCAGAAGAAGTATTCCAAAGGGTTGAGTCTATATCCAGAGAAGATGTCATAAATTGGGCTAACTATAGATTGAAAAATAAACCAATTGCCTTATCTGCCTTGGGTAATGTATCTACTTTACCTTCTCATAGTGAAATTTTACAGGGAATGTCATTATAATTATTTAACTTCTATATGTAAATAGCGTTTTGTATATAATATAAGGTAAATTAAAAGCCAACTTACTTGTCTATTATAGATTCCCCTGCTGTTTCATTATCATTATCATTATCGTCGATATCCAACTCCTCTTCAGCATTTTCCACATTGAGAATATTTTCAGAAGGTATCCTCTTCATTATTTCCGCAGGCTTAAATAATTTACCAATATTACTAATCCATCTCTTTCTCTTATCAAGTAAAGCACGCATGCCAGTGTTAACACTTTGTTGAGGAGAAGATTGATCGGGTTTCTTCTTCTTATTTTTAGCCTTCAATCTCTTCATGTAAGCTTGATCGACTTGTTTATCTAAGTCTTCTAAAATTGTACAATATTCCTGATATGCTATTTGTTCTTCAACTATTGGTATTAAAAGCTTCTTGTTCTGTCTATTCTTATTAATTGCCTGTTTCAAGTCCTTTTGTAAGTATCTAATTTCGGTACATATTTCATCATCCTCTTTATTTTTGATCCACTCATCACTATCTATTATATTTCCAGCATTCTTTAAAAACTTGTTTCCAATTTTACTTCTGTTATTGTCTAAGTCGTCACTATTTAAATTCATGAAGATGCCAATGTATTTCAATTCTCTTTTTAATCTTTCCTCAATAGAATAAAAATCATTTACTTCCGACGATACTTTGTAATTCTCTGAGCTATTAAGCTGCGTCGCTACTTCTTCAGATCCTATTCCTTCAGTAAATTGCAATTCATTTTCGTCTTCAGTTCCACCTTCATGGTTACTTAAAATCGCTGCCAATAGTCTGCTTGACAACGGGCCACATGAGATTTCTTCAGAATATAATTTATCATCATTCAAGTCATCAATAGATCCTTTAGCTTTATAAGAGTCAGCTGAATGGTTATAAGATGGAGAGTTTAACTTAGAACCTAATGGAGCACTTTCATCTGCCCAAACATCAGCATAAAATTGCCCAAGTTTAGGAATTATGAACGGTGTAACATTTGGGTCATAGTTTGATTTTTCCAACTCAGGTGGAATTACATTACTTTCATTTAAAAATTTCAAGTCTTCATTCAGGAATGGACGGAAATATGATTCAATATATGACTGAAAAGTAGAAAATTGAACTTGATTTGATGGTGCTTTGGTCTTTGAAAAATCGAAATCTGGGATTTCTCCAGGTAAAAGATCTTTTAGGTCCCTTTCAGGATACGATGCTACTCCATACTTGCGCTTTAAATATTCTTTTCCTTGAGTTAGCAAACCATTCTCGTCATCTGAGAATAAGCCTAACTCTGATATTGCTTTAGAAGATAATGTTTGAGATGTAACAAATTCTGATTTGGGATTTTTTAATCTGATATCATTATCTTGGGTATATGACCCTGTTTGGACTGGAGGTACAAATTCTTCCTCATTTAATTCATTTTCTTCAGTCTTAACGATGCTATTATCGACTTTGCGCCTTTTTGGGGAACTTTTAACTTCTCCATCTTCTGTCTGCCGTTTATTTAAGTTCTCGTTATCTTCAATTTCTTTTTCTTGATCATTCTCCTCTGCCACTATAGTATTTTCTATAGCATCTTCCTGATCATCCTCCTTTTTTTTCCCAAGCCGTACGTTAATCCTTTTTTCAATATCGCTGTCTCTAGACTCAACCTCATCTAATTCTTTGTAAAGCTTTTGGAATAGTTTTGTCAAATTGGTCAATATATTTACATTTGGGATATCCCTTACGGCATCACCGTCTAGTAAACCAACAGACAGGTCATAAGTTAATTTCAATTCATCAATTATGTCATCTAAAGTGGTAGAAGCGGAAGACATAGTTTACTATCAACTATTCTATATTTTCTAGCCAAGTTTTGAAATATTCCTTTAACTTGCTAATACCAGATTTGCTGATGTATGTGTTATATGTACGCGATATTCATATACAGCGATAATGCGTTTTAGTTTATTTTTGATGTCGAGAATTACATTTTGTGTCACTACTAAAAATTTCTAATCTTATATCTATATACATTCGTGATTATTAGCTCAACTATGGAGTATGATTGGAAATAAATTCAGAGTCTTTTCTAACCTTAATATTCTCAACAATTTTTCTAACAACTTGGTGCCTTGCGACTGGTGCATCTTGTGGTCTCTTCCATGATTCTGGGAAAGGTACATGACTTTTCTTAGCTTTCATATGACGGGTATCCAATGGGATATCAGCAAAGTCATCTTTCATGTCCTTAGCTTCTTTCAAAAGCTTATTGAAAGTATCAACTAGGAGACGTGCATTCTGGGATGCCTCTGGCAATTGGTTAGATTTTAATTTAAAAGTATTTGAGTGATAGTTAAACTTATTTCCTGATAAAAGCTTAAATTTTTTCTCTTGCTCCTTGGATAATTTCAAATCCTTTATGTCACAAGATAAAACTACCTTCCTATTCATTGAATTTGATTCATTGGAGAAATCACTATGGTAAGTCAATTTGATTGGGTTTTCTGATGGAGATGGTTGCTTGTATTCTTGACGGAATTTAGCTAAAAGAGGCATTTCATAAGCGCTAACTCTAGTAAGTTGTTCCACTCTTCTTATATCATGCGGGGTTGAACCTTTATTGATAACATTCACGTTACTTAACAGAGGTGGTAAACCTCTCAAGTTAACTGGAGTGTTATTCATATGTCTTTCTTTAAAATTATCGATTTCGTAAGCATAATCAAGAGATGGTTTGACTTTAGTCAATGATGTAAAGGTGGATAAGATAGCATTTCTTTCGTCGTCATTAGGATTGTATTTTTCGCCCATAGCTTCCTTTCTTAAGTTGTGTAACTCAAATATTCTGTCTGCTGGTAAACCATTCCACTCATGAGGATTGAGATAAAGTACATTATTAGTGGACTTGGAGTGAGTTCTTATAAATGAACTGCTATTCTTACTAGAGAACCTAGATAATCTACTTCCTCTAAACATATCTATCTTTAGTTGGTATTACTTCGAGTTGTATATGAAAAAATTTATTAATTTGCGAGCTAATTTCTGGACTGCACATAGGAGAGTCGTGTGGATATGTGACAATTTTATGGATAGAAATCGTATGGTAGAAGGGGAAGATAAAATACTATAAATTACTACGTAGAATTTTATCAGGTTTTATCTGGTTTAATGTAAGTTTGAATTGTTCTTTTTTTAAAAATAAAAATTTTGTGTGCATGCTACACATAATTACTCATAGACTTTAATTGTTTTCTTTAGTATTTCAGATTTACTTTTCTTTTTTAATATTAAAAAAACTTGTAATATCCTTTTTCGTATTTTGTTGTTCATTTTTCAACCTTTTGTTGTTATTATTGGTAATATCTGATTTTATCTCTCTCTTCACGCCCTTTGAAAAAAACAGAGTGATGGGTTTCTGCTCCTCTTTCTGCTCTATCATAAGATATTCACCCTGCGAGGAGGTCTTTCCAACATCCTTTGACACACGATAGGTTCTAATACTTGAATATGCATTATTTTTTTTCGTATTCAAACATGTTTCAAAAAAAGCGTCCTCGAATTCCTTAGAGGGATCTAACCAATCATCCCACTCTTTAGAGCCTGGTTCCAATACTAATGGTTTTCTGGGATGTAACCAAGATAAGTCACCAACATCATCTGAACAGGCTGGCCCTGTAATAATTGTAAAAGTAGACAAGACTTTTGATTGATCATTGAAATCATCTATTGGATAGTTGCTATTGTGAGAATAAAGCCCAGCGAGATAAATAAAAGGGGAATCATTCGAAGCAACAAAGTAAGGTTTTTTCTCCTTTGTGCTCTTTTGCCATTCATAATATCCTTGTATGGGAACTACACATCTCCTATTTTTATTATCTTTCCATATAGATTGCTCCTGAGATAAAGTTTCTTTTCTACAATTAAAGTATTTAGCTTGGTCGGCACGCATTTCTTTCATATAATCCAGAGTATTTGTCTTATCTTTTGGTTTTTTCCAGGTGGGTACTAACCCAAATCTCAGCGATTCAATAACATATTTCACTTTCACATCTTCTTTTTTTGGTTTCTGCATGAATATTATAATGGCACTAGATGTTGGAGCTACGTTATATGATGGTTTATATTGTTTAAAATTCTCTAAAGATATCTCAATAATCCTATTCGAACCATCTATGTATTGGTAAGTTTCGTTGTCATTATTTAAATTATCATTATTTTCATTGTTATCATTTTCATTATTATTGCCATCATTATTTTCCTCTCCTTGGTACAAATTTCCATGTATTACAGATTCATTAAATTTGCAAGGTAATTCTTGAAGATTCTTAAATGTTAGAAAATATCTTTTTAAATATAAATATAAATTACATACAATTCCTATTGCAAATCTACCACACATTCTTTGTTCTTATAGATATTTTCGCAAATTTATTTTTCTAGAGAAAAAGGGTGCTGAGGCACATATGTATCATTGCACGCGTCTTCCAGATATGAGGGTTGCATTTCACTAGAATGAAATTCATCATAAGGAGAATCAAAATTATTAGTACAATCAGGATCATCAGAATATTGGTCATTTTCTTCTCCATCAAAATAATGCGGTTGATCTTCTTTACTCAAAAATTCGTCATAGGAATAATTGGCTGTAAAATTATCTGTATTCTTTCGTTTTTCCGTATTATCAACAACCCGACGGTCTAATTTTATTGACTTTAAACTCGCTCTTTTAGATTTATTCTCTTCATATAGATCTGAAAATTTCTTCTTCTTGTATAGTTTGAATCTTGTATAATCTTCGTCATTATCTATTTCTTTTTTAATTTCTGATAAGTCTAGTTCTTTATCAACGGTTGTTCCTAGATGTATGTCGTCCACAAAATTTGTTCCCTCTATTTCTGGTGGTAAATATTTTTGTTTCACTTTACCCAATTTGAAGTCAGGATTATATTTGTACGTTTCACCATATCCGAGTTCTTTCATAAGTTTAGTGGGAGCATTTCGTAAATGCATTGGAATTGGAAGTGCTTTAACTTCTGGTTGCTCTTTTATAAGACTCTGAGCAGTACGTAGTGCCCTATATGCTTTGGTTGATTTTGGAGCCCTTGCGAGTTTAACAGCGCAATGTGCTAGCACAATTTCCCCCTCGGGCATTCCTATAAACTCTAACGCATCTTTGGTTGCAACTGCAAAAGGTAGTGCTGAACTGTCTCTCAAACCTATATCTTCACTTGCAATTACGATCATTCTACGGGCTATAAATAAAGGATCTTCCCCACCGGCAAGCATTTTTGAAAGATAGAAAATTGCTGCATTTGCATCTGAACCCCTTACTGATTTATGGAATGCACTAATGGTATCGTAATGCATATCACCTTTTCTATCATACATCAGGAGGAAATTCCTTGTGCTTAGTAATGGTCTTAATGATTCTTTAGTTACAATAATTACTCCTGTTTCACTTGCCTTTAATTTTTGTTCGCTTTCTTCGTACGATGAGAATCTTGAAAATTGAGAATGTGAAAGATAAGCATTTAAAGATTCAAGGATATTTAATGCTGCTCTAGAATCCCCTGTAGTTAACGCGGCTATGTAGTCTGCGGCATCTCTTTTGAGTACAATAGGATGAAGTCCGTGAATATACTTCCTGGTCTTATTCACAAGGTATAGCCCTTTAAATAATATTCTTGAAATGTCATTTTCACTTAATGGTTCCATTAGAAAAGTATGCATTCTAGATAATAATGCACTATTTAAACTAAAAGAGGGATTTTCAGTCGTAGCACCAATAACAGTCAAGGTACCCTTTTCAATAACCGGAAGGAGAAGATCCTGAGCAGCTTTATTAAACCTATGGATTTCATCTAGAAATAGTATAGTTTTGGTTCCTGAAAGTTTCTTGTTATTTTCTGCTGATGCAAATACTTCCCTAAGTTTTTTTGCGTTTCCCTCAGAGCCCGATACTTCAGTGAATATATAATTAGAGTTTGAAGATATTATACGAGCTAGGGTTGTTTTTCCTACTCCTGGCAGACCCCATAAGACTAATGACGGGATATTGCCTGATTCTATCATGTTTCGTAATAATGCATTCTTTCCTAATAAATGTTCTTGTCCGTAAAAGTCATCTAAATTTTTAGGTCTGACTCTTTGTGCTAAAGGGATTGTTGACTCCCTCTTTAATCTTGCTAGCTCCTTGCTTCTTTTCAAATATTCAGATTCTCTTCTTTCATCTACCTGGGGTCTTGGTGGTTCATTCAAATTAAGTCTTTCAGTTTCAGATAAACTCCTATTTTTAGCAGTGTTATTAGTATTTGAATCTTTGTACACTGTGTTGACGCCCAGTTCTTTTCTATCTAGAGTAATTTTATTTTCAACGGTCTCTCTTTTATTAATATCATTTTCAATCTGTTTTAAGCGTTTTTCAGCTATTAATACACTTGTTAGAGTAGGCTTCTGTTTGACGTTCTTTTTAATTTCCTGGCTGCGTTTCTTTGAATTTGAAGAATCCATCCTTAGACCTAGGACTTTAAATGCATTAGTCGTCTTCTTATCACTTTTAATTATATCATGTACTTGGGTCTCATCATTGTGTTTACTATTTAATTCATTATCTTTAGCCTTTTTCAGTTCTTGTTCATCGAGACAGCTATTTACATGGCGTTCAAGCTCGTCTTTTATTATTGAATTAGAACATATGGGACAAACACTTTCCATGGCCCAGTCATTTATAAAATTAAGTATAATTGTGAGATCAAAAAAATAACGCGCATTGATAAATTTATTCTATCGTTAGTATCTATAAAATGACAGTAGATATTATATGGAAATCAATAAGGATTAGTAGAATAGAGTTGAATTTATCAAAAGTATTGCGCTGTGGGCAAGCTTTCAGATGGCATAATATTAATAATGTATGGACTTTTACGAGAGGTAATAAAATTATACTACTCAAACAATCTGATGATGAAATACTTTATTCTTGGATATCAAATAACTCTAAAAGTAATGTGATTAAACAAGAAGACTCATTTGAAGATGTTCATTTATTTCTTTGCGATTATTTCAATCTCTCTATAAATTTAGGGAAGCTATATGCTCTGTGGTTAGAGCTGGATAAAAAGTATAAGAAGAATCTAGAGAATTCACCGTTTACTAAATTCACCGGAATAAGAATATTAAGACAAGATCCTTGGGAAACGCTTATTTCTTTTATTTGTTCTTCTAATAATAATGTTAAACGAATTTCCAAAATGTGCGATAGTCTTTGCAAGGAATTTGGCACATATATTAATGAATATGAAGACGTCAGACATTATTCATTTCCTTCTCCTGAAGTATTATCAAGCTCTCCAGATGTAGAGCAGAAGTTAAGAAGTTTAGGATTTGGATATAGAGCCAAGTATATTTATCAAACAGCTTGTAAATTTACCAACAATATTGATTATCCTTCTATTACGATACAGAGTTTAAACCAGCTTAGACAAGAAGACTATGAAACGGCTCATAAATTTTTATTACAACTTAGTGGTGTGGGCCCAAAAGTTGCGGATTGTATATGCTTGATGGCGTTGGATAAAAATCATGTCGTGCCTATTGATACACATGTCTATCAAATTGCTGTGAGAGATTACAAGTTCAAAGGCAAAAAGGATATGAAAACATTAAATAATGTCACTTATCAGCAGATGAGGACTTTCTTTTATTCAATTTTTGGAGATTATGCTGGTTGGGCACAATCTGTCTTGTTTACTTCGGATCTTACTGATCTTAATAATGGATTAAACCAGATTGAATCGAAGTGATATTATTTATATAATCGAAGAAACCACTAACAAAGATAAGTTACATTGTAAAAAACCTTAAAAGAGGACGTTATAGTTCCATTCAAACTTTATTTTAACTTTACGAGGAGCTATTATTGGACTTCTTAAAATAGATATTCTCTTTAGAAATATAATAGGTTAATCCCACTCCAATGACGCGTTTCAGATATTCAAAGCTTTAGTAATAATAATGCTTTAAATTTTATTCCTTCTATTGCTAACTAAAATGACACATTTTTATCTTGAATAAATCAGAGTATACAATGTTACAAATAAAAAGGAAAACAACACTTCTCGTAAAGATTCTATAGCCTCAGATATAAGATTCTATAGCCTCAGATATATAAAACTATGTAAGAATATGAAGTTGGAATAAGCTTCAGACAAAACCACATTACTAAATAACCATATTTAACCAATAATATACAAATATCTATTCATACCAATAGATGAACTACGATTGGTTCTAAATATCGTGGTTTCATTCCACCTAATAAAAAGAACCAATAGACTTTATTAAACATTTATCAATAACAATAGCTGAGGATCCGAATATTTGAAATGCGGTTCAGATACACCTCTCTGGATAACTATATAAAGACTTAAAGTTCCCTTACCTTGCAGCTTAATCTACAAGGGAGATACAAGGGAGATAGATCTAATAGATACATCGCTAGTTATAACATCTTATACAATTAACTTATTAAGGTAGATTTCTTACATAAAAAAAATAGGGACATAATGTAAGTGTTTATAACTCTTAATAGTTTTTAGCCTATATTATTACCTATTTAGTTATCTAATATAATAATTTTTAACTTGTGTTTTATCTATACGTAGATCTGTTAGATACGACTCCTTAAATACTATCCTCCTAATACGTATTCTTAATTTTTAATACCAATGATCTACAATGATTTACAATGATCTACAATGATCTACAATGATCTTCAATGATCTTCAATGATCTTCAATGATCTACATCATATTCTACGTCCTGTGCTTACTATGTACACAATCTCTAACACATACAGAAAAATAGGGCGGTTGGTGTAGTGGTTAACATATCTGCCTTCCAAGCAGGTGACATGGGTTCGATTCCCGTACCGCTCATTTTTTTCAAGAAATTTAAAATTATATTTACAAAAGTAAAAAAAGAATATATCATCCATATTAATTGCAATGGGTTTTGTTGAAACTTATTTGGCAACCTCCCCATTTAGCCTATAATTTTTAAAATC